>LUCM01002499.1:279662-339044 GCA_008360955.1 Fasciolopsis buskii | reverse complement strand
GGAGTAGAAGAGACCGTGGGACTGAGTTAAATGCCGACGAATTGTCCAGGAAGTCGCAACGCATAGATTTTGCTGGTGCGTTTAAGGACTTACAAATGTGGTGAATAAGGGAGGCGACAGCGTCCAAAGTGGACCTCTTAGGTTTATAGGCAAACTGAAAAGAGTCGTCAGCAGGGTACATAGAAGAACGCAGGCGCTTAAGTATAGCGCGCTTCGTCAGTTTAAGACCAGAAGACGTTAAAGCGATGGAGCGAAAAGGTTTTGCTAAAGCAGTAGAATTGTTAGATTTAGGGATGGGAATAATAGTGACGGGTCTCCAACAGTCAGGGATGGAAGAGGAGATTAATGACGAGTTAATTAGAGAAGTAAATGCATTGATCAGTGCCACAGCACCATGCCTTAATGGAGCTGAGGACAGACTATCAGAACCAATCACTGTGGTAATTTTAGTGGTGCGCAAAAGGTCGAGCACCTCTTCTCTAGAACTGTCATATCATCACCCTGACCAAATCTGATCGGGGTACAAGTGCAAGGATGAATGAAAGCACAACTGATACTGTCGACATCAGCAGGAGTTTTCGTATGCTTCTCCTTCTTCCCACACAACAGTCGAATGCCTTGCCATAGGAGTCGATTGTTGTTGCCACTCAAGAGTTAGCTGGCAAACTTCATGTCGATGCGTCGGATTTCAGCTTTCAATGGGTTGGACATGTACCGCACGCTTGAGTTATTACGAGATTTGTAGAAGTGTTTCTTGCATCTTCTTAGAGATTTCGGTTTCTGGGTGGAGATACGGCCATTTGAGACAAATAGTGTTTCTGAGGGGCAGCAAATATCAAAGATTGCGTTGGTCATCTCTGTGAAAATTTTGATATTGCCATTGAGCAGGGGTTCAAAAGAGAAACAGGTAGATGCGATCGAAAGGGATTTCTGAAGAAGAATAAGGTTGTTGCGTGAAAGGTTACGGAGGCGAACTTGGATTTGATTTGTTTGCTTGAAGGAATGGAATGCTGACCTAGAGTATATCTTGGGCCTTAACAGAGGATACTTGAAATTGGGAAAATAAATCGGGGTAGTTGGTAATAACTCTATCTAAAATGGAACCGCCTCTGGTGGGAGAAATGCAGAGATCAGTCAAATCAAGCACAGTCAGTGGTAGGGTAGGCGCATGATTAAAATCACCTACAATAATATGCAGATTATCTTCAAGAAGAGAAACAATAAACACTAGAAAAGAGTCGAAAAAGACGCAATATTTTGTTGCGAGCTAAAGGGGGAAATGTATAAATTGGTTATGATAGTGCTGTTATGTCGAGAAAACCTGGGATGACACTTTGTCATGCGACAGTCAATTCCATTGGGAGAGTACGTATAAACATCATCGAAATTTCCAGACCAGAAGGAGTTTATGTATGTTGCAACACGGCCTCCAGTCTTCGTGTTCGAAACTCTGTCCTGCCGATGGAGTTTGAAGCTGTTTATCGACACGAGTGAATCAGAGATATCCAGGTTCAGCCACGATTTTTGTATGCAGGTGACACGTATAAACATGGATCGGTGCTTGAAATATGAAGGACAGGTCCGACGTTTTCGTAAACAGAGAGAGGATGTTTGTACTCAACAATGCCGGAATGGACATGTTGACTGGAAGGGTGCATTTAAGGGCTGCCTGCCAGCCAGCCCGAGTGCCTCTTCTAGATCGATTAGCAGCTCGGTGAGGTGTAGAAACACGGGATCCCAATATATGTGGAGAAAAGGTACGGTTTTTGAACAAAAGTAATTCCGAGCGATTATAGCGTCGAACGGAGAACATGATGGAACCAAATATCCAATAACAAAATAACGAATTGTAGCGCAGATTGTCGAAGGGCTCGGGACACTTATTTGCCAGCCATTTTGGTCCGAGTTCGTTTTTGTTTGTGCCTAACCTGTGGTCACAGCGGCGCGAATGCCACCCCTCGTGTGCTGCTTATTCTAGACGGTAATCATCGATTTCGATTGGAGCTTTCGGCGCTATTATCATCTTAACAAACTGCTCACGATCAAAACGGACACAGAGCAGAACACAGAAGCCCGTCACTCACCACCATATAGGACTTCTTGCCACGTAAACCTCGGAAAGGATGGATAATGTCGATTTCAGTAGCACTTAGATAAACGCATATCTGTTCCTCCAGATACAACGTACAGTGAGCCACGCAAAGCCTTAAGACGTTAAATGAACCTGATAAATGACCGCAAGCATTAGTGGATAGGGGAAGGAAAAAGGTTAAGACTATAGGAAATGGTAGCAACCTTTACCGACTTATTGGGGATACTGATCAACGGATGCCGAACGTAAGTGAGATGCTGATTGTGTCCATTTGCGTCGACTTGATGAGTCAGTAACTTGGTCTGTTGGTGTGCGGACACTGGTGCGCATTTGCGACTGAATAGCTGTTGTTCATAATTTAATGTATCCCTGCTGGGAAAACTGAAACTTGGGGATTGTTATTCGGATTACCAAAACTCAAAACAAATTGATAGACTCCTCTTCATTAAATACACTTACGAGTCGGCGTATATACAGAATTTAGAGTTGTCATCATGCTGTACCATTTGACTGTATTGCGCCCAGCTAAGGTACATGTGGGTCACAATTGAATTATTCTTTTTTCCGAGTTGTGTTGCCTAACTATTGAAATACTCGGGAGTACTCTGTTACAGTATCTGATATGATTGGGGAGTGACAGACAGTCAATACGAAAAGGAGCAACAGAATGATGCTGGAAGAATCGAAAATCAGAAGCGAAAACAGTGGAGCTGAGCGCGTTCTCCGTGATTTGTGAACCGTTAAACTCCTCTCGATTACCAATAATTCACCAAACTCGATTTGTTCTCACGCCTTCTTTCTCAATAAACTCTACTAACTTACCGGCGGGGTACAAAAACAAGCAAACTCCGGGTCATGGTTGAATGTGCTTCTCGCTTCAGTTGAGTTTTGTTTAAATGGAGTACATACCACAAGAAAGCAGCGAGTAAACCTTCTCGACAGGGACTGTTTGAGACGCACAATTTTTTTTTGCTGCATTTCAAGAGCCGCTCAGGTCGGGTAGGCAACTCGGAATTTGAAACACTCGCCCACTACAGTAATGATAAGTTTGGAAATATGTTGCTCAAGGAAATCTAATGTAGTAGCAGCAAATCCACCCCGTGATGTCCATGAGTCACAAATGTGATCATATTTGGGTCCAAAAATTAGTTAATATCCTACATATATTTCTAGTGTGTGCGAACCAGGCTAAGTACATGAGAGGCGAAGAAAATAAGAATGCGGCTTCTGCCACGTGTTGCTCTCAACATCAACTACATTGTATTGTTTCATACAAACATTAGTTCGGTGATTTATGCCGTCCGGAAGTGACTTTAGTGACAGTGTTCATGGGGATCAGTTGCATGGTAATGCCTGGTGTATACAGGAAGTTGATCGAACTACGCTGTGCAATATAGTTCAGAATCATTAATCTCCTTGCAACACCGATTTTTTCACACGGGCTCAGAACTGAACAAATGGACTCGACCAACCAGTTGACCTTACGTTAGTGATCTTTTGTTCGCCTCCGTAATGCTACGGTCTGCATTGCCGGCCAAGCTGTGGGCGTTTAGAGGTTAGTAAAACGAAATCGTCCCATTATAACCCTTCTCATACTTTATTTGTGAACAGTAGATTCAGTAATAAAATGCTCCCCCATAGACTTAACATCGCCGGAACCAATCAGATATATTATCTTCGCGGAGACAGTCGCTGCTAAGAGTTTCAGTTCCTTGATTTCAATCGACATCGGGTAAGATAAAACATTATTCTCTTGTCCGTTCCAAAGCAAATGCGACCCACTTTGTTGGGTCCCAGTGTGTTGGATGTGATTTTGTTTCTCTGCGTCAAAGTTGCTTTTTGAGTGGTTCATAAAAGGTTTTTGCTGGGCACTCTTTAACAAACCATTTGGTTGATGAATCGGACTTTGTAAACTATTGTTTGCCCAACACTGATCGAGATTTCCTTGTCGCGCGATGTACTAACACACTGGTAGCATCTCCTGAAGAACCGACTTCTGACAACCATTCTGCAACTCGTAATCAATAAACAGAAGCAGATACGCTCCGGTCTTATCAAGTCACGAACACGTTCCAATGGCATATCCATAGTGAAGCTGCATCATGTATTTGGCTGCCAGTAGTCAAATGACATCAAGTTGCGCTTGAACAGAAAGAAGACAGAGAGGCAAATCGAATAAACGATATAGTAAGTGTGAAAAATAGTCAAAGTGGGTTGTCCAAGTTCCAAAACAGAGCAATTTTAACCACGTCAGGCTGAAAGTCAGCAAGACGTACCAATTGCGCGGTGACTGAGAAAGCCGACGAACTAAATAATGGTCACTCAGGCATGGGGAAGTATTCGTTATTTCTATGAGTAGAGTGGTTCTCCCTAATAAAACGCGTTTTGTAACTGCTTGACTTGAGTGTTTTCACGGGAATTAGTGGGAACGAATAATTGCTAAATAGAAATCAATGTAATTGATGATTAATGTTTCGAGATAGAGACAACTAATGTTTCAAGCAGATAATCGGTTATCAGTTTCACATTTTATGATGTCAGAATAATGTGTTTGTTGCTAGCAGGTGATTGCTCTTCTTCTTCTTCTTCTTCTTCTTCTTCTTCTGCTTCTGCTGCTGCTGCTGCGAGAGCATTCTCGTAACCGCATTGGAATCAAGCTGTTACACAGAACGCATAAGTCTTCCCCATCACAGAAACTTGTTTATGTTGCCTTTATATGAAGCTCGCCAACCCACAACCCGGAATGTTCTTTTGACCGCGTAAACTCTACTAAACTGTTAACAGTTTCGGGATAGCCTCCTGCATTAGCTAGGCAGATGCCCGTAGAGCAAAACATTCAGTTTGGTGCACTGCTGTCCGCAATTCACACGTAAACAGACAAAGCGTTAGAAAAAGCAAAACAGATGATTTCCACACGAGTGCCAGCCATCTTAGTTTGTGGCTTTTGGTCATCGTAATTGGCGTGTGTAGAGCGAGGAAACTAACTGCTTCATCTAAGTCAATGAGACTTCTCTACAAAAGCCCAGTTAAAAGTAGTGTGACAGACAAGGTGCTATCCGGGGAGCCACCGTTTATCTTACTGGTGGTTTTGTTTACGCTAATCCAGTTAGTTCTCTCAAGGGGAAATTTTTGAATGCACCTAAATGGCGTTTCTAATTTTTCTATTTATAGGGTATTTTGCATTTATGTATTTATTATTATTATTATTCTCGGAAGGCTGTCGAACGGTAAAATGACCAGACGCGGAAAGCTTCGAATCCGGACTATCTAAATACATACGCCACCATCAGATCGTTGCCGGTCTGGGATGCAGCGCTCCCGTTAATCAGTCACTATTCGCCAGTATTTAGTAGCCACTAGACAGATCAGTGATGCATCATTCAGTGCCGTTTTCCGTCTCTTCCCTCAATCTGGCCGTAGGCCACTGAGGCACATACATTCTCTCAGAGGTTAGTCTGTTGATCGCCAAGTGATTAGGCCGGAAACACTGAAGGCCGCAGCAAGATACGATTGGTCAGTCATTATGAGTCACCATTCGTGTGTTACGCGGCCGTGTTCACGACAAACGAGCATAGGATCACGTGCGCAAAATGGTGTGACACGTGACGCGTCAAGTGGCACAGTGATCAGACTGACATCATAAGTACCTACCGGGTCGAACGTCCGACTCACTTTGTAAAGGTTCCCAGTTGTTCTCATGTTTTTCAAGATTGGTTGGGAGAAAATCTAGTAGGATTATATGTTCGGAAGTGGTGAAAATGAAACGAGAACAGCATGTACGTATGTTTTCGCATACCGTTATTCTTAAAGCTAATCGAGAGAATAAAGCTGTTCCGAGAACAAAGTTATTTACTTTCATTTGGTTCCTGATTTATATTTGCAGGGAAGATTACAGAATTTGGAATGTGATCGAATAAACTTAAATCAACCACCAGCGTGGTCAAGAGTCTGACCAATTTCGGGCCAACTGACGAAACGTACCACAAGACAATTTTCAGCGACCCCAGCACACGTGGCAGGGATTTTTGGTGGCTGTCTTTGGAGGATTTTCTAACAGAAATACCACCCTGTTTAAGCAGGTCACGTGGATCAAAACGATCTCGTAAGAACGTTCATTTATCTCTCTTATCGTCTATTGAGCGAATAATGTTCTCTCTTTGTCCTCAATTTACGATTCATTCGGATCGTACTGAAGTCAGTTTTGTGTTGTTTTTTCTCTCAGCAGAATCAAATTTATCTCATGAATACGCAGACCTGATGGAAAGATAAGGACTCAGTGCAAATGCGTCGCTGTCACTTCGTGTTGCCTTTTCTCTTCACGGCAATGCTAGCATTTACCCACTGTCAACTTGGTTATGGAGTACACTTACGAGTGAGCCATTCGGAGTATTGCACAAATTTGTTGGCATCATTAGGTGGGCACTCACGAGTATCATTTTCATTTTCCAGGTACAAATGTACACCGTCTCGCCTAGGTAGTTGTTACAACCCATCTCGGGTGACGCAGGCACGTTTATTGTATGCTTGTGTATCGGATACATTTTGCTGTCCACTTTGCGTGTGTTGCGCAAGGGTGGAAAAATGACGAATTCAAGCCATGACATGTTATTCGCGTACGAAAAATCCATTTCTACACAATTTCGTTGGTGCTGTCTGGTTTGGTGGAGAAAATCCTCAAGATGAAAGCTGACATTTTCTAAGGGTAACCAAGTGCGTGGTGTCCATCATAAGTCAACGGTGTCAGCACGATATGGTCTGTCCACTGAACACTGTTGCCCCATAAATATACAAGCCTGACAAGTACGGTCTGGACGTGTGAGATTAAGAAAACACGAAACCATCGAATCGTCTTTTTTCTTTCCCGAATACCCAGTTCTATTTCATCATTCTTGTTAGATTTTTTACTTCTTTAACATTATATATATATATATAGTGAGTAGTGTTTCGATGAGTGCACAAGATTTTCCTGGAAGCACGACTGGTTTTTCGGCCATTATCGCTCGTCAGTCAGATGTGCACATCCGGCACACTCCCGTCCAGATATCCTTCTATATATGTACACTGAGAGTCGGCATGTCTCACCAGAATCTAACCTGTAACGTCAGGATTTCGCAAGAAAGCTCTTCGTCGAAGAGACCACAGAAGAACCACAACTGTGGTTCATTGATAATTCTCTGTCAGTTGGGCTGAGCCAACTTTAGGAAGGGATGCAGAATGCCGTCACAATATATACAGTTTTATTAAGCACTCAGTTACGATGATTTTTCAATAGCTGTTGATGACTAAATTGCTAAATAGCTAATTCCAGCTTACTACGTTCGGCGTACACAGAAAAAATATTCAATATATTCTGATCTGAATGAAATGGTAGGCTGCACAAAAACCGGATCACGTGCTGTTTCTAAAGGTCAAGTGAAAAAACAGCTGACTAGCATAATGGACTATCGATTTTTCGGTTTAGTTTTGAGAGAACAGTACCTGGCAAACAGCCTAGGGTTCAGATACACAGGCTGGTCAATACATGGCAAGGATTAAAATCGATGATCTTATAGTCACGCCATTACAGCACGCTAAGTATGGCTGATGATGACTAGGATTAGGGAACAAGGTGGTTGAATGCAGTGAATGAGCCAAGAGTGAGGAAAGAAAAGATGAACACGTTTGATCCAGGCCTAACCATGGACCAGAAAAACAGGTTCCACTATCTTCATTTTTCTCCCTTGGGTAGGCGGAGAATAGGCCAGGGGAGTCCCAGGGCTTGGAAAAAGTGTCTTGGCCAGTAGGGGAGGGTCATGTAGTGGAGTGCTCACAGCTTTCGCAATTAAGAGGACCCGATACTTCAACAACGCATTAGAAACTTTAGTTTGGGTAGAACGCTTCATTCACGTTCATCAAGTGCTTTGACTGGACAAGGTGTGAGCGATGATGTTAATACCATCCGCTTTTTCGGTACACAGTTAAATCTGTATCACGTGTGCATCTACTATTTTTCAACTCTCGACTCACTCGCTTCATTGAACCGCCCACCTTCCGTATACCCCATGATCTAAGTCATATAGAATATCACGTAATCATGTGATTATGGAGCACTGGAAACGAGCTTGTTCGTCATCTGGTGTCATTTTCAGTTTGTTCTGTGGCGTTGCATGGACTGTTGCTACCAACACTACTATCCATCAGAACATCGTGGGAACTAACAATCAGAAATAAAACCAACACCAAGTTTCGTGACAAGACGATGAATAATGGGTTACCATTCTAATGGTTCACACTTTTTTCCCAGTAAGGCTGTGTGGGCGCGTGCATTTGGTTGATTGTAGCACGAAATATATATATATATATATATATATATAATCCTTTGAAGTTACCCCGCATTTTATATTCAATGAACTAGTTCCTGCAGTTTCAGTGGCCAAAGCCTCGTCAATGTTGTTTCAATGGTTCTGAAATTCTTGAAGTTAACAGTACCCCTGCAGGTTTTCCGTTAGGTAAAAGTAGAATTTTACTGAAACATCGACCAATTGAATTTCTTTGCTACTTATCCATTTGTGATCATTCGTCATGCACTACTAAGTAGGATCTCAGCAAGTAATTCCACCAGAGAATTACTTGCCGATACTACCACCACATTTGCTCTGATCTGGCATGCCGATTTCCGCAAAGCTGTTCTCACTGTGAATTTTGTAGGTTATTATCTCACGATCAACTAGCCTACTGCGGATGAGTGCCCTCCTACAGTGGTTCAACACAAGGAGACTTTTCTTTCTACATTCTTTGCTTTCGATATCCAACGTTTTTTCTTTCACGAACCTGTATACTTTCCGTGAAACTGACGATGAAGAATTGCGACGTCGTAATGCTCCAAGTGTTGCCAATGTCACTCTTAGGTCGTGAGATGGTCGATTAAGGCATCTCACTTTCCGACCTGGTAATACTCCAGTATACAGCAACGATGTAGGAAGTATTTACCCAGTGTTTACTTATCCATGTAGTGAGTCTGCAGTTTCCTAGTTTCCGGATGAGTCCGCTGATGCACACCCTCTTCTAAGGAAGAAGAGTTCAAACTCCTTCCCTCGATCAAAATAACTATAGGTATAGGTCCTGATGGTATTTATTTATTTCTCCTAAAGTACAGTGCTCCTTCAAGCACGGATGCATTTGCTTATGTCCCTGATACATCCTTATGCACACGTTCAATTCCCGATTGTTGGGGACCAGTCAGCAGATGACGTGGCAAGGTGGAATAAGGAAATGCACATCGAACTTAGGTAAAGCATGTATCTCGTGTCTTCGTGATTGAGGTCCGAAAGACCCGTCAACTAGGTGGATGGAGACACTGAAGGATATGGCAGTGAATCATGCACAGTGGCGATCGCGTTGTTATTTTCTATCGAATCAGAATGATTGAAAGAGTGCGTTTATACAGTTAGACTGTGTTCCGTGTGTTGGCTACTGCAGAATTCTTATCTCCTCCCGCCTGAGTAGACCCACCCCTGTTCCGTTTCCATATTATATTTTTATTAAAACCTGTAACTCTGGGAAAAGGCAGTGATCAGTGAGGTTTGCCTTTTTGTTCAACGCTGAACGACCATGATGTTAATGATGGCCTTAGGCTAATAGGACGCGCTGTCATGAGACTTTTCACTTCTCTTGTTAGTGAACTCGATGACCCTTTCTTAGATTTTTCCTCTGCATTCAGCTGTTCCATGGTCCTTAATGCTTCGCAAACTAGAACAGTTCGGCTGTTCCAAGAGCCTTTAAGCTACTTCACTAACATAATTTTGTGCATAAGTCTGGGACGAAAAAAACTACGCCATTGGCAAATAATTCTGGAATATTTCAAGATGTCCTTTCCCTTTATTCGTTTTCAACATGTATTAGCAATCCGCATGCTTCTTCCCTGAGGTCAGTTATACTAATATGCTGACGACGTTGCTCTCTGTCAGTCTGTATCTGAAACTGAAGGTTTCCTCAACTTTCCCACCGACTTGTCTCTCATTCATGATTTTGCTGTTCGCTCTGGGTTAAATCTTAATCTGTCAAAGTGCTTTGAATATTTGTTTACTTTTTTCTCGGTCTGCTTACCCGGTTAACCCTTGTTGCATTAACACAGGACCATTCACTATGGTAGATTCTGTTAAGTACTTGGGGATTACTATTGATAAAAACTTCAGATGGTCATCTCGCAATTCCAGTTGTGTAAATAACTTTAGAAGACTGTCATTTTATATCAGAAGACTGCGGTATTTCCAGGATAAGCAAACCACTATCTTATTTGTTTACCTGTGTTTTTCTCGCTCTCTTCTATTGTTCCCTGTCACTTTTGGTGGTTTACTAACGAATGAATTCAGAACCCTTAGTAGTTCGTCAACTATTAGTGGTATATACTACACACCACTGGAAGACCTGTGCATCAAACCGTATGACTTGCATCTATTCGTGTATGAAAAATTTGCACAAAATTCTTTAGGATCCGTCCCATCCCTTTCTGAGTGTCGTTCTCACGCCATGACACGCTCTACCGTCAGCTCCATACCCTGTCGTACATATATGAACTCAACTGTTCCCTACCTAATCCGAATTCACACCAATCAGGAATGCGTCGCGAATGACTTTCTACACAATCTTTCGTGACTTTAAATCATTTATTCTTTCCTCTATATTCTTCTCACTGTATTCTGATGAGGTGACGAGTCCATCCTTTTAGAATGATATGCAGACACATGTACACGCAAAAGTCTAATATATATGCAATGCAGTTATTATTTAATCGATATATCATGTGTCACTGCTTACCACAAGTGCTGAATGAGCTTGGAATTGGTTTACGTGACTGTTCATAAAGTTCAGTTTCAACCTAGTTTGTTATTCTCCTAAGACCATTCACAAGTTTGCTCCTATTAATTTTTAGTTGATTCTTCCGAAGTTGCACCTTTAACAACATTTTACTGTTTTCTTTTGTTTTTGAAATTCTAGAAGAACCTGTTGCTGTAACTAAGCTGAAAAGGAAGAACAGTATCATAGTGATGCATGAGTAATACTCGGCCTTATTTCGTTCGATTGTCCACACTCGACCAAGTCATCGCGAGCGCTGGATGTACCACACTTTAGTTTGACTCCATCTTCGGCTCCCCTGTCATAGTTATTCTATCCTGCGTGTCAAAATTTAAGACTGGAATCCACAAGGAAATTGCCGCTGGAAGATCTAGAGGGCATACGCCTGATGGTCTCCCTCAATTATATTTAAAGAATTAAATTTATCACAGAACTTCGAATTCTGCTTCCCAGTGGTTTGGCATCTCGAAATGGACCCCCAGGCTCGAGGCGAACAAATGTTGCCACCCTCTCCTCCTTTTTAAAAAGAGTTTACCTATTGATTACCTCAAAGAACGTCGCATCAAGGGTGGACTGTTGAGTGCAAAATTTACTACCGGATTTTCACTATGCATCGAACACATCGATCCGGATTTCTGTCCCATATATATATATATATATATATATATATATATATATCATTTGATCTGTAGGAGATGCATACTATCGATATATGTTGACGTCCAAACTCGTACGTGAATGAACAGATGACAACGATAAACATTAGTTCATCAGCAGTTCTTTCTGTCTGCGCGAGGGTGGCGTTAATTGTCAGTTATTTCCTACCGACCTGACAAATCTCACCATTCCGGTGCTGCCTGCTCTACAGATGGTGCCTTGTTTCACTGTCATATCACCATTGAGTGTCGAACTACCGATGATGCTGAGGTGACGACGACCTAGTAGGTCGTCCATTTCAGATTTATAGTCAAAACAGATAAGGATCCCGGGGTTCATGAGGCATTCCTCCAATCCTGTTACACCAACTATGAACAGCTGCCTTTCACTTGGACCTATGTAGTGTTCTCGCCTCTATACCAGGACTGATTAACCACTTGATTGGGGTGATGCGTCCCACCACCAGCAAATGGCCTAAAACCGCTGGTGGTGACATCATTAACTGCATGAAATATGACCGTTTACGAATATGATAACTGCCTGTCACGCATACCCACACCTCGACGTCAACTGTGTCTGTCGCATACATCCTGTAAGGATGTCGTGAGATAATACCAAGCAGTTCGTGCAGTCTCGTGATTCTAAGGTCTTTTTATGAGGGTCGTTCGATGAACCTCATCGGATTGCGCAGAGAACCAAAAACTAATGATTCGGATAAAAAATGGCATGAATCTATATTTTCGATGATAAATTTCCGGGCCGTTACAATTATATTAACGTATTCAGTTGGTTTGCTTTTTGACCGGTGGGTCGACCAATTGATTAGTCATCGCAGAGGAAGGGAGAGAAATACGGTAGGGGCAACGCGTGACAATCGGTGACCCGGATCGATAAAGTGGTCATTGGTTTCGTCTTCATTCTTTGGCTTACACGACTCAAGCCAATCGGCCGAATAAAAAACCGACTGAGTGCGTACTAACTGTTCCTGTGACCTGCATCTCATGTCACATAAATATTATTGTAACTCCTTGAAGCTTGACTACACTGCATGCTCCGATCGTAGAACTGTGTTTAGCCTACCTGTTCTGATATCGTCACTTTGTGAATACCTACAATCAGTTACCGCCCATGATCGTAGACGCCGTGACAAACCGCTATATCTCCCTAAACTAGTTCATGCTCGTGAATTACTTTAAATCGAGAAACGCTTGTCCCACTGGTGACTCATTCCATCACGGAATGGTTATCATCGATTTCCCTCTGTTTGCAAATAGTCGGATGCAGCGATCATTCGCAGCTCGTTGATGGATTTCCGCGTCCAGTATCCCTAAATTATGAAGGTCGTTCACAGACGCTGTATTTGTTTGAACCTCAGAGTCCTGGATCGCACGATTGTGAACGGTATGAGCCAATTTAAAAACTTTCTTTCGGTGAATTAATTTTCACTTTTCACATAAGTTCCCAATAAATCCCCGTGGTGATCAGGTGGTCAAATTCTTCCCATTTGGACATGGATGGCATGTGAATTCAAATCCTTCCGCAGTTTGTCGCATCCGCATCCGACAGTCTAGGCCAGATTGCGAACATCTTTGTGAAAAGTGATGTACACTGTCATACCACTAGTGGAAATTAGAAAACACGGTAGCAAACAAACTCGTTTCCGAGGCCTCACAACTGGCTAAACACGACACGTTTTGTAGATATTGGGATAGGATGATCGAAGAAGAATAGCAATAAATAATTGGAGTGTTGTGTCTATATTGATATTGTTCAATCGGTGTCGTGATAGATAATGTGCATTGTCAATAGTCCTATCGGTTTCACAGGGTCACTGGTGACTTAGACCTAATCTTGCGCCGATAACCAGGGTAGATTGAAAGATCATATATGCTGTTTCTGGGCTCATAGACGGGGGATATTCTGGTGGATGGCGATCGCTTCGGCAGGATTTGACTTTTAACTTTCTTCGTTAGTCTTCCTCTAACGATGTAGACGAGGCGGAAGGCTTCATTTGTGTTGATTAGGTGATCCGAGTCTACCAGGTATATGGTGACTGCAGTTTGTCTAGTCTTTATCACTCGATTGGTTTTCTTTTTTACTTTCAGGCAATGCTCTTGTGGTTCGAATTAGATAAATTATCTCACTGGTAAGAGACTGAATCCATAGGCAGTTTGTCTGCCGTCTGAAAAAGGAGAACTGGTCCGGGTGTGAATGGAATACGTAGTTCGGTAATGAAATGTATTTCTGATTGCCACTTGAAGCCGTCTACTCAACATTTATGCTACAATGCCTCCACTAAAAGATACCAATAGGCATGCAGCTTTATGGGTTTATTTATGTTTTGATTTTTATACTTTTGCCGATGAACTACTCATGGTACCCATTCTGCAGCAAAGTTTATTTAACTCTTATTAGTTCATCTTTAATTTTGTCTGTAGTACATATTGTGAGGGTTCTGCTTGTTAAACAGTGAATTCCATTTTTGTCTTCACAAACCTGAGAAAAGTCCCGTAGAATGTCATCAGAATCCATGGTGGAATCAGCTATGCATATTATATCGTTCATGTATCTCCTGTAGAAAAATAAGAAAACGAGATTGCTCTCTGCCGTATTTTCTAATGTCGTAACCGGGAATTTTCAAGTACCTGAAGCAAGACTAATGAGCATAATAAATAATCTAAGGTTAAAGCAGGTAGCAGGATCGTCAGCGAATTACATTGTCATCCGACAACGCTATTTCGGACAGAAACACTTTACAGTAACGATGGAAGATTATAGAGGAACTGAACTGTTGGGTCCTTTTAGTTATTTTGCGTTATTTCTCAACGAAAAAACCGACGGATTTTTCTTGCTTTTCAAGGCTGATGAAGTTCTAGAAGCTGAAAAAGCTGTTATGAATGACGGCGGTTGTTACCGTATTCATGTAAGCAATAATTGCAAAAGACAGTCGAAACTTGTGTTAATTAATTTGTAGTATTGCTTAAAAAGCCTTGAATTTGTTACCGTACACTCATCAGTAAAATTTGAAAAAGTTGCCCGTTTGTTAATTATGTTTGACTCGAATCTCATTTGCATACCCTGATCACCCCCATTTCATCCACTTCGGGGTACAGTAGTGCTTCCTAAATTAGCCATCAGATGTGTGGGTGGTCGTATCCGGAAAATTTTAACACTGGGAGAATTGGCTTACTAAACGAAAGCACTTCAACTTCTGATTATCCATGTACAAGTCACGAATTATTCTACATCAGAAACGAGAGAAAATGCATGCACCTTGTCATAGACAATGGCATACGGTGGCGTAAATATTTACGATATCAGTGGTCGGTTTCACTTCTTGTACTTCATGGTGTTTTCCAGTCATCCATCCATGCCGGTCCCTATTTGTTTCCACATTTTCTCTTCATCGGTGTCCAATTAATGTGACTTCACTTATGGATCTATACCTTTGGCAAAGTTCACAGTACGCGTGCAGA
Organism: Fasciolopsis buskii; assembly: GCA_008360955.1. Classification (NCBI taxonomy): domain Eukaryota; kingdom Metazoa; phylum Platyhelminthes; class Trematoda; order Plagiorchiida; family Fasciolidae; genus Fasciolopsis; species Fasciolopsis buskii. The sequence continues at coordinate 323,984 of LUCM01002499.1, read as the reverse complement.
ATTAGGCTGTTTAGAGTTAGTTAATTTTGAACATTCTTCTTCCATTTCAAACGTCGTGTACAGGTCGACTGTGATCCATTTCCATTTATTTTCACGGATATCACCAAAAATATCCTGGACAATCGCAACCACTGACTACCCATCCAAGTGCACAGGCTATTAGGTTCCCCTTTTTATGGCGTTTCTGATGCACTATGCAGTGCAAAGGTCACTGGGACCCCCTTCAAGGGGGAGGACTAACAACCATAACTTTGAAGCTCGGGGTAACACAGAAGGGCAGAGCTTCAATAGGGAAGCAACAGTAACGGGAGATAGTGAACTGTTAATTACCAGAATTATCATTGGCTGGTTGGCGGATCGATAAGGACAAGATCGATGAAAATCGCAACCTTAATGGCGTATATACTGAATTCCCTCCGCCGTTATAGTTTGCTGGGAAATGCGAGCATCAACAAGCCTGTCATGTCATCACATTCCACGTTCTTCTGTCCCGATGCAAGCGTCTTTTTCCGTGGACCCAATGAACCGTTGTTTCTGCTCTCCTGTGTACCTTAATCTCAAGTAGAAGGAATTTTCTCACCGAAATTCGTACGTAACCCACCCGTTTGCAAAGACTATCAGTTACGGTAACATCTACGAAAAATAAGCCTAAATCTTGGTTTTTTAGTTCAACGTATTTCCCCGCGCAATCAGTCTAAAAGAGGGTATTAAAAATTAAGAAGCAAACCGTCAGTGGAACTGAACACTTGACAGAACGAAGGAGCAAGAGTGCAGGTAATTCTAACCCATACATGGTATTGTCAGTCTTTAAGTGCAATCCAAAGTAATAAAGTCTAGTGGGCTATGCGTGCTGGCATTCAGTTTGCCGTAGCCACCCACAATAAGTTTGTATTCATGCACCAGCATAATTGTTCGCACATAGAATACTGTAATCTTAGATTCCTGCAAAGTACTTCTTCAACGCGATTACTGGAATCAATCCCTGGAGAATAACCGTGTCACGCGAGTAGACCCCAATAATCGACAGGTACTTGGTAGGGACTGACAAGGCTCCAATTCAACCAGTAAACATGATAACGCAGCTGAAAAGGGTAAGTTTTAAGCTTGTAAGTATATCCTTTATGGTGATTTGGGAACAACCCAGATTTGTATACTCACTTTACTTATGTTGTTGGCAGTATCGGAAATAATGTCGCTGGGTAGAATTGCATATATATGTATGCAATAAACGAGGTTCTGTTTCTGTCAGACTTGTTTGTTCTCACCTGGGCTAGTGGACATGGAATGTACCGAATCGGAAATATCAGCGATAAACAGATTGACTGAAGTTCTACAGCGCTAAACTTCTTATATTCAGTACTGTCCAATCCGTCATGCACAAATCTAACGGGCCTTCGGGTGGTGTACCGCCAAAAGCAACTGTTTCTTGAGACCGACGGGCTCACAGTCAGTCGCTTTTTGGGACGCACCATGGGAACACGGGAAAGGAACAGTGCCGAAATTTGGACACCCGGTAGCCTCCACCCACCTCTGGAGCCGATCAAAAGATTACCCAATAGCTGTTAGATGATTCAACATGCAGTGATCAGAGTCATCTCAGGCAGGCAGAAACATCAAGGGCAAACCGAAATCCAGGTGCAAAGGAAACCGTAAATGGCTGGCCACGGAGTGATCCCGGATTCGTTGGGGAAATCAGGGAGTTCTCGTTTCACTTTTTATGAGTGATTAGTTTATCAATTATTTCGCATAGAAGCTGTTTAGCAGTAAACTTAAAAGTACTATTCTGTCACCTTGGTCAACTCATTACTTCTGCAAGTAATGGCCTAGGTCGAGGGTGTACCGTCCCTTCCGGTCCACGGAGATAATCTGAAATCACCAGCTATGTATTTCCACAACTAATTAGGCGCGTGACAAGTCAGCTGTTATTCATATCTAAGGATATCTCACCAAACCGTCTCGTCAAATTTTTGGCGGCCTGTTTGTCTCCAGCTCAACTCAAATCATACACCCTAATGTTATTGATATAACCATCTGGCGACCACAAATGGATCAAGTTTTGTGATTCTCAAAACAAAATTAAGCGTTGATTCTGTAGTGCAAATTGCTTCACACATCAAATCCGCGTTCAGTCATTCATTCATTCAGTAAATGTTCCGTTCCGTGCTTTCGTGCATCCACTGAGAAGATTAGTTCATACGATGAGAACGATAGAAAACAAGAAAAGCGATGGGCTTTTGTGCGCTTTTGAGGATTTATTTAAAAGAAAAACAAAGATTTTCGCAAAAAACAAAAGCAAATTGGAGGTTAAGGAGGGGATGTGCAATAATTTTTTACACTGAAAAGAGGTCACGAGGAAAGTTGGCGCAAGGTGAGTAGAAATTTGATAGTGATATTCTCCCTCTTCAACATATGCCAGTTACAGGACAGGAAATTCTTGAGAACGCTTGTCTAAGCAAAAGAATAAATGTATCGTGAAGTAGAATACGCTGACCGGCGGAAGTGACTAAAAGGCATGTATAGTTCTTGTAAAATTACCTTCGCAACTCTATGCATGATTTTGCTTCGAACAACATGTCTCAAGACTAGTTGACGAGTCTTGTCACGACACAAGTGAAAGTAGGAAGACTGTCTACGGTCATTCAGTCAGATAACTCTGGAGCATTTTGAACGGCCAGTCTGATGCAGACTGCTTCAATTAGATGCACTGTTTTTGGGAAGAATGGATAGGGTGATGAATTGACGATACTGTCCGGATATTTGGAGTTAGTTCAAATTACAACGAGAATAGAGTGCTGAGAAATTTGAACCATAAAATAGCTGGACGGACGACCTTGGTTCCATTTTACTAGATAGTGAGTGAGAATCAGTAACATCTGGCTTGTCGGTGAAGGTTGCTTAGATTGGTAAGCAAACCGTTTCCTGTCAACTTGTAAGATGACGCTTTTTTAAAATATGTATCCATTCAATCGGAGAAATTATGTACTTTATTTTTCCCTACATATAGCTTATCAACGCTACTAAAAATCAACGAAAACCACGTACATTTATTTCGTATGATTTCAGATAGACGGTTCACATTCAATTACAACACAGCTTGGTCTTAATCCTAATAAACTGAAAAGTGTAATGTATATAAATGCCACAACTCACATGAAAATGGGAAGATCGATGGGACGCAGTAACATAGTCCATTTCATTGGGAAGTTGAATATTTGCCCAAGCATAAAATGGTCTACTTTCACTGATCGTTTGGTTGTCCAACTGTGTGGATGATTGCATTTGCGCACATTTGTACCTTTGTCACAAGATGTCTGACTGGCAATTCTTTTTGGCATGCGCAAGGCTGCAGCGTATAGCATTATCAGAGCGGCGCGCAGTACACCATAACTTTGTTAGGAGATATTCGAATAACGCTATAATAAGTGGGAGTTTTGTTTAGGGCTATCTCACTCCAGCAAAATATATGCTTTCTGTTGAACTCTCCTCTGAAAGTTCAACCGAACACTCGTTGAAATCTAGGATAACAAGAGAAAATAATCCTGACCGCGTCAAATTCGATCGAAATACAAATGCAAATCGGCATTGGTGATCACAGATAAATTACGTCGGTAATCCGTCTGAAATAATTATTATTTGACTAATTTGGGAACAGATGTACGAATCTGCATCATCGGTGACTACTGCAAATCACTGAAGATTCTCCATCGGCGCTGATCAAGTGGTTTTAGTGTCTTCCATGCCAAAACGTTAGAGGTGCAAGTCCTAAGTATGATAACCAGTTTCTTGGTAGACGGTAGTGTGCTGTCGTTCGACTGGCTATTTTGAGATCTTATGTGATCTTATACCACTAAAAGTTTCGGGGTCATGGTTGTCGTTTCTGTATACCCGTGTGGAGATTCATGGCAGCTATGGGGCATATTCTTTCCACTATATGCTTACATAGAGCATATAGTCACAAAATGCTGATAACATCGCCAGTGTGCCTTGACAGCCAAAAGGGAGTCACAACGTGAAACTTCATAGCTCGTAGATAATTGGGCGGGTAATCTGCGGATCGGTAAACCTTCCGCATTTTTGTTTCATGCAATCATTTTTACGGCGACCAATGTTACTGCACCAACTGTAGATGGCGTATTTATCCAGAACATTCACTTGCATACGAACAGTTTCAAAACAAAAAGGAAGTATACTATTTCCCAAGTTTTCTTCGCAATTATGTCAGAAGCATTCGGAATTGAGTGAGAACATGGATCTGCTTCGCCAGACTTCTCAATAGCGTATCTGCTCACAGACTTTCAGACCAATCCAAAGAGAATCGGCGCAACTTACGTTACATTCGCGCAAATGTGCCCACGTGAGATGAATCATGTTTCAGACCTATGCAGAAGAGATTTCATTAAGTCAGCCGGATGACGTTTCCGAACAGTTGTGAAATAATGTGGGAAATAGCATAGCAATTATTTCAAAACAGTCGAAAGCTGGACAAAATGAATAACGTGGACAAACAATCGTGCACCCCGACAAAAGCTTTCAAGTGAGCAATAAGGAGTCCCAGTAATGCGCCGAATAATGAGCATGCAAGGCAAAGATAAAATGCGAAATGGAAGTGAGATAAAAATCGAGTGAATTACTGGGGTTTTGGTTTATGACTGTTAGGATAAAATTCGTTGGTTTCGGTGAAAAGGAAATCGTGCGGTAAAATGTTTGACGATTAGACTTCACCATGCTAGACATGTTCTGCTCTGTTTCTTGTGTCTTTCCAGTCCCATTGACGTGTATTTCCAAAGAATCTTGGACTGTGTGATAAAATCTTTGAGCATAAATGTTATGTGCAGACATCTCCTTGGCTCCAGAACCAAAAGGTTACAATTTAATGTGTGCGATGCTAAGCTATTTTCCCTTGCCCGGATATAGACTCAGAGAGTATTGATTTCGTCTAAATGCTCATGATGAAAATTTCCTGAGGAACATCGCAAGATGATCTTCCCAACAAAGAATTAATTGGTAGCTCTTTCTCCGACTTCGATACGTGAAGATGAAATGCTCTCTACATGGTCACTAAGCGTCGAATCTTGCAACATTAGAAATACAAATGGCACGATCCAAGATGGCGATGACCCAACCACCAAGCACAAACCAGACACAAAATAGTGGTGAACCGAGAACGATCTGTAGACTTCCGTAGTGAAGTCATTCATCGAGGAAGCAGTGTATCGTTGTGACGAAAACCCATGTACCAACTGAGACCGTATCCCAGACACAGGTAATTAGCAAGAGGACCCTGTTCCATAGCTAAATTAGGACTTTATTCTTTCCAGAAAAGCAAAAGATTTCATGGAGCAATTCACCATGTGATATCAACGCTCAGCTGGCCATTAATAAGCCATGGAATTATTGTACAGTCATTTCATTCTCGCATTCTGTCCAGATAATCCACTGGAATTGTTTCCCGTTTTCTTCTAAAATTTGTGCTAGGCTCTGAGACCAGGCCATATTATGTGCTGCGAAAGTTTCACCGGATAAAAGGTAAACCACAAGAAACTTGCAAAAAACTCCTCTAAACTGGACTAGCTTCAAAGAAATAATAGAGCAGATCCGACGAAAGGGGTTTTTAGAGGCGCGGATGGCAACTATCTACTGAACTGAGGTAATTTGTGATAGTGTCGCCTGCAGATCCTTAAAGCTAACTCTGGTTAAATTGCTAAATAACGCGTTTTTAGCCCAACGGAAGATCAACCTTGGAATGGTTAATACCTGGGGACTATATTATGAAAAAGAGGAGCTGAAAATCATGGTATGATTTCCTTCACGCAAGTTGTCGTCCCTGCATAAACTTGACTTCCTCAGGACTTTTCAAACTCCAAGATCTTACCAACCGGCGCACACTATATTTCGGGGTGATAAGAACTAGGCGACAGCCGGATGAAATGTGGTGCTACTCCTCTGACTGAGAATTCCAATCTTGCAAAGTGATGAGTTTGCTGATGGTTGGCTGAAAGATCACACCACCATTCGAGAGTCATTTGCTGAAGTAATTTATCGAGTAACAGATACTGACCTTCCATTTTTTTAATTTAATTTGTAAAGCCGGTAAATTTGGTGTCCAAGCAGAATTCAGTATGGCAAGCAACGACTGGATATTCCACGTCATCAGCTTTGAAGTGCACCGTATTTCTTGCAGTCTACTGTCCACGACTTAACCGCTATCTCCGAGTCCGCACGTGCAGGTGCCAGCAGGTTCCAGGAGAATTTTGGTTCTCTGTTTGATCCGATCATCCCGCCAAAGAGCAGGGATATCGATCTTGTAGAATACCGACCTTCACCAGTATGTGGTGCCCACATGGTGCTAGCAATTTATTGTCATCGGGTAACATATGCTGTCACCGAACCACAACCGGGACGATGGATGGGGTGAATCCAGTTCTACTGGTTGCGAACAGTAGCTGTTGTCGTGTCCTGGTTACCATGTTCTTGTGGCGACACCAGTTATATCTGTGAGAGGTGGGATTGCAATCCGGATGATGTCCAGAATTTTACGAACGCATGCTCACTGCCCACCGACGGGTTTCTTCCCGTGAGTGCGTCTACTATGGTTTCACCAAGAACTGATACTACTTCTTTGTCGTCAAAATAAAAGATTTAGAATCACTCAAATAGGATAAATACTTCATCAAACAATCTGGAATCAAGGCACTTACGTTAAAAACCGACCTGTTAGCAAACGGAGAAGGTTGACTTTATGTTAATAACAAAGGTTATGTTAGGAATATCCGGGCCCTCAGATTCAAAGAGCAAAGACATTCGGAAGGGAAAAACCTTTTCACGGACGGTTACCTAGTCTAAGGCGCTCTTAGGATCACGTCCCCAACGTCCTCTCACAGGACTCTATACCATCTTTTCTAGTATGCAAAAGCCGTTGTCGCTGTACATTATGTGAGTTACGCATGCAGATGATCTGAAAAAGTACCACGCCATGGGTTCTGACATGAACATAGTGATTCCACGTTCAATTTACGTGATACAACCCGACTGAGTTTCACGATAGCCTGTGCAAACAACCAACCAATAATAACCGTGGTATTAGGCGATCGTGAAGTTCAAACATGCCTCGGATGCCATTGACTATATATATGATATATTCAAATTGGGGTTTATCATTTTTTCGTATATAATTGCACAATCTGTAAATGAAGTCAAAAGGCAAACGTTTTTCAGCTGGTGTGCGCTCCCCATTATCTTTACTTTCCCATATTGGAAAGAAGTCAGTCCAGTGCTTATTGGTAATTTGTATGTGCACACTATTGCTAGCGGCTAAATTACACATTGCGATATCAAGTACAAATAATGCACAAAGATCCCTGCAAAAGTAGTTCCTCGTAGATTGTTACCTTAGCGGCTTCCTACAGCCGAAGCTGAGGCTGAAAATGCGCCGCGACTGCAAATAATTCGTCCATCAAAAAGCCAGTCGGCTTCCTCATTTCACATGATTCCTGAAAATCAACGATTAGAACCCCTTGGCGACTATCGCATACTTAATCGCACAATTATTTCCGATCGTTATTAGATCCCGCACATTCACGCTTTCTATAGCTGCCTATGTGGTAAAATTTTTCCAGAGTCCGTTCTGGGACTGGTTTACAATGACATATTTGTACTACTGGAGGCTACTCCGAAGGCCGTCACCACAAAAACGTTTGGTTCGTATGAGTACACATTCTCAGGCCTTTTCCTCGAGAAATACGGTCAAGTTCTCCAGATGCTCATGGATTAAGTGCTTCGTGATTTTACTTTGCCTTCGTGTGCGTGAATAATGTCCTGGTTGTCAATACAAATAAACACGAACATCGTCAGCATCTCCACTCCGTTTTGTCAGAGCTTACAAAGCGTCCCTAGAAATGCTTCTTAATGCATCCAAGGTGATCCATCCATGAAGGTCTTTGATGAATGTTTTTATAAAGAAGGCATTCGATAGCTGTGAATTAAAGTAAATGCTATTCGTGGCCGCCTTTTTTCATAGACTTTCAATAACCCCTGTCATCTCTTCTGTATTGTTAACTGCTACCGCCGACTTATACTCAGCTGTTTACATATCTTCCAACCAGTCACTGACCTTAAAGAAGAGCCCAAATAGATACTTCTTCCGTAGCCGCTGGTGCAGAATCGTAGTAGAAATTGAATAGGGCCTAGCAATAATTTTTTGCTCCCGAAACATGCTTTCGAGAATATATATATGGATATCGCACATTTAGACTTGAACTTCTCAATTTATTTTGCAATTAAATCCTCCTGACACATTTCTGAAGGTAGACACTATTCAATCTTTTCTTTTATCTTTTACTTCCATTTTATTAATGAAATAACAATGTACATCGTTTTTCAGGAGAGGGGCCGCGACCAACAGAGGGCTGTCAAGTTGGGAAGTTGACCGGCGATGGGGGATTTGAACCCGCGACCTTCGCGTCCAAACGGCACGACCTTCTCCTTTTGGCCATTGCTTGCCATTGGTCATAAACGCCTGAATTACTTTTCGATTTCCAGCAGAAACTCGACATCTCCGCTCTATCTCCCAATACACTTCCGATGTCAGAGAGACAAAGAAATCTGATAACCTTGTCGCGGACGCTCTGTTTCTTTCAGGGTCGTGTCAGCTATCTGACGCAATCCGTTGCACTTGGACGGATATTGCGAAAGCGTAAGCGGACGATAAGGAGATACTTTGTCACCACTCATCATCTTCCCTGGTACTGAAAGATTTTCGGTTTCTCAATCCAGACGGTCTCTTTGTGTGATGTTTCCACTGGAAAGCTGTCAGTATTTTTCCTTGCTCGATGAGCATTTACCTTCTTCACGGGGCGTATGCCTCCACTATGCTTGTTTCTAACCGCTACGTTTGGCCTAAAGGGGACAGAGATGTTCCTGCGTTAGCAAAATATTTATCTTCTGTGAACGCAGCAAAACTGACTAGTACTTCCGATTTCTGCAATCCCAAATCCTCAACGATAATGAGCTTAATTCTAGAAATAGTCAGTCACTTGTCATCAATCGATGGTTAGTTTTCTTCTAACATCCTTTAATCGCTCTTTCCCTAGCGACTGGTTATTTCCATCGCTGACACCTCCTGGAAAACAGTTTTCACAGCTTTTCTATATTAGTGGATTTTTGCACATGGTGTCCCTTCCATGGTCACTGTGGGCAGAGTCAAACGATTTCAGTATAATTTTTTTATCGATTTTCCCTACTCTGCTCAGATTCAGATACATTCGAACGGCTGCATAGCACTGTTCATCTAATGGATTAAGGGACAATTTACAGGAAATCAAAAGCTTCCTTCACCCTCAACTCCCACAAAATTAACTGGACCGGTGGTCTTCTGTTGACTTTGTTGTGCATCCGAACCGCCCTAGAGGAAGAGATCACTTTTGCTCAACACGAACTTTTGCACACCCCTATCGCAATATCGACGGTGCAGACCTTTCCATTTTCAAGTGTCTGCGCATGGTCGGAGTGGCTATTTCAAGCTCGGGATTCGCTACTTGCTTTGAACGCCTCTCGAACTGTTAGCAGGTGACCTGTTTCTCAAGCAGATTTTGCTAATAAGGTCCTACGTACTGCCTACTTATGGTGGAGGTAGTTTCATAAAAACGGGAGAACGAAAGCTAATGTCCGACGCCCTCCACCGGGTGGGCTGGTCTTTGTCAATTACTCTAGAAGGGGTAATTAAATCTTGATTCCACACCCAACACGGGTGGTGGGGAAAGAAGCTTACAGTTGAATGCTCACCGGAGTCTGTAGCGAATGGGTATAGTGGGTATCCAGGGTATCCATCCGAATTGGCTAATCATTCACCTGTCCCCAATGGGTTACATGATCCGCAGACGGTCCTAGTGCATTATGGGCCAGACCATTTGATCAAGCGCTCAGGTAAGGGTCCTGTGAGTCAACCCTGTATTTCGATTTGGGCAACCAGATAATAACAACTCCCAAAATGAATCGTGGAACCCGACGAATAATGGATGACGTGCAGACGGGGCATTGAAAGATTGCCATGTGTGGTTAATTCTACGCACTTTCTTTTTCTCGCCCATTATCTTCGCGGTTCGTCACGATTCCAATACCACACGGTCTGCAAGTAAGCTTGTGAAAAACAGGTATTCGCAGTCATGTTCCACTTCCACTTGTACACGTTTTTCCTCATTGAGATTCCGCCAAACCCTCATTTTATCCCGCATACTCAAGCCCATTGCGCTTTATTTCCTATAATGAAATATGTCTTGTCATTGATAGAACTATTCGTACATAAACTGCACGTATTGTGCATTTGGAAGTAATGATTCAGGATACGGACTATACAACCTGAGGTCCATCCACAAATTGCTTTCCTGTAGCCGATCCTGTCTAATCCCTTGACAATGGTGACCGAAACACTTTATGGTCCGTTGATTTGTTTCGTGAGAAAGGTTTTTAAACCGGCTCGTTTTGCGTGCAGTTAAACAGGTTCAAGCGTCTACGCATCTGTCCTGCTCCGGAGGGAAGGCATGCAGAAGGCCAATTGATCTTCATACATTCAATCAACCATTCACTCTGGATATCTGAATTTTGAACCTCAGACCCTCCTTGACATACTACCGACCGAGCCGTGTGACTTGCTGGAAGCATGAAAACTCATGTGATCGATAGTGTATTCTTCGAGTTTTCAACTGATGTAAATCAGGAATGGAAGCTTGGTGCGGCAGCGCCGTGACTTCCCCCTACCGGAACCAGAAAACTCGTGTGCAGCTCGTTGCTGGTTGAGTTGGCATCGCGAATGCGCTATGCGCGCAGATGGCTTGAAGAATGGTGAACAGTTCAAGCAAGCAAAGTAATCAAAATTCAGAATGGACTTAAACTGAATCGATCCGCTAATTATCCAGATGTGCCAAAACATACAACTGTCAGGTCTGAACATGCCGAGTACTTACATGGTCAGTACGAAAAGATCGGAAAATCGACCTTTTATGTATACGGAGCTTTTGTGTTTGTGTGTGTGTGTGTGTGTGTATTCTTCTAACTCGACTAGCTGCGGGATTTATTATATACTGTCATTAAGCTGTCTGATGACGCCAGCACAAATGTCTCCGCATGCGGGCGTTACTCATTTTGAATTAGTGCTGTAATCGTAGATTTGCATGCTGCCAATGGCGTTTTGTGTATTGCCTGGTCAATACTTGATCTGCGTTAGCACATTTTCAGTACACATCCCCATATTCGTACTTAGTGAGTTAACGCTCGCAGGGCGCAGTCAAAGAAACTTGGTCAAGTCATTTGTTTGGAAATCTGGAAATTCTCTCACTGAATGCATTCAAATCATCCTAAAAAGCAAGTCTCGGCGTTTGCGTGTTAAGTAAATGAGACCAATCACATTTTGATCTCTTTGACCATCTAACGAGTAACTTATTTTTCATATTCTGGTGTTTCCATTTCTCAGCCGAGAGATCACACCGGTAGAGAGCACTAACTCATTTTAGTATAACTTATGCAACACCTATCTGGCCATTAAACTGATGGTCACTCAGAGAATTGAAAGCATGAACATGCTGGTATGAGTATGTATACTCAGTCGTACTTGTCAGGGTCAAAAGTATGGATTGCGCCAGTATGTCTGTTTATTGCGAAAAATCAACTGACCTTTCAGTAGTGCGTATGCGCGTGAGCATGAGTTTACCACTTTTGAAGTGTAGGCTTCATTGTTTAAGATGTCAGTGGGTAAATTAACCGTTTAATCAAAATAGTCTGTTTTGGCAGGCTACCTGGTCGGCCCGACAAGCTATCAAAGAATTAATAGCCCCAGTTCGAAAGACTTCAACAATGATGCATCTGCATTGGAATCAATTCATCTCAAGAAGAATTTGAAGCATCTAAACTAACCGAGAGTACTGATATAACTTTAGTTCAGGGCAAAAAATAAGAGAATGGAAGCTTACGTGTTCCAAGCTTTAATTACTTCCCAGATATCTTTCTACCTTAACGCGAAAAGAAATTTTTGATCAGTCGATCGCTTGTCTATTAGTAGGCGCGGCTGAACTATGACCTCATTACTTCTAGTTGTTCTTGAGTTTTTTTTGTTATCCCTATCTGCACAGCTAAATCTAATTGTGTCACATTGCACAGAAGACCGCTGCCGCAAGGGGCAAATAAAGAGATCGACCTAGTGGCGCAGATAAATCAGGAGCACGTGTTCAGAGCAACGGTGGTGATTTTGCATGAAATAATTCACCACGTGATATCATCGCTCAACTGACCATTAAGAAACCATGGCAACACTGTAAAGCTGTTTCATCCTTGTTAGGAATCATCAGCAGTGTACATCCACCGCACCCGAACTGGGACGCGAACCCGGAACGAACGATTCTGAGTCGAACGCCTTAGCCATTACGCTACCGGGCAGGCTCTGAACGGTTTTGTTGAACTTCACCACATGACGATGTTGCACCTATCCGTCACTGGTGCTTTTGTCAAGCCCGCTGAGACAACACAATGGCATCATTGGGCTTCAATTCAATAGCAAGCAATCTCAGAGGGCTAAGTCTAACTCAAGTCTTCCATCGGGACAAACGGTTAGATGCATCGACAGGGGGTCCAAAATAAAGGATTCAAGAGATATTTAGTAGACTGATGAAGTAGAACCGGAAGGCACAGCTGGCAGAAATGTGGATCTTGCTTGAAAATTGGTCGCATTCGTACAATATACATGGTTGTACGTGACTGCGAAACTTGATGTGCTCCGCTCCCTACTAAGCTTCTCTCTCACCAACCTGCCAACTTCTGTGAAATTTACGTAAGTTGAACAACGTTTGATCTGATCAGCGTGGATTCTTTGTTCATCGACTATCCCATCAGGTGACACAAGCTCCACGAGATTCATCAACCATCTACCTAAGTACAAGCACAATAAGCCTTCGAATTCGATCACTTTTCATAATCTGAACACGATGTTCTGGAAAACCATAGAAGACACGTTATCGACACGCTTGAACTTGTCTGCAGCATCCAAAGGAAAACTTTAGAACCCAAGGTGAATAGCGGACTATTAACGTAGTCGGAAAAGCCATTAGGGAAACCACTTCACAACTTAATCACACCTTTTATTATTTGCCACGCTAATCGTTCACGTAACCTCACTTGCAGATGGCTTAAGCAAAACATGTGCCCATCGGTATGCACATATAGAGTAAAGCAATGACGACACAGATTGCAAACGTACAACCTCCTTTGAACTTTCGAATCGACCAAACTTAAAAAGCACTCCCAATCGATAATCGCACCCGCACGTGACCGCGTCATCATGGTACGTGGGACAAATGTGATAGTAGGGAGGCCATTCAAACATTTATTATTAGTTACGTCACTATTCTTCTAACTGTGATAATAAGCAACTTCATAGTTTGTCCGAAGGGGCTAAATTTTTGCGGACAATCACAGCAGCTTGTTCTGAACGATAACAGTTCAACACACAAATATAGCATAAGTTCCTCACTAGGATCTCATTTGAATCCTTAGCAGCGTGAGTGGATGATGAGTCCATTTAAGAATCACATGGTGATTCGTGGGAGAATTTTCGTCGGTCAGGAAAGGTTATCCTTCAGAAAGGGTACACAAGGCCCGAAAGTATTAGTTTTTCTTCTCAGTAGTATATTTCCCATATGGATGGATGAATAAAATTTCCCCGGAAGCACACGACAGATTTCGCGATTATTGCAGCTCTTCAGGTATGCGTACTCGGTATTCTTCTGTCCATTTGTGAAACAGTGCTGAGAAGGAAAACCAATACTTTCGGGCTGTCCCCATCCTGAAGGTTAGCATTACCTGACCGACAAAAATCCTCCCATGAATCGCCGTGTGATTCTTAAATGGACTTATCATTCATTCACACTCCTAACGATTCAAATGAGATTCTAGAAAGAAACTAAGAAGAGAGCGCACTAGCATAGGGATGGTTAAACAGGAGAGTACCGTGGACGGATACCTGAATAGCGGCAATAACCGCCAAATCGGTCGTGTGATTCTTTTGGGGCAAATTGTGTTCATCCATCCGCATGCGTAATATACTGCCGACAAGCATAAGTTTATCTATACTTGTATTAGTAACGCATAAATCCCTGCAGTTATGCCAAAAGCAAACCGCACGCGAGGAAACGCGCAGAGAAATGTCAGATTGACTATGCCCGATAAGATCCGACGAAGACGTACGGACTGAGGGATCGCCGGTCACCGAATTGATGCTCATGTAACGGGTGTGTGCGGCGTGCACTGGGACCTACGCATCCTGGGTTGTCGAATTTCTAACCAAGGACCATCCTGGATAGCCGTGTGCCGGAATCACATGATCTGACTAAAGTGAGTGTGCGCAAATCATCGGTTGTACAGGTTTTCAGTTTTTACTTGACGTCACGTGGAAGCACAAGCACAGTGCAAACAAGCTGTGGTTGTTTTGTCCAGTCCACGTGTCCACAGGGCGATAGCGTCAGTCGATTCCATCGGATCAAACTGGACCACGCTGCAATGCAGTCTGAACTATCATCTACGCAAATTGACGAACTGGTGGGTTGGTTGTGGACGCTCAATTTGGTAACAAGATTCAAGTGGAAGAAAATCACAACCTCTTGGATTGTATCACGTTGCCGCTATTGTTACAGATTCCACAGGATTTGGATTGTCACACTATCCTGCTAACAAAAGGTTTTGGTTATTTTTTCGATACACCTCTGCCCACACGACCAGGTTTATGGACAATGAAACTTCAATTGGATAATCCGAAAAGTATCCGCAGAGCTTTTCTGTCACAGAATTTTCCGATTTATTCATATTAATTTTGTTTCTTTTTGTTCTTGCTTTGTCGCTGTATTTGTATGATTTTAGCAAACAGTATGTTTCCAGTCCGATCAGCTGGCGTGAAAAAATGAGAGAAAAACAAAATTTTAAACACAAACGAGGATAAAAAGTGGGGGGACAGAGAATTTGCCAAATTTACAAACTAATTTTGTGTTCTACTGTGATTGGTCAGTAGACCGGTCATGCAGTTAAGGGTGGAAGTGGACTGACAGTGAATAGTGCATGTATTAGCTCCTGTGATATCACACTGCCTAAGGCTGACAAAGATTCAGTACGTCGATCGAAAAGATTTTTTACACGGAAATCGATCGGGAGGGATGAAACGGGGCTAATAATTATCAGTGTGAGACAAAATGCTTTTCAGATCGCGGGAACTTGGGCTGGGACACCTTGATGCGCAGATTTCGAAACGATTATCTAAAGGGTTGAAAATTACATGAGTTTCATTATTTATTGGAAAAAATAAACGTCACAGTTGTCTGATGCCGAGCTGCATGTGTGAAGTGCTCATTTTAGACTGGTATCTGTGCTAGCATATTTCAAGACACATTTTCCGTCTGGTTGCAGCAGTAATTGAATGCTATCAGAAAATAGAACATCCACGCCGAAAGCCTATTGGGACCCGTTCGATTTCAGCTTCTGGAATCGAAAGTAGATTAAATTTCCAGTAGGGATAAATCTATTCCAAAACTTAAATCAAGGTACATTTTTCTACTTTTGTTTGTCCATTTTCTTCTTTTTTATTTTAACCAAAAGCGATTTCATCGCTTATTCCAAAGTGCACATCTATGACAGGATTTGATTTTCCTACCGATTCTCTATTGGCTGATCATTAAACATTGCTCACTACGCTTCCCATGCTCATGGAGAAACTGATGAGTGTTAGGCTCACTCTATTCAAGTACAGGAAAGTCCACCCAAGCACCCGAAAAGCGGAACATGTTTGCCCCAATCTCTCACACACATTTTTCGTCCCTGACGTCAGTCAAAACTGTCAAAATGTTTCCCAACCTTGCGACCCCAGTTTTCTGTCATCAGTCTTAGCAACTATTTTCGGAATTTAGAAAACCTGTGGGTTTTCGACGCGATCAGAATTAAGGTCGTTTTGAATGATAACTTCCGCCGCTGACCTCCACCAACCATAATGTCGTTATGCGTCAATGATTCTGCATCAATTTCAAGTTGTCTTTTGTGGTATAAAACTTCATTGTCAATTGTTGATTAGCATCGCTAACGTCGTCTATCTCCCATTCAGCCATAGAAAATCCTGATAGCCACAAGAATCAGTCCATTATCATCGTTCTCTTGGCTGCTCGTGATAATCAATGAAGCATGTTTGGTCGGTTGTTGTACATCGTGACTTATAGCTGGTGATGCTTACAGCTGGGGCATGAAATAAACAGGATGTGGCAGAGTACATCAAACCTGAGTTTGGATTCACGTCTGCTTCTGGTCCAAATCCTGGCAAACGCAGCGGCAAACTCGACTGAAAGCCCTTTTTCCAACCCTCGAGAATCAATCATTATTCACTACCACTTCGTCCTTTTGACGAGTTAATAATTGCATAATTTTGCGACAAAAAAGTTTGAGTCTGTCACTGCCAGGGTCTGAACAGAGCAGTACTAACAAAGAGGTAGTCTAACTGTCGTACAACACAAAGCCCAAGTTTGTCGCCCTCCTGGGAAAATCATCAGACCATTCTTAAGTTCAGTCAACGGTTCATCTTTGACAGCTTGACGTTTTTCCGAATGATTCGTTATGCAGTGACAACGTCTAATTTGGAATTGGAAATCATGGAAGCACTGCATGGCTTTTTATCCTTATTAGGAATCATCAGCAGTGGATTTTCATCGCGTCGGAAGTGAGACACGAACCCGGAATGAAAGACGGTGAGTAGAATGTCTTATCCATTACGTCAGCCGGACTGATCTTCAACGGTTCACTGAACACCATTCCTAATATACTCTCATGAATGCCCATGTGACTGCTAATTCCTATCAGCATTCGCCATGGATCAATGATACCATGCTGAGAGTAATCGTTCAATCTTCACTGTGGATCAAACAGTCAGTTTTACAAGTTCAAACAGACACCTTGTAGGCAACAGGCACGTGATCTTGACTGAACTGCAACTTAGCAGCCTGTTTTACTCGATCACATCCACTTTGATGGTGACGAATAAGATCATCATAACGGGACAATTGAGTAAGATCATGTCAATATCAGGACCAAATGATGTAAGGAGTGTATCAAAAAATCGATGTGCCATGTATTGGTTTTTAATTGTGAATGATATAATGTTAATAACACAGCGTTGTTGGTAGATGTAATGCGCCAATGTTTCGACTGCCGTGGGTAGTCTTTCTCAAGACAAGTTTTACAATCAAATTTGATCGTAATCTACCAACAACGCTGTTATTAACATTATATCATTCACAATTAAAAGCATGTCAACTTTATTCTTACAGATTTGTCCATTCGATGGATCTTTTCCAGGTAAACCCCACCAAAAAATTAACCCCGTCACTCAAAAAAAATTAGAAAAAAGAGAATATGAAATTTTTACTTTTATTTTTTATTGAAGAGAGCAAAGTTGGGACATGTCACTAATAATTTGCATGAAAAGGTCAGTTTTCGGTACCTTTGCCTCCGAACGAACTCACACAAATAGCTGCCCACTGAAGATCGGTGTGTGCCGTCTTGACGTTTATTGTGAATGTTGTAGACGTGCCAAAGAGATTCGATGGTTTGTTTGTGAGCTCCAGCCGTTGGATCCACAAAGTTTTCGGTATGATTAGTCGTTGCGAGAGCATTATTTATGTCAGTCATCGTTTCAATTCCTTGGTCTGATGCCCACATATCGGAGAGGATGATTGAGCCGGGAGCGATGCAGGCCTGAATTGTATCCATTAAAGTGGCCGCATTTCGATCTGGCACTGCATACATGAACACCTCTTTAATCCCTGCGAAAATCCACTGCTGGGGAAGTACTCGCCCTGTGATTTTTAAGGCGAGATATCAAAAATAGGTCAAGGTTGTGTGCGTCCACTAAATTAATTGGAGCTCGCAAAAAGTGGCGGGGCTTAACTTTTCGCGCATCCACTTTTTGCACTAGTGGCAGGGCTTATCTGGAAAAGATCCCATTCGACTAATAATGAAATTATTAGCCTAACTGTTTCTAACTGAATGATCAAACTTAATCATTTTGCGCGCTATCCTTTTGACTTTTGTCAGAAGTGAACCACCCATTTAGTGATCTCCATCCCATGAAGGTATTCACCTACCTTTGTCCTTGTTAGCTAGGTACGTGCATTGCTAACCGAACGACCTTTGCACCAGTGCATTAATTCAAGTGCATTACGCAACCTAGGGTAGACGTTTCGCCAAGTAATGCGTGCACACGGACTATTTCTATCAGATTTCTATTTGTATGGTGAATTTCGCTGTCATTTTTTGCAGTCGAACCAAACGGGCTAAGAAATGATAGCGTCCATTAAGTGCACTGATGTTTATCGTTTGCACCTTTCGTAAGCAACACAGTCAACACACAGCTCAAAGCAGACGGCAAACAGAAACGTTCCTGTCATAGTCACGACATGGTTGTGTCGCTAATTTAGTATGTGATGGATAACACCTATACACAGCAGAGTGGTATTTATTAAATAGTGCTATCTTGAGCTTTATTCAAAATGAAAATTTTATAGTGCCATATCTGACTTGTTTTTTAGGTGGATCGTTAGACTTACCACGTGAACTACAACTCAGCTAATCAATAAACCTACGGATAGAATAGTTTATTGAAAAGAATGGCTTGTCGATCAACAGCACTTTGGTCTCGAATGGGTCAAACACGCACATACACAAATACATAGGTGCACACTCACCTTTAACGGTCGTGCGTGTATAGGCTTTGTTCTATCTTGACATATAGTTCAATCTGTAATCAAAATAAAGTGTTGTGCAGATTTGAAGCGCATCTCCATTCATATTTGGGTTCTCATAAGCGGATTGGCTAAGCGAATTCTGTTGACGACAGATTAGACTAATCTCAGATTACGGACTCCATTATTTCTTGTCCCGAATGAAGTTTATTTATGAGCTGACAGGTGTAATCGACAGTTAACCAACTTGAGGCCGAGTTAATTGATTACACTGATACCAATCACCTATGCAGAATTTATCTTACCAAGCTAATTACGAACACGGTTACATGCGTGAATTCCATCGACCTGTGGACAAACTGCTACGGTATGGGGGTAGATGGTTAACTAAATAACTGAACAGTGTTCGCGATAACTGCGATAAAATTCAAAAAGTCCATTTTGTCATGGATAGACGTAAAAGAAATGAAGAGCTGAGACCCAGATGTGTTTTTTTGTTAATCTGTCGATGCAGGCTATTCATATGATTCCTAGTGGATACGCCAGTTCCAGCAGGGGAAGTTATTTCGATTGCATTGGAAGTTTTTTCAGGTGACGTTTTCAGTCTTTAACACTTAATCGGGGCCCAATCGGAGTAGTTCAATTTAGCTGACAAATGCGAGTGATCATTTCACCACTCATGAATATTGAATTGTAATCCTCAGAATCATCACAATCCTAATCATTATCAACATTATCGTCTGAGTCGCCGTGGTTATCGTCTTAAACCGGAAACGTTGTTGCTATCCTCGTCGTCATCAACTTTCGAATCAAAATAGTGAAATGAAACGAGCTCCAAATCATAAACCTGTCGGTACTGAATCGATCACACTCAAACCACACAACCAGTTCTCACCGTAACATGCAGGGTCCATGCCTTCATATTGATTTTGATTTTGTGGGTGCTGAGACGAGGGGAAATGTTTACATGGTTTCTTGGTTTTTTTCTAGATCGAGGCGCATGTAATCGGGGGCGAAAAGCAATAATCTGTAGGTAGCTAATGGCAGCTGCAGATTTGCAAAGTCGAAAGGGTTCTGATTCAGACTAAAATTGTTAAAGAAAATCTAAATCTAAAATAAACAAATATATGACATGAAACTCAAGCAGCCCATTTACTTTTACCGGTTAAGTTTACTTTGGCGACGCTGGAAATTTCATTCCTTAGACTGTCTGAGTTGACTGATTCTAAATAATACGGTTAGGTAAGTAACTGTTATCTAATTTAGTCCTTATTCACACTACGAAACAGTATGGTTGAGTCCTAAATTACAACAACAGACGAATGGGAATAACAACATGCATTAAAGATGGGATGACAAAAGCATAGGTCATAAAGTGGGCTGAAATTATACGTTCACCTAAATCAAGAATGCATGTCTATAGTAGCAGTGCTATGCTCCTGAATGTCTTACTCCGGTACCATTGGAGCAACAAGTGTCAACCGTGTTTCCTCCCATAAGTAACGACTCGATGTAAGATGTGAACAACTTTGTCCCTATTGTCCCGCGAACCGAGATTTTAGAACCGCAGTTCTTGAATAACAGTAACAACGACAATAATAAATCATAACATATTTGCTGCCTCACTTTCAGCATGTAAACACACAAGTGTATTGGCGAATGAATCTGTGAGTTGCAACGCTTCATTGACATCTAACCAAATTATGCCTAAATGAAATACAACTGCTTCACTTTTCATTGAATCAGATGTATCGTAATGTTCACCCCGTTATTCTTTTTCCGGTCAATTCATGTTTGACCGTGAACTGATACAGTCTAGCAGAATTGTTTGTGGTTTCCGCTTAGGCGTCACGTGTACAGTGAACTGCATTCTATCTTCTTGGAGAGCTGAAAAATCTTGCACATCGGAGGTAAGTTCACCAAACACATTTTGGAAATGATGATCGGAATATAATGTACGAAACTAGTAAAATTCTGTTTTGGAACAGTTCAACAGGTATGTTGCTGGTTTCATCTCGCATGAATGTCCATCAAATGAGATCTCTAATGGCTTCGAGAGAACTGTTTAACTGAGAGGCTGCCAATGGAAGTCTTCTGGCTCAAGGATCAACTAACGG
Organism: Fasciolopsis buskii; assembly: GCA_008360955.1. Classification (NCBI taxonomy): domain Eukaryota; kingdom Metazoa; phylum Platyhelminthes; class Trematoda; order Plagiorchiida; family Fasciolidae; genus Fasciolopsis; species Fasciolopsis buskii. Next base: position 303,118 of record LUCM01002499.1, on the reverse strand, counting down.
GACTGTTACAAAACAATAGCTGCGAGAAATTCTAGGGATCTTTCCACCTTTTCAATTCAACATCAATTTAGCGCAGACCGAAGAAATTCCAATCACAGCTTTTCTAGTAGAGGCGAAATAGAGCGATATTCTCCGTCACTGATCAATCGCTCAGTCTGGCTGAATCTAAGCCAACCGTTTTTATCAAATATGATACTTGCTTAACGTTCATGAATATAACCAATATTAAATGGGTAAATCGTTCTTTCTAAATGTAGGTTATTTTCACGTCCTTCCAAGCAATAAATCACCAAGTTCAGGTGAGTTCACCATGGCAACTAAAGTCATGTGCTGTCAACCAGTTCTAGCCGCATCTACACCGAACGATAACGGACTGAAAGATAATACGGCAAATTGTGGGTTCTTTTCTGGTCTTATTAAAAAGTAGCAGATAGTGAGTCATGATCGGATTGATTCAAAAAAATTAGGCTGTCGAGCACGGAGTAGATATGAACGCAGCATTTCATAGAAATGATGAGTCATTCATTCATTCACTTCAAGATGTACCGAGTTCACAGCTGGTTTATCTCTGCTTTCCAAAATTGATCAAAAGCAGATTATTTGAACAAGAATAGTTTATCGTATTGAGACAAGATGCAATTGGTTTTAGGTTATGTTCATATAAGCCATCATTTTAAACTTTCGGCGGCACTTGCAATAAAAAATCCATGAGCCAGTGGTGCCCGAGATTTTTTGATCATCCAGTCCGACTTAATGCTAAGGAACTTCCCTGTGCACATCGGTCGCATCGATGTCTTTGATTATCGAAGAGGATTACTTTTCATGTTTATTTGTGATGTGATTTGTTCGCTTGCAAATTGGTCCTCACCGAGAAGACACTAGTTCAATTTTGGCTCATTGTGGGTTTGCTGTTATCCCATTGATTTCAACATCGGCACACGGGATTTACAATAACAGACGGCAGAAGGGACGGTATATTATCCTTAAGTATTGGAAAAATTCTTGGGAATGATTCTGTTTTAAACTGGAAAATAGGACCTCAAGTCAAATGTTCCAAAACAGTCGACAGTTTCATACTGTTCGCAATAAACAAACAGTTCGTCTGGAAATGAAAACATCGGTTAGCTGTTCCATTCGTGTTAGTATTTCAGTAGATAATATTACTTTGCTTCACTGAGTGCCTTTCATACTACACTTTCCAATCGAAACCTTAAGTCATCCGCCCACCGTTACACTCGAGAAACATTAGAACCGGATTTTGTTCGCGTTACAGCTCACCAGTGGTGCACATCGATCGTCGCGCGGAAGGACTGTAAGCGAGAATTTCATCTGGAAGGTGATCATGCTGTCCACGTTCCCTAACCCGCTCCTTTCGGCTTGGTCGGAATTCACGAATTAAATTTGCTCACATGTCTTCCTCAATGACATATGTAAGCCGAACGGTAGTTAACGCCTATAAAACACACTATTCACAGGTATGTGTACAAAACACGTGAATTAGGAAGCCCAAATAGCATCTTCATCTCATTAGTCATCGTTTTTGCCATTAGCGCGGCACACCACCAGCGGCATCAAAATCTCTGCCACCATCGTCATTGATCTTAGTGACAACAAATCAGATAAATCAAATAAATAAATCAAATAAATTAAATGTAAATTTGCGTCATTGTTGTCTTCATTAACTCGAGTTCCATTATCAGCCTCGTCACCATCACCTTAATCCTGTCCATAATTTCGGTTAATCGAAATACCAGTGTGTTCATTGTTTCCGTCAAAAGAAGTGATGTTTGCCTTTAAAGCAACCGGTTGGCTGTAGACTATCACGAAGCTTGTGTCCCGTAGACTGGTAACAGCAATTCTGTTGTTCGTCATGAGCCACACCCCGTTTAGATAGTCTGCAACACACGTCTTGCAGTTCTACTGGGATAGTTCCCCCAACTTGAGCAGATCGGCGAAGGTCGAGCTGGCAATGTCATGGGATTTCAACTGAATCTCGCCTATTCGGGTACACCCATGCCCGGTCAGCTTCTCGCTCTGGCAGTCCTCAACCGGCCACAACTACCTTCTTGAAAATCAATGCGCCTTGTTGTTTATTTATTGAGCGAGATGAAACAGATCACCTAAAAACGGCACTAACTGATCACTGGGGAAGCAAAGACGAATCACTTATCATTTGGTTTGTATACCACTGATCATATGAACGAGTACTGTGAAATCAATAAGTGATCGAACCCTCCTTTGCTGTACGTATCACTTGTTTGTAAATACTTTGATTACGTAAATCTTCACTAGTATGTATCCCCAAGGAATTCACCATAGTCTTTTTGATATGCTCTGTATTTGTTGTTGGGGCCATTACTTTTTACATCATTTACGGGTTGTCCATTTTGTGTTTTATTATTGATGCAAACTTGAAGATTTTGGGACCTGGGTTCTCGGTCACACTGATGTTGCCCGAAAAACATCACACTGTTTCATGTTGCCCTACCCATTTATCACTGTTATGAGTGTTACATTGTTGAAATTTCTAGGTGTACTTTTAAACGGCGCATAAATAACCACTGAACCGAACACCAAAATGAATGTCATCTAATGACAGATAACGGGAACCTCAAAGTTTCACAGCCAGTATCATCAACATCAACGACAGCAGAAGCACCGAGAACACCAGCATGGGCTTTGTACTTGGGAATACTGTGTCGGAGTTGGCCACAAATATCCCTTTGCAAGCAGGCAGATAGGCGGCTAACGCGGTTAGTCTCAACAGGTAGACCTTTTGTTTTTTCCTCCTATCTCTTTGTACTAGAAGCATTGCACCGATTGATTCTGTTCTCATGGACCCAGATGATCCAGATGATAGTACTTTCGATTTTTCTTCAACTACTCCAAAGGAATTCTGTAACGGGCTCTTTCCCATCCTGTCATTCAATGTGTCCGTTTTTATTGACTTACCCCTTGTCCATTACAGGGCATCACGATGGAACGAAAGAATTTCGTAACTTCCTATCTATTTCTAGTGACAAACACAATCTCCCCTATGATTCATCGGTTCGTTGTTTTCAATCTAACCTAACGCATCATCCTCTTTAGCTTAGCCATCTTGAACTCGTGCTCTCAGAAGTCCGGAATCTTCATTGTTTTCAATTAGGACTTCGAAGACTTATGGTGACTTTTGAAATTGTTCTCCCGCTTGTGGCTTCTTGAATCCTCCCCTGATGGACCAACTGTTCTCTCAGAATTTTTTCCTGTTTAAAATTGACAAAAGATCTTGGACTTGATCACTAAAACCCCCGTTCAATTTGTAGGCAAGCAGTTGCCAGTTGAGCCATCCCGAGGAACTTTCTTGGGTGATTCATGAGTGATTCACCAATCGATCAATAGTTGACGTTATCCATAGCCTTGGCTTCATATTCTCCAAACCTAATGTTCCCCCTTCTGGCATATCAAACAGCACAACCCTTGCTTCTTTGATCCGTGAATACGGAATATGTTCACTGACTAAACCATTTTCGTCTCCCCGTTTTTTGTGGTCAGTTAATTACTGATGACAACGCTTACCTATCGCAGTAATGCATTTCACACAATGGTCCTATTTACAATTTCTCATCCTTCCACTTATATTTTTCACTTTGTTCCGTGCAACTGTTTCGTGAATCACAAACAAGCCGAGAACTCTCTGGCTCGGCGCAGAATTCACCGATTCTAAGTGGCCCGGTGTAATTGACCGGCCTGGTGTATGGCTATATAACAAATCATATCGACATATTTCCTGCAAATGTGAAATCCGTTACTGTGTCTATACTGAGAACTCTGTGTGATAGGTGGAAATCGAAACCCCCAGACGTGTAGTTCTACAAACCGATTCGAGTTTTAGATAACCCTTATGTTATATTTTTGAGTATTAAGACTTGTCAAACAGCTGCATGTGGAAGCTATTTAAGTGGGTAATTAGTTTGTAAGGATGTAAGACAAATCGCGAACGTCGAAATGCGGGTTGCACAAAATTCCGCTGAGTAAAACGAATCTTAAATGGAAAAAGATCACAGAGATGGTGAGTGAGAGAACGGAACGCTTTGGCATGGCTCTGTGGAAGTGAGAGAGCTGTTGACACCCGGAAGCAAACAGTGATCCGGAAAGTTGGAGTGGCGATTAATTAAACTTGGGTTGTTATTAGATCAGGTATAGCAACCGGCCGACCCACCGCTACTTGACACTTAGTTTATTTTTTCATTCTTTTACTTCCTCAAATCCTGATGCAATATTCTAATCAAGGGATCCACGACCAGCTGGAGCTTCCAAATGAGGGATTTAATCGGAGTGGAGAGCTTCAAACCGGTAAATTTCCATACACCCATATAACCGAAGGGCACAAATGTTCGAGTGGACGTGTATTCACTGTATTAGTATACTAAACAAGTGCACAAATGTATAACAGCTAAAAGCAAACTGTCAGCCAACCTCAATCTCACGCGGACCTACTTGCATGTGATTTACTCGGTAGGGCAGTGAAGAATGTGGTACAAACAAGCATCGATCGACTGAATGATATAGGATAAAAAGAATGAATTGTGATCCAATGCCTTACGCGCATGTGTAAATCTTAAGTCGTCACACGAAACAGCCTTTCTGAACTGGGAGATTATCATAAAAGACATACAATCCGACTGTTTTGAAAACAAGTCTAGGTAGTTACCTTAAGGGGACACACCAGGAGCTTCATTATTTCAAGGAATAACAACAATTTATTAACGGACTTCCAACGAGGGTAGTAATCAGTAGCTATCAAAATATAGTACCAGTGAAAACGTTTTTCATCTAAGCTCGACGGTACCCTCCAAAATTGTGTAAACCGAGCAAGCCTTGCAATCATAAGGGTACAACGTCTACTACGCATGACTTTTAAAGCCACTGATGTGGTAATACGACAACCACTAACTAAACAACCTCTCTCATTTACCACTTTACAGTAAGCTTTGCCTTTCAAAAAACGACCTTAGTGAGCTCACAAAAAACCTGGCTAAGTTTTCTATCGTTACTGCAGTTTGCGGACGAACTTCATAAAAAGGGCAACATCAAATGGCCTATGAAAGGCTAAGAGTAATCCACCCAAATCACACTATGAGGAACACAAAAAATAACGTCCGAGCTCATGTGAAGAGATTGTTAGGGCTCCTATAAATTGTCAAGAGAACGGATTTTGGCGCTGTTTTTTTCTTTGGCCGCCAAACAAAAACAGAACCTCAGACGGAAAACATGATTTTCCGAGAGTACAACTTGGAACGAGCGTCATCAACACAATGTAAACAATGCAAATTCACTTTAACCGAGCTTTGATAATCACCTCGCCGGAAAATAAACTGTTGGTTATCTCGACAAAACAGTGGAACTTTGAAATGGCTCAACAAACAACAATCACTCGGTCAGAAATAGGAATGGATTAGTCCGAATAAGGAATCGAACTAATTACAAATAAAGATCATAGATGGTGCTCTCAGATGGGACTAAGTTTCAGAGATTGACAAACAGAAAAGACTGTGTAGTTGCAGTTGAGATGTAGTTTTCATATATTTAAAGCAATAAATTCAAGATAATTTCATTTATTTATGTTTACATATATTAGTACCAATTATCCCCCTTGATTCCTGTATCCTATTTGAGGGAGGTCATCCGGGAATGGAAGTCAGGTAACGATCTTCCACAGGATGAATTGGCTTATCGGCAAATTAACGGTATCCATGAGTTTTTCACTCGACCTGTTCGTTGTGTACACCTTTTGGGGAAAATTCGGAAGACAAGAACTAAGCAAGGAAACGGCAAAATCTGGCATCTTTTTATCTTTTATCTTTTACTTCCTTTATCAATGAAATAACAGTGTACATCATTTTTCAGGCAGGGGGCCGCGGCCAATAGAGGGCTGCCAAGTGGGAAAGTTGACTGGTGACTCGAACTCGCGACCTTCACGTTCAGACGCCTCGACCTTATCCGTTTGGCAACCGCCGGCCAGTATCGTTACGGGAATGGTCTCCAAGCAACATGATGGACAACTGGGGACATAAACGAAGTGCTAAGCCTTTTCAGCCGTGTACACGCGTCGGCCTTGTTTACTGTGGGGACGGGAAAGGATAGCAGCAGCCCTTATCTTAGTGTCCATTGATCAGAAAAAGGTCAGTCAGAACTTTCTAGCTTCGGCACCTGGAGCGTCAGGTCTTCTGTGGTTGTAGATTTCTATTAGTTGTCCGGGATAACATGGCTTCCATTTGTTCCTTGAATTTCGATTATCATAACGTTCTTTGTTCCGATTTAACGCATCTCTCATACTGTGAACTGTCCGTTTTTCCAGGTGCTCCTGGTTTGACACCCACAGCTCTGGTGGAGTTTCACAGTTCATTCACACCCTGGGGTCTCGGATAACATAATTTCAGATGGTGTTATTCCTGTAGTTGGGTGATATATTGTACGGTAGCTCAGCAGTCCTTCTTTTAGATCATCTTTGCAGTGTTTTTAATGACTGTTTGAACATTCTTTAGTCTTTCTGTCAAATCTTCCTTCACCCCGTTTGTTTTAGGGTGACACAGTGACTTTCATGGATTCGCCACTATCCACTATGTCACGGGACTTCTTCTGTTAGAACCACGGATCATGGGTAGTGATAACTGTTTCAGGTATACTAAATCTCGGTATCACGTTGATGATGCCCGTTCTGACGTCATCACCTGCATCCACCAGGATGCATGGCCAACCGTTGTCAGTATACATCGACTTTCTGTACATGAGTTCTTCCAGTGTGTTTCTGCTAGTAATCGGCGGAATTATTCGCTCACTACGGACGATTGTGACACCAATGTACGAATGCCGATATCATGTGTCAATGACCATATTGAACTACTCATAGGTGTAGAACCCTCGGATTCTACAGGCAACGTGACCTCATGTTATACACAGTATTAGATCGACCCCAGAATCATAACAACGAAACAGCAGTGGATCTAAACATCCATCAGATATTCAGTAGTGCTGGAAAGATCAAAACTTGTTCTAAAGATCCGACAGGTTAGTAAAAAGTAAAACTGAACATGCAGTTGTCAGTGAAGCACATTGGTTCAGTAGTTAACAGATGAACAGGAAGCGATAAGAATCGAATAAAAAGATGACAGGTTAGTAACCATTCAGTTACCAGCAATGCAAACAGTTATGGCGTATTGGTCTTGTTCAGCACAGACAGACTGTCATTTGAGTAGAGTGGGGACTGATGCACAGTCTATCGAGATAAAAACGGTAAGACCAGTCAAAGTTACGGCAAGATGGACGCACAGCGCGGTCAGCAGTTCATCGGTAGACAGGGTCTCATATTGGACAGGACAGACAAACGGGAACAAAGCAGACGGACCGGAATTAAAATTGTCTTCATCAGATCAATAATCAGACTGCATCGGAGCAAAAAACAGTCAGACTTTGGTGTGCATGTGTGCGTTCGTGTGAATAGGTTCAATGGTGCAGGCACTCCTAGGCATACTCATTTTCTTTGAAAATTACCACTGAGCACATTGAGAAAACACAAGTTGGCGAACAAGCTCGTTTTCAGTGATTCGTACTCATGCCATTGCATCACTATATATCGTGACAAAAAATTTTCACTCTAGGAAGGATTGGATTAGTCAGATACAAATTTGGGTGGGGAAGGGATTTGCGGTGTTACATGCATAACCTGAATACAAAAGAGTGTGTTGTGTTAATTGTTTTGTTGTCTAGGGTTTGCATTGGGACGGAGGGTGGGCCAGGGGAGTTGGGGCGCAACCACAAATTGTTTTTGAGAACAAAGTGGAGGATTGTGAAGACGGATTGCGACAGCTTCCGCAGTGCTCAAGAGGCGACACTTCGCAAACCTGGATTGTTGACCTCTGACCTTATACAGGGTCCGAAAAGCTTGCGTCACATTCATGGTGTGGTTAGTCTGTGCTAGATATGAAACAACTGCGCTATTAAGTGACTTAATTGTTCCGGTGCCTAACCATGCCCGGTGGTGCTCACAGATGCGTTCAGACAAGCGCCTGGTCGTGCGGCCGATGTACATTGTCCCACAGGAACATGTGAATGAATAGATACAAACGAGGCTGCAGAATCAGGGACTTTTTCTTCCAACCATAATGACACTTCGGGGGGGGGGATTTAAACAAGATACGAAGCTTGGCTGTGTATAATGTCTTATTGATAGCGCTAGTCAGTCTTCATCGTGCTATCTCTGCTAGCGTGTCACCTTTGAATGGCAGAGATATGTATACTGGCTTTCTCTCCACCATCGCCCTCCTAGGAACTTCCTGTTTTGTCTCCAACATCTTGTCGATTAATCTAATTGGGAAACCATTTTCAGTGAATACTCTTCTGAGCGTCTGCAGTTCAGCTTCAAGAGTATCTTCTGTGCATATTCTTTTCGTCCTGGCAATCCGACATCTAATTAAGTTCCTCTTCACACTAAGAGGTACAAAGCTGTGGAAGTTGATGTATTGCCCATTCCATGTGGCTTTCCTGTGTACTGATCGCCGAATTGAGCCGTCTTCTCGACGACTTAGTCGTAAATTGAAGAAAGCTATTTCATTGTCCAGCTCCATCTCTGTTGTGAATTTCATATTTGCGTGAGTCGAGTTGAACTTATTCAACAGTTGTTTAATTTTCGCCGAGGGGTTCAGTACACAGAAGATGTCATCCACATAACGCTTGTATAAGTAGAGCGATTGTATTGACGACTCGAGTGGTCCACGTTCCAGCTTTGCCATGAAAATGTTAGCTAGTAGCGGACCAAGTGGGGATCGCATCGCTACGTCGTCCTTTTGACGGTAAATTTGATTACTGAATTTAAACTAGACGTTGTAGGTGATGTAATGGCATGAGTAAGAATCACTGAAAACGAGCTTGATCGCCAATTTGTGTTTTCTCAACATACTCTTTTTGTGCGACTGGGGTGTAAATGACCTCACACCTTTAATAATCTATCGCTGAAGGATTCGACAACAGGCTTTCCTGAATGCCAGGTATCTTCTAGACTTCGTGGCATTTGCTTTTAGCCTCATGAAAATTCCCCACGCTTATTTTGTCCACCCAGTTATTTTATCTCTCCTNCTGTCTCTTATACACATCTAGATGTGTATAAGAGACAGACCTTATACAGGGTCCGGAAAGCTTGCGTCACATTCACGGTGTGGTTAGTCTGTGCTAGATGTGAAACAACTGCGCTATTAAGTGACTTAATTGTTCCGGTGCCTAACCATGCCCGGTGGTGCTCACGGATGCGTTCAGACAAGCGCCTGGTCGTGCGGCCGATGTACATTGTCCCACAGGAACATGTGAATGAATAGATACAAACGAGGCTGCAGAATCAGGGACTTTTTCTTCCAACCATAATGACACTTCGGGGGGGGGGATTTAAACAAGATACGAAGCTTGGCTGTGTATAATGTCTTATTGATAGCGCTAGTCAGTCTTCATCGTGCTATCTCTGCTAGCGTGTCACCTTTGAATGGCAGAGATATGTATACTGGCTTTCTCTCCACCATCGCCCTCCTAGGAACTTCCTGTTTTGTCTCCAACATCTTGTCGATTAATCTAATTGGGAAACCATTTTCAGTGAATACTCTTCTGAGCGTCTGCAGTTCAGCTTCAAGAGTATCTTCTGTGCATATTCTTTTCGTCCTGGCAATCCGACATCTAATTAAGTTCCTCTTCACACTAAGAGGTACAAAGCTGTGGAAGTTGATGTATTGCCCATTCCATGTGGCTTTCCTGTGTACTGATCGCCGAACTGAGCCGTCTTCTCGACGACTTAGTCGTAAATTGAAGAAAGCTATTTCATTGTCCAGCTCCATCTCTGTTGTGAATTTCATATTTGCGTGAGTCGAGTTGAACTTATTCAACAGTTGTTTAATTTTCGCCGAGGGGTTCAGTACACAGAAGATGTCATCCACATAACGCTTGTATAAGTAGAGCGATTGTATTGACGACTCGAGTGGTCCACGTTCCAGCTTTGCCATGAAAATGTTAGCTAGTAGCGGACCAAGTGGGGATCGCATCGCTACGTCGTCCTTTTGACGGTAAATTTGATTACTGAATTTAAACTAGACGTTGTAGGTGATGTAATGGCATGAGTAAGAATCACTGAAAACGAGCTTGATCGCCAATTTGTGTTTTCTCAACATACTCTTTTTGTGCGACTGGGGTGTAAATGACCTCACACCTTTAATAATCTATCGCTGAAGGATTCGACAACAGGCTTTCCTGAATGCCAGGTATCTTCTAGACTTCGTGGCATTTGCTTTTAGCCTCATGAAAATTCCCCACGCTTATTTTGTCCACCCAGTTATTTTATCTCTCCTCAACAGACCTTGGGAGCAAATTTAGCGTCGTAAACCACCATGCCTAAGAAAGATAGTTGACTCTTCGGTTTCGTGGGGGGGGGGGTCCTATTTTTCAAGTCGTCCCTTGGGGCATTCGGACAAGATCTTCCAGAGAAAAGCCCAAAATAACGAAGACTAGAGCGTTTACTAACCTGCCATATCGGCCTGGGAATTTTCAGCTAGTCAGAACAGGGAGTCGGAATGAGCATGGTGCAGAAATACGTTGAGGACCAAGAGCTAAGAGGCGTGTCTTGTTTCCCTGTTCAATAACTGTGTGAATCACCCGGTTGCCTTCATGCCGCAGTATGGTTAAAATCAATAGTGAGTGGCATTCTGGCATTCGAAAAGCTTGCCCTTCCACGTAATAAATTATACCGTTGTCGTTGGTCTCTCATCATTATCGGATGCCCATTACCACAAGATCAAAAAGAGTAAAGAAAGCTAAATACAAATGAACCCATGAAAGTATTCATCAGTTGATGTTAGTATTTAATTCACCACAAGGAAGCTATGGAAGAACTGCACAGTATTTTCGTCTTTGTTAGGAATCATTAGCAGTGGAAATCCACTGCCACCAAACTTGGACGCGAATCCGATAATGAGTTGAATGACTTAGCTACTAAGCTGCTAAGTAGGCTTTCAAAGCCTTCGTCGCACCTGGGCTACTTCCAGAGATGCTATCCGTCAGCTGTCGTAGATCGGCCGCCCTTGGCCTTACATATCATTGACAGATAAGTGCAACATATGGAGTTCATCAGGTCGTTGATAGCCTTCCCGGTAATGTAATGGTTAAGGCTTTCGATTCAGAATCGTTTATTCAAGGTTCCCCAGTTCTTGCACGGTGGATATACACTGCTGATGATTCCTGAAAAAGATGAAACAGATATACAGCACTTCTATGTCATCTTAATGGTGAGCTGCGTCTGTATTAGCTTACGAATAATTTCGTGAAAACGTATGATCTCCTGCTGTTAATACATACGGAAATGAATTTCTACAAATCGAAACAGAGCCGGCCAATCTTAGGAGCTCCGTCGGAAAATAGCCGGCCCAAAGACCTTCATCTTAATTCAGTTACGATTCCCAGGCATCTTGCGTAAACTCTAATGAATGTGTTATGAGCGCTAGTAGTAATGTAACTGCCTTTCGCCAACCACTATTCTTTATACATTTTGTATTTTTGCATTGGTTTCCTCTGGATATGAAACTCTCCAGCTGGTACTGAATCAACTACCTTTCATTCGTTCAACAGATATTCAGATCATCGGGATGCCTTATTCATAAGCCTTCAGAGGGCAGCTCCACAAGTGGACAGTTGATATTAAACAATTATTGTTTTCATGAAGTAGAACAGTGATTTTGATTTCTATCGTTCTAATAGTTAGACGTCAGATTTTGCGGTAAATAAAACAGATTTTGCTGTTCTAAATGACGAGTGACCAAGTAAACTTGGGCTGCTAGTAGACTCATCCAGACCTGGTAGCAAAAAAGTCGCTCCATTGTCAGAATATTAAGCTTCTGAGATTAGGTCGAATAAATGAATCGGCAGTTCACTCGGAGGAATTTAGTTTGCCAGGTTTGGAACCGCATAGCTGAAAAACATTTACTTCCGGCAAGACTGTCATGTTAGAATTTCAAGAATACATGTGAAGAGAACGAAGTATGACGCAAAAGGGTTGCGAAAATTGTCCCATCAGAGTTAATTTCCAACCACCAAGAAGGAAATCGAGTCAGGAATTTCATTTATTCTGCACTCAAGTGTCCTCAATCCAAATCAGATAGAACAGCTGACCACGAAGACGGTGAATTGAATAAGCACTGACAGTAATATTCCACCTTCAAACCATAGTTGCAGGCAATTTTGACGACGAAGTGTTAGGTTTGTATATGAATTTTAGACCCTCATTACATGCTACAGGTGTAAAATTTGTCAAACAAGTATTTGTGCTACCCAGGAACTTCCAAGTACACAGCCAGAGCCTGATGTTGTGTTCGGCAGTGTACACATTCTGCGCGGCTAAACCGTCAGAAAATGCGAAATACCGAGTGATCATCCTGTCTCGGCACCGCTCCAATGCCCATATACGAGCCATCCGTAATGGCGGTTTATTGTAACCTAGGGGCAAAATATACATGAAACAATGTTCGTGGACCGATAAGCCGACAAAATTAGAAGTGCACGTTCGTGCGCAGCCATCCAGTAAAACGCATGCATTGAACAAAAGTCGAATGGTGAATCAGTTCTGCGGGAAAAAATCAAGAGCAAACTAGGATTTGTACTGGAGGGATCCGCGTAGCGAACGAAGTTCTGCGAGGGGCTTAGATTAAGGTGCATGGAGCAGAGTAGGAAAACGTTTGGGACCGGGCAGAGAACCTCGTTCATCAACCAAAAATAGTAGTTAAATAGACTGAGTAGTTGGCCGGCGGTGGCCAAGCGGATAAGGTTGTAGCGTTTGCACGTGCAGGTCGCGGGCTCGAGTTCTCCCACCGCCGGTCAACCACCCCACTTGACAGTCCTCTGTTGGCCTCAGCTCCCTCCTTGAAAATGATGTACATTGTTGTTTCATTAATCAAGGAAGTAAAAAGACGAAATAGATAAAATAAAGTTACACTTATCCCTATTGATGGCCACACTGTGTGCGAGAAAACATTCAACCTTTCAACATACAATATTTTAGCGAAAGCGAGGACCACAGTGCATAGTCCTGGTATGGAACAACGCCTTAAAAATCAAAAATAATGGAACTATTAACATTTCGAAAAATAGCATGTGATACACTAAAGCCAAGACGCAAAAATTTGTACTAAAATGGCCCAAAATGAGAATTCCAAGTGCGGGTGACAGTTCATTAATTTGAATGTGTAGAAAGCGTCCTTTAAATCAAGTTAGGAGAAAAATTTAGAACCACGAAACTTGTTGAAAATGTTTTCTGGCTCTAAGGTGAGGCAGGTTAACTTTTTCAGAAAATTTTCAGAATAATACTATAGTTTCAGTGGTTGTGACCCAGGTTGAAGATACTCCATGGAATGTCTTTTCAGAACCCAAGTAATCTATAGCTTCCTTCACCGAATGTCGAAGACTTGGGGAAATTACACTAAACTTTATAAAATCCCAAAAACCGGGTGTCTTCAAACTCACCGAAGTCGTTTTGATGCTGCTAAAGGCTTTCGAAAATTCAAGAAGTAAATGGTGAAATTTGGATGGGTGAAACTCGGAGTACGAAATGAGAAGTGTATGGTGCCCCTGGCATTTAAACCGATTGTAAAAAGTGGGACTCGATTAAGGGAAAAATTACAGATAAACGTTCTTGATTGATCCTTCGTGAGACTTAAGCCATAAGATACTAACATTGCTAGTCCATGGGAAGTGATGGCCTTGGGAAAAATGTAGTACAATGAAGTTTGACGGGCCGAGGCAAATAGATAGAAACCATTTTAGGAATAGATGAATCCACACAACAAGTATCAATGATAAAAGGATGTTCCGCGCTGCTGTTCATGAGAGATCTAAGGGCAATGTGTTCGTGAGGATAAGAACTAATGGGATGGGTCGGATGATAGGTGCGAATCGTCGCACGAATGAGCAATTAGGCATACTGGTTTACTGATACCAACAGACTGTATGTGATCACCCCACTATATTCATTGCAGTTAACGTTACGGAATTAGCTGTTTACTCAGTAATCTCTTTGATTCCAGGACTTGCATGCGTTTCATCGCTCAGACAGTTGAAAATCATGCTTACGGATATTGGAGGACTTAATTTTATCAGTGGTCACCTATGGGTAAATCATAACTGATCAACTTCGCTGAGAAGGATGTGAGCAGGAATTCGCGACTTTAAGCAGCATTTGGGTTTAGAATCAAAGACAGCTTGGACGTCTGGGCACTGTTCACACACCAAACTTATTGGCTGAATTAAAATAAAACGTCCTGTTAAATGAGATAACGTGATTCCAGCAATCGATCTTATAAGTGCACTTGCAAGGGATCATCGAAGTTGCTCCTGGAAGTTCTTCTCAGTAGTATGTTTCGCATGCGGATGAATGAACACAATTTGCCCCAAAAGAATCACACGACCGGTTTGGCGATTATTGCCGCTATTCAGGTATCCGTCCCCGGTACTCTCCTGTTTAACCATCCCTATGCTAGTGCGTTCTCTTCTTAGTTTCTTTCTAGAATCTCATTTGAATCGTTAGGAGTGTGAACGAATTATAGGTCCATTTAAGAATCACATGGTGATTCGTGAAAGGATTTTCGTGGGTCTACTATTGAGAATAAAAACCAATACTTTCGGGCCTTGTGTACCCTTTCTGAAGGAAAACCTTGACTGACCGACGAAAATCTCTCCCACGAATCACCATGTTATTCCTAAATGGACTTGCCATCCATTCACGCTCCTAGCGATCCAAATGAGATTCTAGTGAGTTGCTCTCGGAAACTTGAATTTATAATTACAAGATGAATTCTCGAATAGATTGTTTCGGTTTCGGCAACACGGAATGGAAGTTCGCTATTTCAGCTACCTCGAAATCCATAAGGTCTAACTACTACCTTATCTAATACATCGGCAGCTCGAAAACGTGAAAATATAAGTTTTGGAAATACCGAGTTCTTGATCAAAGAATACGTATCTTGGCTAATGAAAGTTAAAAGTGGACCGATTCCATTTCCAGATCCATACCCTTACACGCCGTGCACCCTGGTTCAAATCATTCAATGTGGTCCTATACTTCTCGAGCACTCAGGGGTTCCAAATTGCACGAGCTCATGATGAAAGGTAAAACAATAACAGCTGACTCCGATATAAATGATAATAATCCGTAGTGGGAGTGCGAATTAGAAAGAGACGTAGCTCACGAATAGTTGACAAGCCAGAACCAGGAAACATGAAACGAACAGAATGCCGAATTCTGGTCATCAACACAAACTGCACTCCGCTGAATGTCTGTGTACCAAGACAGTCAGTCAATCAAGGTCAAAGTTCATTTACAATCAAGCCCCTAGGCTGGTCATCATTAATCAGTTTGAAACAGCTAGTTCCCTTGATCAACTTGAAAGGGCGGATAGAAGGCACAGATTACGAAATGCAATTATTTCTTTTATTCTTCTCAAACTGTCAAGTAAACGGTGATTTGTGACCGGAGTGAGAATATATGCTAGCCGGCGTGCTGACTTGTGGTAGGGGGAGTTTCGCACACATCAACTTGGTTTTGATGGAACTCGTGCTTTGTGGAATTTCGGTAAACACATGACGCCGCATTGTCTAAAAGGATCACTCCAATTATCAAATACTCTGGAACTAATGAGAGGAAGTTCTCAGAAAACGTCTTCTGATGTTGGTTCATTTTTCAGCAGTGTTCCCTTACGTGAAACAGTAGATTATCTCTGTGACAATTTCTACAATGAACTTTATTCTACCTATTCTTGTCCCGTATATCAAAGATCTCATCCTTTTATGTACTGAAGACATACGGTTTGACTTTGACTAACGGTCATACAAATAGATTGATGGCGTTGCGATGGGTAGCCTCCACGAACCCACAATTGTTGATATCTTCCTTGTGATGATTGGAAAACAAACGCTTAGTCACATCTCTCAGTTCACCATGTATAAGTGTTATGTCAATGGCGTTTTAATTTTCGTCCATGAGAAGTATTTTATTGAATTCTGCGATCAACTGAACAAAATACACCCAAACCTTTCGGTCACACACGAAAGAGAAAAGGACAACAGCCTAACTTTCCTGGATATCTTGATGATTTGGTGTCCAGATGGAAAAATACAAGAGACAATTCACCTCAAGGCAACTTCGAGTGGGCAGTACATTCTGTTCTCCAGGTTTGCACCGGTGGCTTACAAACGGAGTTTCGTAAAAACATTTTTCTATCGAGCCCGAAATATCTGCATTGCAGACCTAATGTCGAAAGAAGTTCCTAACAAAGGCTCTCAAGGCAAACGGATACCCTGATAAGTTCATCGGGATTCACATAAGAGAGCGACCCAAAGGAACTCCAGTCGATTCAGTGGAGAAAAAGCCATTCGGGGTGATGATTTGTTCATCTGAATAGGCCAAAACCTCAAATGTGTGTGTTAAAGCATACTCTTCTGCTGAATAGAACATTCTACACACTACCAAGAAACTGAATCTCAAAGACAATCGACGAAGGTACCCGACCCAAAGGCCGCTCACATAATTTACCAGTTCATCTGCGGTTGTGGTGACAAATACATAGACCGAACGGATCGGTGCCTAGGTCAACGGATTGGCAGTATTTGCCTAAGTGGTTAGTGGAACAAATGACATCCTTCGCCCGAACAGAAAGCGATCACGAGGAACCCGGCCTCATCAATCATGAAACATCTTGTGACATTGGATCACCAAAATGACCCCGACCAAGTATTTTAAGTGATTCTATGGAACCGTAACCCGAGACAATTGGCCTTTTGTAAGGCTTTATCAATCCACAGACTGAAGGCACCACAATGTGCTCAAAATCTGTTGGTCTACAATATATGCCTGCCCTAGCGTTAAGCAGTCAGCTTCCTCCAAACATTTTCCTGATTTTTTCTATGTTGTTTGTTTTTCATTATGTTGCTCCTCCTCTCAGTCTAACCTGAGTTAACGCTTTACATGTGCGGTTGAGAAGATTACAGGAAATGTTTGCATCTCGCAATCTGTGCATTCTATTCACACATCACTGATCATGCATCCCAGTGAAAACCGCCGGCCAGTCGCCCTTGGTCGAATGCATTGTTATTTGTAACCCACAGATATTTGAGATTCTTTTAGAATGGGTAAGTCAAACACGGACAAAAGCAGGTTGACAGACAAAATTGAGGAAGTTTGCACATACATATGTACTGGGCAGAATTTATTAGGAAGAATGGGAAATTGGCGGATTTGGCTGATGTTTTTGAAAACGG
Source organism: Fasciolopsis buskii (assembly GCA_008360955.1). Lineage (NCBI taxonomy): Eukaryota > Metazoa > Platyhelminthes > Trematoda > Plagiorchiida > Fasciolidae > Fasciolopsis > Fasciolopsis buskii. The sequence goes on along the minus strand of LUCM01002499.1, from coordinate 285,805 downwards.
AAATTATTGTACCCCTACGCCAACTCAAGATATGCCGCACACATGTGAACTGACCGTCCATGCCCCTTAACTAACCATGGTAACTTCACTACCCATTAGGTCAGCGAATATTCTACCTTTTGTTTTCCAAACTCGAAGTAGTTCGTCATTCTTTCTCAGTTTAAAGCAGCAGCCTATCGGCTCGGTACATTTTGTGCTCTCGCGAAGTCCAGTTACACTTTACGATATTGTCAAAAAGTAATCAGCCATCTATACTAATTCATTCACATTCGAACACAAACGACATTTTCCAGTTAACTCGAACATTTTGCTGCGTGTCATTGATCTCGTCAGTAATGCATCATATTCGCATACGGATTTTATGAGGTTAGAAAGGGATTAAAAATACTGACTTTTGAAAGGAAATCGGAAATCTTTGTGCCTCAGTTATTTCACAAACGAAATTATTGACATGAGGTCAAAGTTATTTACAATATTTTGTCAAAAAAATGTGACCACGAAAGAAGAAAATGCATTTTTAAGACTCGAACGAACTATTGCTAATAAAAAGCTTTATTCTGAGTGGGATGTTTTGCTCATTGGAGTCCTCTACCTGTACACAGAAAAGTCTTTTTCAAGTACTCAATTCATTGTTTGATGGGAACTTATAGTGAAGGATGTCTCATCGAGCCATTTTTGCGTGTACCTGGTTGTTCGTCAATATTTTTAAAAATTAAAAACCTCGTTTCATTATTACACATTTAAACATCCCCCATCTCACTGCCTCCTGCCCAACCCTTCTTCGTCAGAGAGCAGAAGAGAAGAGCCTGCACTTTGGGAGCTGTCCAATCAACAGTATATTGGGTCTCTCCTCGCTCTTCGTAGGTATGAAAAATCCGTATCGGATTTGACTTTTCGCTAAAGTACAACAACAGTCTCATCCATGTCCGTACATGTGCCCGCTTTAGTCCATGCAAGATGTATACTCATGATCCCCTCGAGTTTTAACTGAAACCTATATCTTTTGTCACCAAAACACCTCTCATTCGGACCACTTCCAAGAGTTTTCTTTGACAGACCAAGAAAAATTCATCTTTGAAATTGCACCTGTGAGATGCCGCAAATTCTTATTGCTTCAGATTTTTTTCTTTTCAGCAAAGCTGTTCTTATTGATTTTGGTGTCTGTATCCCTGAGATATGTCCAGTGCTTTTGATTGTCCAAATACGCAGGGCTCCATTCTGATCCAGCTGCAATTCGTCACGAACATGTTCCTTAATCCGAGCTACTACCTTCCTCGGCAACCTGTTCTTCGGCTATCTACGTTGGTACTATGTTAAAAAGACTGATCGTCCCTTCAAAGGCAATAACTGCTCAGACGTAAATTCCAGTGATTTGGGCTGATTCATCGTATCATCAAATTACAGAATACCTCATACGCTACTGTTAAACTACTGAGTAACAAAAGGCGGAATAAAAATGTTCTCGCCGCTTCTGCTTGGTTAGCGTGCGGCAATGTCGGATGCAGGGTCGCGCTTTCAGTAAAAACCTTGTCTTGAATCCACTAGTTAAATGACCAGTAATTTGCACAACAATCCAGTTTTCCTGTGTCCATTGTTCTTTCAAAGCAAACCAATAGTAAACATTACATGCTCAGTTTAAGTACTGGGAGGTTAGTTGTAGCGCGAAATCATTCACTCTTATGAAAACCCAACTAGTCATCTAAACATCTTGGGAACAGTATGCAACTGTTCCATCCTTATTAAGACTTATCAGCACAATCCGTCTACCGCGTTCTATCTGTAACGTGGACCCAGGATGAAAGACTGAACCAAATGCCAATAAGCCAATAGGACAGGCATCAAATAACCTATCGAACTACCCAATGCGATGCGGCACCAATCCCAGCTGACCTCTTAGATAAGACTCAGATTCACCTTTGACTATCTTGGATTGATTTCCCGGCTGATGCAGGCAAGTATGCACTGGTGATGTATCTTGACAAGGATGAAATGTCCCTACAGAGATTCCACGATTCCAACATTGATACGGCCCAATGAATAAAAAGCCGAGTGGCACCTTTCATCTTGTTTGCGAACTACTTTCTTCATAATCCCAGAACCTTTTTATTCTGTGATGTAAGTTCATCATCAACGTTAGTAACAGAGTGCAAGTATTATCAAAGATTACAACCCATAGCCAGAAATCATCTACTGTGCTGTGAAGGCCTTGCAATTTCTATCATCCAATACTAGAACTTTTTAGAGCTAATCGCATCAGAATGGTGAATGGAGTGAAAGCGTTTAAATATGTCAAAATGTGCAATGACTAACAAAGCAGTTGCAAGTAGATGGAAATTATTTGTGTCACAGTTGATCAATTTTGGTCTGAAAGTTCAAAATGCGTTCACACCGTCGTGCTGGCAACCTGAACATAGTTTTTGTGTTCTTAATACATAAGTGATCTTTTTTCAAAGTAAACTGTTTTTAGGAGTAGCTTTAACGAAATCATTTTTTAACAAGCTCAGTTTTTGATGGCACATCTTGAGATGAACATTACGGTGGCAGACCAAATGACGTTTTGATTTCTGACTGTATCCAAACTTCGGTGCTTCAAGCAATATCACTGTGACAACCAGTAACTCTCGAGTTAATCCAGTCATAGGTCAACCCATAGCCAACAATACTTTGCATTTCAGATTAGGGAGGAAAAGGATGGCTCAAAAATTGATTTATTATTGACAAAGTAAGTGTACACGTGTTTGGGTAAGCACGAAAATACAGCCTTTCCTGAGGAAAGTAGCAAAAATGCACCCAGGCACTGCTGTGTGACAGATGACTAAATAGCAAAACTCAAAGAGATGTTCATCACTGTACATCATTATGCTGACCGACTGATGATGATAGTCAAACGTCAAGAGTTACGGCATTTGAATGTCCTTGGAATGAGGTATGACAAGGTCGATCACATTCTCATTCGTAGGACAATAATAAGATCGCAACCCTATCAGTGGGGTGTTATTCAGTTGCTTCGTAATGAATTAGACTAAATGAGAAGACCATTGTTCTTACCGAACAGTGAATTCGTTGATATTTCAGCATTCAGTAATCCAAACTATTACCGATAGCTGCGTCAAACTGTCTCAGCAGAGCCTGCAAATAGGGTACATTTCCTTTGGAATGAGGCTGCTTTTCGATCATGGGAAATACTGTCTGACTGAAATTAAACTGGATCAAGAGCTTGGCGGCCTAAAATAATTTGTTGACCTTACCTGAAAAATGCCTGGGCGCGACCGCTGCTAATGCCCAATTGCTGAATAAAAAAGAATCTTACCGGTAAATTTCTTTCAGTTTTCATTGTTCCCTGATAGGGGATTTCTGCTTTTATCCAATTTTCTGTTATCACGGTCAAGCAGTCTAATCGTTCTATGGCACACAACTTCAAATCAGACTGGTTCGCGTAGATGGTGTTCCACCTAGCATGAAACCTGCCCTGGATCATCTGCTTCTCGTATTTGAACATTCAAAAATTTAGTCCAGTATTTGAAACAACTTGGCCTAATAATGTTTAAATACATAACAATTTGGGTTGGCAGACGGTTGGCAGTCGTGTATAGACCTGGTGACCGTGGTCGGCTTTGGCTGATTTTGTTTTTTATTGCTTAATTTTACAGGACATGGCTGATTATTCGTCCCAAGCAGTGCATAGACGGTTTATCTGAATTATTTGGGCAGACCTGACTTACATTTTTGTTGTCGTATTACTGCCACTATTATTGGTTTTCTCTCCACTTCCAGTTTGGACCCGCAACAAGAAATAACGAGAAAATTCCCTACATTTAAGTTAAGTCTAGAGACACACACACACACGCATGCTTATCCTAAGCCACACTGATCTAGCACGAACTTCTCCGTGTTCCTCCACCTTACATTATTTCCCTCCTTTTTCGCAGCTGCTGCTGACGCGCCGCCCCCTGCGCTCACAGTACTACACACCAAACACGCTCCACTTGCACACTACAGGACTTTTCCAAATCATGGAAACAGTCATGACATAATTGTTCAATTAGACTACTGGTAAATTGTCACTTCCCTTAAGAACATTAAGTCGCTCAAATTGCCCAATCACTGAACCCTTTAGTGTATTCAATCAAATCCAGGTTACATAGATTGGTCTTGTTTTTATCAGTCTATGGCAGAGTACGTAAACATCAAACAGGGACAAGTTGATATATACAAACAAACAAACAAACAAACGGATGACTGAACACATACAAGTAATAGAGCAGCTTCAGATTTTCCTGTGATTTTAAACCCATAACACATCCACAGCTATCCCCACCATCAACACCACCACTTGGAAAACAGGGAACAGTCCTTAATTGTACCATTTGAGTCGTTTTAAGGAGAGATGGCTGCTGCTTCTCAGACGGACGTTCTGGTGGTTACACAATGTGGACTGAACCACTGGACAGGGATGAAGTGACGAGCGGACATTGAGTTGGGTTGGAAACTCACCCCACCAAAACCATCCCCATTACCATTAGGACCATGATTATGACAACCTGTGCGAGGCAACCCAAGGGACCCCAAGAATAAAATTGAGAGACCATGGCGCAACTTGCAGGAAGTGGGGTAGGTGAATGTGAAAACGGGAACATGAGCAATGTACTGTCATAAATTACAAAAATCTCTAATCGCTGTTTGCTCACTCGGAAGTGTTCCGGACCGACAAGCAAACAAGGAAACAAGCAAACAGGCCAGTCAGCCAGTCAGCCAGCAAGTAAACGAACGTAATTGCACACCGAGGCATAACGGACAGACACGAGACGTGCACACACAATTGATGGGAACGATACAAGCAAGAAAACAAGTCATTTCGGAAGAATAACACGAACAGGAACTGGTGGAACGGAAGAACAGACAAATGTTCGTTTGCCAGATGCACGGACAAGACACATGCATGTTTCTGACAAACGGTGATGAGGGCGATACGGACCCAACGATAGGTTCGTTATTACTTCTGCTCCTACTGCCATTGCTGCTCCTATGGTTCAGATTTCGTTACTGATGCCATGTGAACTGCTAAACGATGCATACATTACAAAAACAGTGGCAGAATATAACTTCGTTCCTTGATTACTCGGTGCTTAATTTCTTCGAAGCCATAATCTTGCGCACATGAGTAGGTTGTCTGTCTGAGTCGAGAACTATGCTCTGCCACGTATATTTCAGCAGCCCACACCTAGCAAAAGAATAATACTAAACTCTCCGCTGTACAATTAAACTACATCATTTGCTGTGTGATGACGCCTTTATCCACCATAAACCTGGTTGGGTCTCATGCTCCATGATGAACGGTTCTGAGTCAAACAACCAAGCTTCTAGACTCTCTACTCCTTCATTCTTCTCAGCAGCACGGGACGTTGTGATCCTGAGTAGAACTTTTAGTCTTCTAAATACCTAACAGAGAGATATTCTGAGTTCAAGTGTATCGTGTCTAATGACTTGGCATTGAAAAGCCTAATCACGCGGTATCGCATTCCAGCTGACCACAATACCAAATAGCACGGCGAATTCCTCACTGCTACGAATCGGCACCAGTGCAAGTTCACGTACTTGAGACTACACATCGAGCGACCAGACAGTTCAGAACTACTTTTTCCTACGAATTCTCCACTGATCTAGTTGGTAGAGATGGATGACATCAAACAACAAAAACCTGTTCCGTGTCCCACAGCAAAATCATTTATGGTCTGTGTTTGTCTTGTTAGAACTAAGGGTATAAAACGTACCTGAGACGATGCGGTTGGGTTTTCAAGGAAATAAAACACGTATTAATATGCTGTCATGCCTTCTGTCTAGATTCATAGAGCCAACGCAAATTGTAATTGAGTAATGCGACAACCGACCGTACCTAAGTGATAATTATAGGTGGGTCCACAACTATTTCCTGCACCATACACGGCGTCAAATTTACAAATAGAAAATATGCATTTGCGGCTGAAAACTCATGCTTACCTACCCACCCTATCTATCTATCTATCTATCTATCTATCTATCTATCTATCTATCTATCTATCTATCTATCTATCTATCTATCTATCTATCTATCTATCTATCTATCTACCTATCTATCTATCTATCTATCTATCTATCTATCCATC
>LUCM01002499.1:186932-278773 GCA_008360955.1 Fasciolopsis buskii | reverse complement strand
ATGCTTACCTACCCACCCTATCTATCTATCTATCTATCTATCTATCCATCCGTCTATCTCTCTGTCCATCCATCGGCTTCCATCTATCTATTTATCTACCCGCTCGTTTCTGTCTTCTTATCTATATTCTTTAAATCTGCATGTTTTTTCTGTGCTGCTTGTTCAGTTGCTGTTCACTTTCTTGGTTGCCCTCACACCGGAGAAATCACGATCTTTGCATATGTCCCATAACAGGCACATGCGCAGACAACCAATGAAGAAAAACAGTTACATAAACAAATGCACAAAGTGTTTCTAAATGGACAGGAACACAGTCAACACCAAGCGTAACTAGAAGAAGAAGGAAGCAAGTGTCGGAAACGAAATTGCGATATCAGTAGATTAGTATCGGTTTGTTGCGCTCAATTTACAATAGTCCGCGTTGTCGTGTTCATTTTGGCGCGCTTCGTTAGCCTCGTCCCTCCCCTCTTTGGCTGAAAAAATTGCCGTTGGTGAGAATCTCTCTTGTTCCTCGTCTTCGTTCTGGACTTTGAAATGATTGTTCCCTGTTCAGCAAGTGTGGACGGGTATTAGGGTGGATGAAGCCAATCACAGGGCTACGACTGCTAAACGGAAGAGCTAAGAGACTGGGGAAGAAAAGTAAATATACAAACCCGTAGTAAGATGGAGAGACATAGTGTGGGAACGACTGAGTGCAACTTGCAGCATCAGAACGAAAGGGGAACGACTACCCTTCACCCGCGTCCCACCAGATTACCGGATGATGTCTTTTATACACCGGTGATGCATTACTCAAATACGCACACACGGACACGAGCATATTGTGGTAATCACTGGTTCTTACCACTCCCTTAATCAGAAGATGCAAGTGGCTTCCATGTCAACCGCGGGCACCGGAAGTAGCCAAGGTTTTGTTCATCTTTCCAGTGCTGTTTTTCTCTAAACCCGCAAGTAATTAGACAATGACAACAAATATCCGGTACCTTTTCTTCTTGTGTGTGCATGTGTGTATCTACGTGCGTACGAATTTGAAATAGCAAAAGAGAGACATGAGACCGGGTGTGACAATGGAAGTAGTTTAAATGATCAGTATTGTTAAACGACATCGGAGGTTGGGAAACATTTTGATCAAATGGGTAGATAATAGGTGAGATATTTGCCATTGTCATCGTTTTTGAAATATTTTACACTAATTCCGGGTATGAATCACGATGAGTTGTGTTTCCGGTACCCGTCCTGCAACATCGCGAACACATACGTTGCTAATTTTGTTCAATACCAATTCTACGGATTTACCTCAGCTCGTGTACTTTTGGCCAACACTTGACTAGCTCTTGCAAACGTGACACTACTATCCCACTTCTGCCAGGTGCATTTCAGTGAGCACAGTATGAATACAAATGGTCAGTGGGATTTGCAAACAACAGCACCAAGTTTTCTCATTAGCCACTCCCGTAGAACAGGACTATGAATTCGCACTAATATAATTTGACTTGAAATTCAAAGCAAGAGTGGAATAAATAAAGATTAGTCAGAGGCATTTCTTACTGGGAATTGTCTGGTCTGATGCGATTGAGTGGTTCTGCGTCAACGACAAGGAATTTTTGTTGATGACAACTGCATGTTCGAATTAATTTTCCTCCCAAAGTTCAAAAAATTTAAGAAAACCTTTTTTGCGCCCGGAAATATTTCCATTAGATTGTGATAAAAGGCTCTGAACTTGTAGTCATTTATTTTCGATCCACTGCTTCGTACGTACTATTGGATGGGACTGGTAAGGAGTAGTTATTCATTGTGTAAATGATTCTTTAATTTTGTTCAAAACGGTGAAAGGTCATGATCTGACGGATAAGACTATGCCGCAAAAAATTTTGCCGATAGAGGCGGTGGGTTTAAGTCGCCAGTATCGAAATGAAAATGGTATTGATTTTGGGACCACTATGAACAAACTGAGAAAACTAATTTACAAATGTACATGGCGTGCACAATTTCTCTATGACAAGAAATACCATAGACAAAGGATTAGAGTGGCTGTGGGGTCAACGAGTGGAGCTGTATTTGCAGACATGTTCCTGGCTATGATTTAGCGCGGATCGCTGCGAAATGCCATATATAGTGTAGATTTGTGTATAGGATCTACATCCATCATTCACAGTTCTGCCAGAGACATCAGAAAATAGTCATTTTTTGCCACTTTATGTTCACTTCCACATCACATCTTCTACTCGAAAGAGAAAAAGATAACGAGAAATAATGAAGGATCGAATGCCAAAATGACACGTCCAGCTACAGAGAAGAGGAAAGTTTTCAAATTCAAGAAAGCCAGTGACTGCGCCACTAAGCCATATCACCTGTTGTCCCTAACTACATGTTGGAGGATCATGTGGAACCCAAATACACTCAGAGGTGGGAGTTGGCTGGTTAAGATTTTCATCCCTTTTTGTTCATTTCTTGGTCCGGAAATCTTCATCCAGCCAAAACCATCTTGGAGAACAGCGTAAAAGAAGCAGTTGTCCTGCGACCATGCCCAAAACAAGTTCCAACCTCCCTTACCTATCCCCAGAGACTGTCTCTTCTAAGAACTGAAACTTGGGATGCAGCATCTTAAGCCTAACTTCTGAGTTGCTCACGAAAATGTGCCCCCTAAATTCCATCATTACCACAAAGACAACGGCGCTTACATACTAAAATGCTTCGAAAATCTTACATCCTCAACAGCCATGTCTCGGAGACGTAGAACAATACTGATCTCATTGCTACGGGGTACACTCGGTCTTTGGTCGATCGTCGACTGTCATGCCGACGCCACAAATCTCTCACGTTGGTGACTGCCAATCGAGCAGTCGGTATGCGAGAAAACGTTTTTTTGACTCGATCACCAGGTGAGATGCAGCTACCCAAATAGCGAAATCTATCTGCTTCACTCAATTCTTCAACAAGAATGTGGTTCGGCTTCGAGCCAATACAGTCCTGCAATAGCGTTTTACACGTTAAGGGCGAAAAAGTATCCCAGACATATCTTTCCTATCGTTCAAACAGTCTCCAAAAAGTCGCACTTACTCTGCATTTTGAAACGGAAAAAATTGAGAAATACGTCTGCTCTACCTGGGTCAAAAATCGTGAATTAAGTCCATCTCGCGTCTGCTGTCTCCAGTTCAACACTAACTTTAGGGGGCAAAACTAAGTCAAGTAGGCATAAAGCTCGCCTGAGGACTATAATCGAATTGTTTATATTAGTTTTCAGTGATCAACACTCTGGTCGATTCTGCCGCTGGCTGGTTTGGCCTAGTTTGGTTCGTCAACTTTCTCATGCGAAGCTTTGGCACACACTATCGATTGAAGTAACCCATGCGATGTGGCCGTAGAAACGTTGATCCTCGACCAAGGTAATGGATACATCGAATCAGGATCCGTTACCCTTACCCTTGGGTTTTCACTCGGCGGCACAACGTCGGACTTACATACCCAGTTACAATTTCCTGTCAGGGAAATATCACTTTTTCTGTTCACAAGTGAGGATAGAGCTATCTACTTAACCATCAGAATGACAAAATTGAAAAGAGTGTGAAAAGGGACAAGCTTGATGAAAACAAATTCACGTGGGCTACTCGGTTGGAAGACCTCCTTACGCAGGTTGTTCGACTAAATAGACTAGATAAATGCAACAGATTCCACTGGCACATACTTCAAAGAGTGGCGGGACCACGAAATTACACGATCGACTGAGTGGATCGAAACCAACCTACGGAAGATTTATCTGTTTTGAAAGATTTGCCGCGAAGTGGACATTTAGTCAATACAACCCCAACCGGGTCGGAAGACGATTTAATTCTCTCGCATACATCTCTCGGGGGCACTAGATAATCCGTGGCATATAATTCCCGATAGGAGTTTGGATGAAACGATAACCAAACTAATTTCTCCGTGATTTTCACATAAGGACATATTATCTATCTTATAAATTTCTGCAATCACTGATTTACTCTAGTTCTTAAAGATGTATTTTTGCTCCCCGGAATTTACCTAACTCCGATATTAACGCTGCAACCATCCTCGAAGAATGATGGAGACAGTGCATCTGGTCCAGTTCTCTCGTGCTTCTTTAGATAAGCTATCAGCGCAATGACCTCCATTTCTGATGGGATATTTGTATCTGCCAGCACTAGTTCACCTGCAGGCATAAGTGGAAGGTTCACTTAAACTGCCTCCTAAATTGTCCTACCTAGCGCACCAACTGATGCTCCTGAGAGTGACTCAATATGTTGTCAGATTCACTGATCACCTAGCTTATACTCGACTTCAGTGGACCAGTATTCCTAATCAGCCGGTAAGGATTGTGACTACTACCGATAGCCGCAGCCATTTCCATCTCCCTACATTGCCCTATTCACCACCGCTTCCAGTCATTCCGTAGGCTCTTCGTCAGCGGACGCCTCAGAGATTTACACGTCTTGTTTGATTTCGCCTTTGGGGGGAGGGGCTGCAGGTATGCAACAGAGCAAGTGAAGTCAAAGATATCCACCGTTCTGAGGCTTTTATGGCAAGGAGTCCTGTTTGGTAGTTCCTGTTGTGTGTAGAGTTTCTTTGGTTTGGTCTTGATGTTCTTTCTGATCCTGCGTATTTCATCGTGACGACAGTCGGGCTGAGAGGTCAGAATAGGACTGAAGTCGACGATTACCATCCGGAATCAGCTGTACAAGACTCGTGGTTTTCATTTTGGCGTGAATGTCGACTAGGAGCAAATTAAAGAGAACAGGGATCAGAGCATGATGTGAGTCCACGTCTGTGGATCAAAACGATCAACAATCATCGACTGATCTACTCAAAGATGGCGGTTGACAACGAGATCAATCTGAGTCCAATTACGGGGAGGTAGAGAAAGGCATCAGATTGGCCGCCGTCGCTTTTTATAAAAAAAATTTATATTCGTCTGAGATAGCCTGTTTTGAACAGATTCGGATAAAGTGGTCACCGTTGTCGGTGCCATCTGATGGAAAATCGGCTTCTGGTGTCCTGGTTCATCTGTTATAAATGGGCAATTTGGGCGTTAAATCAATAACCACAACGTCCCCTCAATGTACACTTTGGATTAATGAAGATAACTCCCGGTAGGACTGATCTCCGGTCTCAGGGAGTTGCAGTCAGTAGGCGCATCCACAGATACGACGAACATACAACGATGCTTCAGTCGACTGTTGTTGATACACACAGAACCGTCCAACGGAACGGCACGCAGACCACTTTTGAATGGGATCCGGCCTGACAGTGCACGCTTGATTCATATGCTCAGAGAAATCCCAAGGCCAATCTGATCACGATCACTGGAAACCGGATAACTGGGCACGTGAATAGTGAAACGAGTGAATGGGGTTTTATCTGGACTTCGAAGAGTGATTTTGAAGTGGAATTCTGCATTTGCATTCCGAGTTGCCATCGAACAAATCTGCCGAGTCGTAGGTTTTTATCGTGCTTCTTCGTGTTCCTCATATTGAAAGAATGAAGACTGGTGAGATTCACTATTGAAAACTGTCGAAAGAAATTAGGCTAGTAATACGTAGTGGCTGATCACTCCGTAAAAGGGATTTTCTTCGGGAACTCAGACCGAACAGTCTGATTCAAAGTCTCACCCATAAGCCAGTGGGGTGTTAACCGAGCTCGAGAACTCGGGACGGGCGCTCAGTTATCACTGCCCACTATGCTCGAAGAAATAGGTAGTGCGGGGCCGATTATGATGCGGCACGACCGAAGTAGTATAGAATTTTCGTAGGCGTGCGACTTCTTTTAGATGGTGTACGGGTACAACTGGTGACTACAACTGCTAAGTTTCAAAACGACTAGGATTCTCAGTCAGAGCTTCAGGTTCCAATGCGGGCCTGTCCGCAACGCAACAGTAGTTGAGTGGAAGCTCATCTTCTAGGATCGTTAAATTTTGATTCATTTTTCCAATTGAGCTGCAAGCTCAAATATCCCTCAAACTAGAGTACCACTGCACTACATTGTTAGGTCTCCACTAACGGATCACCGTCACATGATTAAATTCTCAGCTTGAAACAACCCACCCACTTGCGTGTCACGACAAAGAGTAGGCCGATTATTGGTAAACGGCCTAGGGGGTTGTTGCTTCGTACGTACCAGTCTTCTGTTACATCACTTCCCACACTTTTCCAGTGCACGATATACTGGGCCTAAGACGAGGCGAATATCCCTAAGCATACCTGAACACGTTCCGGCTTATCTTCAAAACGACACGGTAACGACACTAAACAGCGCAACCCAACAACACATGGTAGATACCAGACGTCAAAATGACCAGGTAACAGCCTTCATGATAGTCCTAGCAGCATCGAGGGTTAACAACAAAGTAAAGCGGGAAAATCTTCTCAAGAAGTCTGAGGTCCCAGCAATCTGACTGCTAAAGCCAGGCCCATGTAAGCGACTTTATCTTGTGCAATCTTTAATGAAAATGAGCGCGATAATCTTTGAGGCATGTTTACCCTCTACCCCAAAATTTTCAAGTTTATTTTGTTTTATTTTTACCTTCTATCTGACTTTCTTCATTCACAAATTTCTACACCTGCAACTAATCACAACTATCCCTCGGACCATGAAACTCGAGTCGGTTGTCAAGCTACTATATTTGCTGCACTTGTCCATCAGTTACAACTGACAGCCACACACTTTAGCCGTCCTACCCAACACTACGAAAGCAAATACCTGAAGCGATATGTCGGAAAAGTTCCTTCGCATTCAAAACCTTTTTTACTTCGTTCAGAGTCGGAAACTGATACCTGCATCCTATTCCCCTTTGCACAGGCACTCCAAAAGTCCCTCACGAGATTCCAATCTGCAGTTTGATGACCAATTCAATACGGTAATCTTTTGGCATAAAGTAGTATCAACTTGTAACTTAGGAAGTATGTTTGTGAACACAAATTTTCCCATGGAGAAAACAATTTCCAAAGGCCATCTATCTGCTTGCCGTTTCAAGATGCTCAACTTGTTGTTCAAATGTGCTCTCACTCAGCAGTAAATTATGCAAAGACTACTCCCAGTTCCATTTAGCTGCTGGAAAACGGATCAATTTTGCAATGACTTGTGACGATAAAGTGGGAGATCACTAAGCTGGTGAGTTCCAGAAGTTCACCATTGTGAAGTGTTTACTGGCTCATTCATGATTTGTACCACCAGTCATGGACGTGCTCTAAAGTTACCGTATTTTTCGCCAATAGTTTAAGAGAATTTTCCGGTTCATTTATGATTTTAGTTCTTCCCACTGGTTTGATTCCAATCGCGGCAAGTTGCTGCACCTAGATACCATTTAGTGCCTGCTTCTATCGATCAAACTGCATTATTGAATTAGAAGTGGCAGTTAGTTATTCACAACGGACCTGCAGGTTATCAGTTTTCTACATTTCCTCTTCCGGCGCTTGCTAGGAATATCATGGTAGCGGTAATAATTCTTTTATTTTTAAAATGCGGTCGTAAAGTTGTTGCTGACTCGTTTTTACTTCATTATGGTACAGATTTTCAATAGCTAGGGTATACAATAAGGTTGTCTAACTGGTGCTAAACGTGGTAATGCCCCTAGAATTTGGGGTAAACGGATCCAAGTTCTCAACTCATAAGGATTAGATCAAACAAAATCCAAAGTCATTTAGAAATGCCAATATCCCGTTCACCCCACTGTGCTCTATCAGGTTAGCCAAGAGACAACACATCGCAAGAACTTTCAGATGATTCATTTGTGAACATCATAGTAGCTACCCAACCAAATTACCCAAACACGTCATAAGTCTCGGTGAACTTGCCGTAATTTGTTTGTCTCTGCGGAATCAAACTTCGTGACGAACAGTCAGCATTCGATGTTGAAATATCTGGGAAGGAGTGGAGCTCTTTCATTGTCAGATGTCAAGTTCATATCAATTCAAATAAAATAATAACGAGATTTGGCAGAAAACATCTAAACAACTGCCCCTTGTCATCGTGAGAAGTTCTGACGACATTAGACATCTCATATTTATTCTTATATTCAACCACAATTTTGATCATGATGACTCACCTACGCACGAATAAATTCTGCCAGTCTTCTTATACAGCTCAATCATCTATAAAAACTTTATTTAAATTATTGAAAATTTTTGTATTATAATTTGCCTCTGTCTTGCTTTCAAACTGTTTAATGCCGATGGAATATTCAAAATTGTTTCCTCGGTGCTTTGCAACCTCATGCCTTTTCTGCATCAGTACTGTGCTTCCTCTTTCGACCTCTTTATCAAGGATGAGTAAAAAGCATTTGGGGTTATTCCTCTTCTTAGCAAACAAAACAGCGTAAACAATGTATGAAATCCAGTACTATCTATGAAGGTATCGGTGACCATATGCCTTCTGTGGAACCATCATTTCGTCCTTCTCTCTGTTCTTGGTTTTTTCATAGTAGTAGTAGTAGTAGTAGTAGTTGTTGTTGTTGTTGTTGTTGTTGTTGTTGTCAATGGTGGTGGTGCTGCCGCTGGTTTTATTTTTTTCTTCTCCTTCTTTACCGTTGAAAGCTCCTGGTTGTAGAAGACTATGTGTTCGAGCGGCAACTTTGGCCAAGTGATTGGGGAACCAATTCAGTTCGCCAGCTTCTCCAAACCACGTGGCTTTATTATCATCCTATCAATATTTTATCGGTTAGTCTAGCACTCAATATATTTTGGTAGTCTTTTGAATCTTTGAAGATTTTTTAATTATCCATTGCTTAAAGTGCTTCATTACACCTACGAAAAATTAGGAGGCCATTTATACAACCGCCTTAGAAGCCTCTTTGGTGATCGCTCTTCTTAGACGGAAGCAACTAGTATGATCCTGATTCCGCTCTCATCTCGGTATCTTTTTTGACTTTCTCTCTTTCCGCAACAACAACAACAACGACAACAACAACAACAACAACAACAACAACAACAACAACAAAAACAACAACATTATTAGTATTAGAAACAACAACGGCGACAAAAATACAAAATACCGCTTAGATGACAGTTAGGTCAAATAACATCTGACCGTCCAGTTTTATCTCATACCCCTGTTAGTGAACTAAGCAACTGGTAGACGCGCTCAATGGATGGTTTGTTAAAACAGAACACCGGTTAGATTGATAAATAGAGACGTTGTCTGGTTTGTCCTAAAAAGTAAGGAAGAAACAGAGGAAATTGGTTGCCGGAAGAGACCACAACGAATGTTAACTGATCGCAGAGCAATAAGTGTGTTTGTATCCGTGTGTGCGTGTGTGCTCGCGTGGTGAGTGGGTGTCGTTTATGAACGAAAGGGCATGATGCGGCACGGTTGGTAGCCAAAGATAGCGGATCAGAACCAAACTGACACCCGGAAACGGACATTAATCGTTCAAGCTTCGGTGCAAGAATGAGGTTAGGTGCTTGGCTGGGCTTAGTGAGGTCAGCACGTGAAGCAGTCAGTAACCTCAGGAAGCTCAGCGAGCGCAGTATTATGAAATGGGTGGAAGTGTGCTGATAGTTGGAGCTGAGTAGTTTATTTTTTTGGTCTCTTCTTATCAGATTATGTGAATCCGCGCTGCTTACACAAACAACCAAAAGTAACATACACAAACATAGTGACGTACAGGTGAGGAGAAGGAGCATCGAAATAAACATGTGAAATCGGATTTAAACAATCAAATTAGCGCGATGTAACTGTACCTGCATCATTCAGACCAACAACTCACAAGAAAAGACAACAAGCCACACACGATATTTCCCTAACTCCTAAACAATCACACACATACATACACGTACACGGACATCGGGGTAATAATAAACTGCCCCACCTTCCGTATACTCTGTGCATGGCGTGAATATGTACACGCAAACACACACCGTTACCATTGCTACCTCTCAAAACTGTCAGAACCGCGGAAACCACTATCAGCACCAACCATGGCCCTGCTACTTCATCTATCCACCCATCCTCTCTCTTTCTCGTTATCTCTTTTCACGTTCCCATCTTCCTCCGGTTTCCCAAGTTGTTATTTACTACTTCAGACCTGGGAAAATTCTGCCTGTATTCTGCATAGGTTTAGGATTTTAATAAGTTGCGGGCAGTTAACGTGTCCTTCGGCTGTGCTCACATTAACTGTATGTGCGTGTGTATCGGTTTTCATTCTAAATCTCATCAACCCGCAAGGCGTTCGAAGAACTGTACCTAACTGGTAAACGCCCATTTACTCTACTTAAGCCGTTTACTGGAGGTCGGTGATTATCTGATAGATTCTGGTATATGGGAATGTCCCAACAGATACACGGTCTTGGTTCGTTCTTTATTGTTGTTTAGTCCCTTAGGTCGCTGTCGGCTATCTAACACTAGCAGTTTGCCGATTGTTTCTAGGACCTGGTCACAAAGGAATTCACAATATAGGAGGAATTGGATGATCAAGTTCATTGATACACCAACTGGAAGCAAACAGCGAGTGCATAGACGGAGTAAGGAAAATAATTTCATGATTCACCAAATCTTACGTCACTCATTATAAATACAAAATAATAAATCAAATCAAGTCATCGCAAATCAAAACAAGTGAAGCCATGTCAATTCAAATTGAATCGAGTACCTGATTGATAAACCCTATTGAATGAATTTAAGCGAAACTACTGGTAAGAAGGGAAGCTGTTCTTATTCGTTAAATTATCTTGTAGCGAGTACATAATTTTGTTGAGGGGAACCACAACCACTGGAAGCCACCAGTGCATGTGGAGTACCCATCGGCGGTCGGTGGTATTCGAACGGGACTTTCCAAATTTTAAGTGCACCAAAATGATCACTTTACTAGTGGTCACGGCAAAGTAAAATACAACCTTGCACACAGACGGCGACAAAAATTACGTAGCGGTCAAGCAAATCCGTCACGTACCACAGTTACGAAGGCAGTAAATTTTTGGGTTGTGAATTCCGAATGGTAAGATAACTTGATACCTCATTTGATCTCGATCCGTGCGTGGGATGGACATCAATTAAAATAAAACAGAAAATTTGTAAGCTGTTCTAAAAACGATTATTGAACTGTTGTAGTTCCTTTTATTCGAAAGGACAGAACACTTTGTCTTTTTACAACGGATCAATGTTTAGACACCGATGAGAGCAAATAACATTCCAAGGTGAGTAAAATTAATTACGATCGTTTCCTTGATGAATCCAAATATAATCGAATAGCCAACGGAAGCATGTAGACCACACTTTAAACGAGTGTTTCTTAAACAGTTGAAAAGAGATCATCCCAGGAGCTTCCGAAGTTTGACAGCGGATTGTACACATTGTGTGTCTGGGGTGTGCGAATATGAAGTTGTGGTTATGAGCTGGGTACTTTCCATTTATATAAGAGCTACTCCAGCATAGAAACCATCTGTGACAAGGTTTGTTGTGCCCGAGTCCTAAAACGAATTCTGGTTACGGTTTCCAGCTCTGCAGACAGATAATGCAGGTATACCAGTCTCTGTTGCCCGTATCATGCAGTGCAAGCGGTAAATTTGCAAAGCGACCACTTTTGTCTGCGAAAACAATCGACTTCGGCTTGGTAACAATTGTCCAATAAAAAATTCCTCGGATGCCACCCCAATAGTTGCAGTTTTATCGTCTAGGTCTAATTAGCAAATTACTGACTCAAACACCACTGACAATATTCAAAGCGACATCCAGAATTTTTATCACTGAAATTAACATGCCACAAATGTGAATCGCTCGAACTGCTGCTTGCTTCTTCCTGAGTGGATGGGTACTCAGTTTACAATAACCTTCTTTAGGCCGAACCTCTTATACTAGATGGTGCCAGGAGATCTTGATGAATTCCCGAAGGTGGTTTACAACAGAGCCGCATCCTCCCACACACCGGTGCCTGCCGTACTTTTCATCTCGATGATCACATCAAGCCTAGTCACCTGGGGACAACCTGCCAGATCGGAATTTCCTAAGCGAATCATCATCGAAGTAGTAATATAAATCTATGCTACTGATCGAAATACATTCTGGTCAGAGATCGGTAACTTCGGATGATACCTTCTGAATCCCACGTTTACTACCACAGAGTGACTTTTTTCTATCTTGTTTGCTTTTTTACCACTGGCAGACCAGCGTACATCATTTTTAAGAAAACGGTAGTGGCCAAATGAAGTTACAAATTAAGTATATATAAATATATATAGTGCCACTAAAATCACGGCGAATTAGGAAACCTGGCAGACAGAAAAATGAACGGAAAAGCGACATGCTTGCCTAAGGTCCAACACCCATAAACCCTTCTAGATTTTTCTAATTCACCAGTCTGTCGAATGGATTATTGCTCCGTGGGCACTGTACCACTCGGCTGAGCACTTAAAGTTGCCGGTTGTCTTAAGGTAACTCATCCTGGGTCCTCGGCCAAATGACGTGATACGCGAGGCTGCAGAGCGAAGCATAGATCCCGCAAGCCGTTGTGAGCCGATGACCAGTAGTCCAGCGACTACGCAATTGATCAGGTTAGACCAGGAGCCCAACGCACCCCGGAGAGTATAGCAGAGTCGATCGAGTTCGGTCCATAAATCTGTGAATTTACTAAGGGGGACTGTTGTGTCCGTGCGCACACGGTTGGATTATCTCTGACTGGTGACTCGCCCATTACCCAATTCCTAAGCCTGAAAACCCCTAGTTTATGTTAGCTTGAAAAGGGGTAAACGGTCACATACGCTGTTAGTATTGCTCGTTCAGCCTAGTAGGTGAGTGTGACTGGCTTAATTAGATGAGAACCTGTCCTGGGCTGGTTGGATTTCGGAATAGTGATAAAGGTAGACAGTGCCATTAGCCAGTGGTAAATGTGAACCTCGCATTTGAACGAAAAAAAGGTCCATGAACACATGAATCATGAATGTTGCATGGAACGCGCGAAACTGTCATCGGTAAATGTCAACAAAGTACTTCTCTGTGGGTGGACAGAACGATGGTTGGATCTTCGTTAGTAATGGTTTCTTATGGAGATTTTTGATTATCTGACTGAGACAAAGGGCTTTGACTTTATTTTATGACTGGAAACACTTGATACTTAACGTTGTCCCCAACACACTTGGGGTATTTTGTACGGTAGCGGCTTGAATGGCAAAAACCTGCCTGCGTAGATCCTACGTGGACTTCACGAGTTGCAGTCCGGTACAACTTCATTGTCAGATGCGCCTACGAGCAACCAGTCAGATTAGTGGCAACTCGCGAAAGTGAAAAGCGACCATGCCAAAAAGGTCACTGACCCGAAGGCATTCCGCTATTGACGTTTGTGTCGGATTATTATATGCAAGAACGATTCGTTGACAAAGCTCGACGTGATTTCCACCTCTCGGGCTTCGTCACTGTCTGAAACTGGGGCTGTTCCAATGTGCGCTAGTGTTTTGAGTCGTTTTTTATCGATCACAGTTATTGCCAGTATTTCTATTCAAATAGCACACTACAACCTCCTTGATAAATCCATTCATATCCGCGGCTTTTTCCAGTGACTACGACCCCAACTTGTTCGCGGCTAACCATCGAAATGGCAGATATTCTCTTATCCGCAATTTGTGTCGCACTGCTCAGGTGTTGGGTTCTAGGTGTTAAAATTACCGAGTGAAGCTCAGAAGAGAACGTAACTCACAATTTTCCTAACAATTCTCCTGAATATAATTAGTAACTATATATATATATATATATATATATAACCTTCCCGATATCAGCTGAATCTGGTAATCACTTGTCACTAGTATGGTGACTGACTGTTATGATGAACTAATTTCGTAGATGGGAGCAAAGTTCTTCAATAGTTGCGATGAGTTTTGTTATTGTTACCTTTCTTTAATTCAACCCAAAAGTGGACAGCTTGTCATGCTTTTATGCGAATCTACATTCATCCTAGCCGGTTCATGGAAAGAGATGCTTCCTATCAGAATATTACTAAACACGTTCTATGCAAATAACGAACAAAAGATATGAGTGCTTAGTATTCAACAGCAGCCTTATCAGAACGAGTTGACGGACAGTCAGTATTTCGACAAATTTCGTCGGAGTAGATTTTCAACGTTGAAATAGTTTGATAAGATTGAAGAGCTTTCATTGCCGGATGCCAATTTTGCATCATTTTGAATAAAATATTTACACGGCCATGCGAAAATCATACAAATAAGTGCCGTTTTTCAAAGTGAGCTACTCTGACAACGTCAGGTTTCTCGCATTTATTCCCACATTCATTCACGATTCTGATTATGCTAATGTATCCTCCCACGAATCAATTCGCACGAGAGCAATGCCACCCACTTTGTCGGATAACTCGTCTGCTTTCAGAAAAATATCCAAATTGGCGAAGAGTTTTGCTGCCTAATTTTCGTCTAATTTGTTTTAACAGCAGTGTGTAATGTTACTGGAATTTTCAAGTCATTGCTTGCCTGATGTGAAACTTCATTCACTTTATACACCAACCCTGTGGTGTCAATTTCCACCAGGTTCAAGGTTCTTCCACCTCTCAGTGCTGAAAATAATACTGAAAGTATGTTAAATGCAGAATAACCTATGAAGCAATTGCTAATTACAGAATTTTTGGCGAACTACTTTCTCTCTATTTCAATTTTCCTTGTCATTTAAAGTGGTCGGAGGAAGAAAACTATTGCCTGCAGCGATGGCTTTGGCCACTTTGTTGATGATCAGCCCAGACAGCTTATTTGTTAGGGTTTCCGATGCGCCAACAACAACTTCAGATTCGTGCCACATCCAAGCTTGTGTGTATTTCGTGGACGCGCAATGTGCCAGAATGCAATATTGGGGTGCTGATAACAGTCCTTGGTGCAGGAAACCTAGAAGAAACAACTGCATTTGGATTTTTTGATGGTGAATTAACTGACGTTGCGGCTTGACACACAGGGTCGCAAATTCATCAATTATTTTCGGGGGAAATTTAATTTCCCCATAAACGGAGACTGAGGAGTGTAATTTTGCTGTTAGTTTTGCTCATTCTTACCCACCGTTATATATGTCTGCTTCTGCTTTTGACTACACGTTTCATTGTCTTTTAATTCGTCCATTTTTCCCCCTTGATCTTTCCAGCCACTGGAGCTCCGTTGTGAACTGAACAAAGCCTTAATCCTGACCTCTCTATCTTCTTAGTCATTTATATCGTATTAGCCAGTCTGCCTGTCTGGATTTTATCACTACAGTGCACCCAGTTCACATTCCCAAACGACTTGACGCGGATTCGCGTTTGACAGCTTACTTACAAGTTTGGATTCATCGGTTCAATACTATTTTAATTTTCTTATTAAAATAGAAACCGATGGCAGGGATAAACTAGAGTTATTGCACTATTACATTTCTCTTAACATATATGAGTACTTTGCCGTACGTGATGCCTTTATTAGGGTTATGGCATCTACCAGGGTTTGTCAACTTCTCCTCGAGAACCAAACTCTTGACTTACAAATTACCTTCGACCAGTTCTGATCTTTCCAGATGACTTGTCAACAGTCTGGCTTCTTACAGGTAAGCCCGACTCTTTGTGCTATATCACCTGGGGTGGAGCCCAGTTCGCACGACTATCCTGCACAGTCATCTGACTAGGGCTCTTCGTCACCACCTTATTTCAACCGGTGAAGGATACCCTCTGTGACATCTGTAGAAAGAAGAGTCACTTCAACAAAGTCTGTTGCCATGCAAACTCATTAAAACTCACTTCATTTATATCTGTATTATCATGCTTGATTCACGTCCCATCCGACAAGCTGCACAAATGAAATTAGTGAAATTGATGTACACAAATTCCTTTTAAGAACTAACGGACACCAGTATTTGGAACATTTATACATCTCACTGTGATTGAACATAGTGGAATCCGTAGGATTCACCCAGTTGGCTAGCTGCGTTCAAGATGAACGTTTTGCTTTTACCGGTTTTAAAAACAATCCTACTGTTAAAGTTTTCCCGATCACGTGTTGAAACTGCATATGAATTCTGAAATTTCCTTTTACGGTAAGTAGCCAACATTTCCCTTATGTGGTATGCTTTCCGCTAAACATTCAGTCAATTTCTTTGCTTGCTTTCCTGTCGTTTCATTGTAAAACCAATTCTGCCAAGTCACGCTGACATTCATCCACCGAGGAAGAGCTGACTCAAATTGTGACTCAGAAACCCCAGGAGGATGGTATAATCAAACCATCCGCATCTGCACGGTGCTCTCAGGTTCTCGTGACAACCAGTGAAAGACAGAAGCGCTGACTTTAATCAGATGATTAATTGTCTTAATGATTATCCTTTCCCCTTCCAAGGATAAACAAATTGATGACCAAAATACCTAGGTATTTACTTTACAACACCTTAGATCTAGGAAATGCTCATCACCAAATACCAGAGACCAAACAACTTTGTGCTGCCTTCAAAGATCGGGGGGTGGTGTATCAGTTGTAGCGCACACCATTTGGGGTTGCTAAAGACACTGCGTATTTCCGAGGCATCATCGACAAAATTACCTATAATGAAAGTGTGGGTGGGATTCTCGCGTGCATAGATAACAGCGCAAATCATGGCATCGCTAATGAAAATCATGACTAAAAGCGCTTGGTGTTTCTTCATGCCCCCTTGAAATATAGCTTGGATTTGAGAACAGGGATGCACAACCATTGTCACGAATGTGAGATTACCAGGCTTGGAAGTTGCACAATGACAGCTGAAATCCAACTGCAAAAGACCACAAGGCTTACAGAGCCACCCAATTCCATATGATCCGGGACCACAAAGGCTGGCTGTTTGATTATTCCCGTATCATTCAGAACAGATAATACGGTTCAGATAAAACCAATCTGTTTGTTTATAGCCGTGTATTTTTTTCCCTTTCCCCGCTACAGGAAAGGTCCTTTCAACTCACTAAAGTCAGTTAAAAAGAGTCGCTTTAACTGATGCTAATCCACAACTCCCCATTGTTGAAATGGAAGCATCTGATATCGCCATCTCCCCGGCACTGTCACAGGATGGGGGATTTTCAAAGCTATGGAACTGTTTCTGATTTTCCAACCACTTGCAAAATTTCTATAGTCGAAAGTAGTGAATTTCCTTCAGTTTACCCATAAGCCTTACCTCTTATATTGTACTTCACCTTATGCGTGTAAATTATTTGCACTCGAAATTAGTGTACGGAATTCGGTTAGTCACAATAACGAGCGTATACGAATTACCAACTGGCACTGAATTGGCTTCTGCACAATCCCCGCAATGAAAGACAATGGGAAGTTCACAACAGAAGGGAAATACTTGCGAGTTTTATTTATAGCTGATATGTTTATACACAAAAGTGGAAATATCCTGGATGGTGGAATACTTTCCGTTCAGTAGACTTCAAGGCGTTTTTGGACTTCATGACGGCTTCCTGTCGCAGCTCTCACTGATTGCTTGTCTACGCAAGCTAGCGCGAAGCTATACCGGATTGTCCCACTAAAACTTTTGCTTACACTTACAACAGTGCGATAAAAGGGGCGTGATATTCTTTCCTAGTATCTTTTCGCACAGTCAGAGACTCCACTCATTTGTGAAAAAGGTAGGATGCTTTATATTTGAAGCAATTCAAGCGAAACTTTTTCGGTATTTCTTTTACACTGATAACGGAGCCTGTAGTCTGTGACCCTCATTTCCGCAGCTGAACATCATGATAACAAAAAATAAAGATGTAGGGATGACGAATCAAACTCTCCTGCTATAGATTTTACGTTGCATATACACGTAGTAGTAGCCGTTGTGTCTACTATGATTATGATTTCGCAGCCAAATTCCAAAGTGGCCAATAAAAGTGGTCTACAGATTCTTCACTCACACACTTTCTGTTCACCAACCTCTCCCACTACTTCGGTGGAGTTTCCTTTGAACTAAAAAGACGGTGCAAGGCCAATCGAATTTGATCAGCGAACGTAGTTGCGTCAATCTGGGAATTGTGGACAATTTTAGCCACTTCTATCAAGAAACTTAAAATGAATAGTCCGCACTTTTCAGATTTCACTCCGGAGAGGTATAGAGAGACCTGAAGCTCCCTTGGCTGAAAGACCTCTCGCGGATAAAACAGTGGAGATTGTGGCGGCATCGACTGCCATTGGGCCGCATTCAACTCCGAAACAACAATCATTTTGAGTTGAACACATCGAAAGCTATATTCTACATACACTATCTACAACGTCAGCTGTAATGTTAGACACGAATCGCGAACCACGAAGAACCGACGAATGTCAACAGCAAAAACAAGCGTTACACCAAACGTACGTGTCTATTGTACTAGAAACGACAAAGATCGATGCCGATCAATAACAGTCAGTTCGATCAGTTTTTCCATGGGCTAGGCAGCTTTTTCACTCATTTTTCACTCATTTCTCCGGTGTTGGAGGGGTTGATGCCACTCTTGAATAAAAAGGGAGAGACACTTTGTTTCAGACCAAACGACCTCTCTGATACAGTTTTAATTCCGTTACAAAAACGAGGCTGCGGATTCACCATCTCGTTCCCCTTTTGCCTCATTCACTTCAGACACAGCTGAAAGAAGGCGCAACTCGTTTTGTCATCTGTGGGTAGTTTCTGTGTTTTATTTCTGAAGGTTTAGAAACGTATTGCGTTGCCGCAGAGATCTGAAATTTTTCACTATTTTATGTTCTGAACGGAAAGCGAGATTCTGTAACCTACCCACAGGAACTTGTAAATCAACACGTTCCTTCGAAAAACTTGATATTGGCTTCAAAGGTCCGTTGCCCTGGACGAATAAAAATAGGCATCTGGCCATTATCGACGAATACGCTGATTCCCGTAGGTAGGTGTAGGTAATATAACCGCCACCGTTATCTGGTGTTTCTTAATCCTGTTCTCGATATGCCCGCGAATATTCACTCAGACTAGCTCATCTTCTACTCGCTCAGAGTTCAAATTCTTTCACCATAGTAAGGATGTAACCGGCATACGGAAAGAGATTATCTTAACAGCTGAATGTGGGTGTCTTCCATGCAGTCAACGGAAAATTGTACTATCCGAGGCCTTGACGTCGTTTAGGTCACTCCCTTGCATGGCTGCTAATATGACTACTCGTTAAAAGTTGTTCTTGTATCACTGTAAATCCGACACTGGTGTATCTGTGCCCATTGAGTTTTTGGAGGCCTGTTTCGATGTGACAAAACGAGCTATCTGTAAAATATGATCCACTGATAGATGAGATTGAATTACTTGAATGCAGTCCGAAATATGCTCACGTTCTTTTTTTGGATGGTAGAAAATAAACTGCATGAATGGGCCAAAGAAAGCCTAATGATTGGTCAAATCGAACTTCACTCAGCAATACTACTTTTGGATTACCCGAGGGGTCGTCTTCAAGTTACCACATGCAACATCCTAAGGAGCATTTAACTAATGCAGACGGTCTGTCCCCAGGGACGCCGCTGCATGCTCTTTCCAGCTGCCAAGTAGATCGTTCCACCTAAACTCTAGACTTACAGCAAGCTACAGTAGCGAATGCGTTCGCACAATCTCCAAACGAGAAAATTGGGACATACAACCAGACATATGAAAGCTCTTTTCCATAACATTCTAGGCAGTGGAGAAAGGTATGCACAAATCTCTCTATCCTTGACAGCACGTTTGATTGTCTATTATCTAGTGCACTTTTTCTTTGACCTTTTCGGTTATGATCACTGAGTAGTGAATTGATTAATCCTAGTCCTGAGCTTTTGGTCTCCATGCTTGATCACTTCTTTGTGGATAAACCTTCAAATTATGTGTACAATGCTCTCCTGTCGGACTGCACCACCTCATTTTAATTCACAAGGTTAAACAAAATTATTCCTAAATAACCGAGCATTTTCTTATCTTCTGTTTCGGTCCAGCGCCGTAGATGCACGGTTGAACTGGACATCATTTTTCTTGCCATTTTCATTTCCTACTCAAGTCTCTTGGGTTCGTTTGCCAGTTAGCTCATCCGAATGTGAACTGCGTGTGCCCGGTCGAACAATATTCATAATGTAGCTAATCACAAAAATATTAGATTTTGAAGGAGATTAATCAAACAGAACTAGGCTCGTTTGTGTTCGGCGATGTTTACTCGTTATCTTAAGTTTTCCCCATTCACTTAAGTTCGCCAGTTTAGTTATGGAGCCACTCCTTATTCTGTATTCCACTGTTTTACTTAGCCTACTACTCTACTATCATCTCGGTAAGTTAAAATTACAAATTATCAACCTCATCCTGATACTTACCTCTTGGAGTCACGTGAGTCTAAGTCGAGTTTCCATGGTTCTACTAGTCCATTTCTGAGGTGGTTTGAGGAAGAATGTAATTGAGTAGTTGTAGCGGCTAACTAATGCAAGTAATAAGTCAGTACTAATCGATTGTTTTGTCTCTACAGCAAGTGGCCTCTGACGAAGTGATCTTGTCAAAAAATCAACAGTCGCAGGCCCTCAAACGGGGAGGGCAATGATATCTTCGAACACAAAGGGAATTAGCTTGCCAAATGGTGCACTAAATCGGCGGGGGAGATGCAAAGGAAGATTACTCTGGCTGCGAGCCACGGGGCGCAACGCTGCGAAGAATCACTTGATAAAAACCGAAACACAAATGTTTAAATGAACTTGCGTCACGCAGCAAGAAGTAGTGATATGGGACCGAGAACGCACACCATGCAGTCAGGTATCCATCCTCATTTCCATTTATTTGGTTTTGTGATTGCCTCTTACTTTTTTACTTTATTGATAGAGCTACAGCAACAAGCTTATATTTGCACTCGGACGCACTACCTAGTCGAAGTGCGGGAAACGATAGCAAAGCATTTCATCAACCATTGAATTTAACAACTGAAATCCAAATCGCCCAGCAAATTAAAATCTTGGGTTTTGTCACGTGTACGTCACTAGGTTCTTTGTATCACTTGAGTCAACCGGGCTACTGGTGATAACTTAATCGCGGACGTTACTGTCCGTATTCTTCTACTCTGCCACCAAGTTGTTCGTCTCAATAAGTCTTTTTTTCGTGTGTATCAGAAACCCGCAACTTCCGATTACGTGCATAAGTCGCCTGAGGTCATGTAAACCGGATCTGAGTTATAACAACGACAGGTAGCGCAAGCGTTTGAGCACAATTTGCCACTGCTCGCGTTGCCGTGTCAACCCCGAACTTCTAGATATGACAGAAACATTACGTCCCAACAATGAATCCGAGAAATAAACAATGATCGGTGTATATTATAGCGGTCTGGCACATCTGTTTCGTGTTTCCTTCACCGGGATCACAACCACCTTATTCCAATCCGGAGGTCTGTCTATTTCACTATTTACGGGGCCGCGTGTTCCCACGTGCGTACGCCCATCCTTGCAATTGGGTTGCTGTTTGCCGATTGGTGGTTTCGGCATGGAGAGTAGCTTGTTTGGGTTAGGGTTTTTGCGTCCGTCTTCGGACTTGTCGCTACTTGTGTATAATGCAGTGATGAGGCGTGCTCCCATGTCCGTCTTCATGCACTCGGTTGAGTGAGTGTGTAAGCATCCGCATCTCTACAAACTTCTGATTTCGCTTTCCGAAAAGCTGACTAATTTGCATCCTGTATAAATGATTTGTTCCTTCATCCCTAATTCTCTCTAACTGACTGAGAGGCACAGAACGAACGAATAAGTGAATGGGCGCGATTACCATGGGCCGAACGCGCGAGGTGTTGTGTCTATCTTTGTGCATGGCGGAACGTTTAACATGAGTACACTCAGTGGAATTTACATATACACATAACAAACCGGAGACAAATCAATTATTGGCGACGTAAGGGAGGAGAATGGGACGAACAGGAATGCTTTCGTTTGAGAATAACTGACCACAGCAAACTACGTCCTCACCGGGACTCACATGCTCAAAACAACTGGAGAGAATATTTAGAGTGATGGGCTGTTTGGGCTAGTGACTGACTGACGGACTGACTGACTGCGTAGCCACCTGGGCAAATGAATGAATGGGTAAATGCGAAGGAGTTAAGCAACACGACAAGTCCAAGCAAAGTCAACAGGACAGGCCGAAAACGGGTGGGTAGACAGACTACATATCACAAGGGAACGAAAAGCCGAGCATAGGTAGTTTTGAGCAAAGTGAGAATAAGACGAAAAACGAGAAACTGAGTGCGGGAGGGGTGTGAATGAACGTCGACACACCGAGAATATCGCGACGGGTAACGTAAATGAAAACACAACCACCTAACTTGTGACAGGGTGCACACAGAACATCGAAAGGTAAATTGTGCGGTCGGCCTAGAAACAGAACCGAAACTTAGGAAGGAACTATTTTCCAGGGATAACAGCTGACATAATACGACTGTCACTGTGTAGTCCAAACGAACTCGGCCACAAGTCCTGTCATTACCTTGGAATTCTCCTGCTTCACAGTTGTCAAATTTATCTTCCTTATAATTTCTACCATTATTCTCATTATCATCGTCTCTGCCAAGATCCACGTTAGTCGCTCATTCTTCATACACGTTCGGATTCGAAGATTTTCGACTTCTGCCATTTTCCTCTAGATTTTGTCTCCACCAGAATGAATGCAAATCAAGAGCGTAGACAAAATACTAATGGCAATACACTGTTTCCCTCATCCTACATGCTTTCGTCTCTACAAGCGATTTGTCAGCTTCGCTCGTTCATGATACATGATATACTGTCTAATCCTGAATTGAATCAGCTCCACGAAGCAATTGATACCCCAAATGAACAACATTCAGAAGGTAGTCCTGAACCGTCCACATTACCCGTGTCACCACTGCAGTCGTCGGCACCACCGCCACCACCATCAGGACAACGACCAACACAAACATCACCAATATCCACAAGGGCAAAGTATATCAGTTCTGTCATTGCAAAAGACAGAGCAAATTCTCCTCGATGTGCAAATACTGCGCAAGTTTCCGTGGGTCCCGCCTGCAAGGATGCATCTGACGTGTCAGGTTAGTGAGCTCCTCGCCGGGAATTTCATCTTTGATCATAATAATAATATCGCAACTGCATTAAGTCCCGCAAATCATGATAATAGTCAGATGATGCTTATGCTAAGTTTTTTCTACAGATTTTCAGGCATGAGTTATTAACTTGGTCTAATATGGTAGACATGAGTGTCCCAACTGACTAATACCCTAATACTTCATATCAGAAAGCCAAATAAAATGAAATTATCCGGTCTATTGTTCTGCTAATCAGTTGCGCACGAAAATGTGATTTCCATGTGCAGAATTTTTGTGGGTGAATAGGAAGGACAAAAATTAACAGAATTGCCCAAGTACAACGAAACTCCACACGGCAGTCAAATAAACTATGCCAAATCTTAGGAACTTTAACGGTAGGTTTGTTGCTCGGCCCTCTTGGACTCTTATACGATGCTGCGAGTCAATTTAGAACATTTGCGGATAAATTGTAGTTCTTTTGCAACATTCGATCCGTCTCACTGGTTCGCCGTGCAGTGCACACATTTGCCTAGGTGAACGTACGCCATGGCAGTGTGCTGATAAAATAACCACTTTGATACATTCGTCAAACTGAAGATGACAAGTGGTAAATCAGATCGAATGCTCGATTAGTTTTGTACCAACTCCGAGTTGAAGTAGAAAATGACGTGGTGGTCGAAAGAATTTGTTTACACTTCAGACTTACTTTTATTGGTGCATGAATGCAAAAGAAGATGAATGCACCATAGCCGTTAAACCCATTGGACTAGAGGGCAAGAGGGAAGGGGCTGAAATCGACACCCATGACTCTGAAACTTGGCGTGGCATAGAACCATATTAAGAGCCCTGCAAGGATCGAGAAGTGCTCCCAGCCTTACTACATTTGAGCAACATTAGACTCATTATGGACTGCTAGCCTGAGCATCTTTTTTGCAAATGGTTGTCCATGCACACGCAAACATGCACACACAGGCATAAAATAATCATTCCCATTTAACTGTTTTTGATTTGTCATTCATGTAAATCTAACTGGTCTCGAAACCACAGAGAATTATCAGGAAGGTAATGAAAGTAAGACGAATTTTATGCATTCAACTTTCTATCAGGTTGGAATCTTGAGAAATTGGTATTGCCGACAGTTTGGAACTACAATGCAATCGATATCCACGGCCTATCAGATAATTTTTCCTGGTAGTAAACAGGTGAATTCGGTCGAAGGCCAACTAATGTTTAATCGATATGATCTCTCCGTGAAGAGCTCGAAAGCCGGTGAAGTGACCCAACATTTAACACTGATGAAAAGACATGGTAACTGAGCTTGAAGGGGACCCATAGATAGATCTGCCCTATATCGATGCGCGTCAGATCGAATTTGATTGCCACTTGGATTCACCTGTTTAACCTGGAGGAAATTATTGCATGGGCGCAAAAACTCATCTTTCCACAAAGATTGGATTAAATGCATGGTAATAAATTGTGGTCTTGTGTTGTACTTCTTGAAAATACGCTGATTATAGTGAAGTATGGTTCATAGTCAGGCAGAATTTTTGAAAATGTAGAAGAATACCGGAAGAATCCCGAAATCCTTGGATTTCTCTACGTGTCTCATAAGCAAGAGCTTGCAAGCTTATAAAAGATAAGTAAAGTGAATTCACGTAACTTCTTGAATTATCTAGTAGAAAATTCTTTTTCCGTCTACCAGTACTAGTATCAATGGGGAACGAGCCATCCAAGAGTTCATGCATTCCACCAGAAAATGAAATTAGGCAACGATGTGCAGCAGTGTCACACCTTAAAAATTTCATGATCTACGAATAAATCAACAAACTTTATTTATTTACTCCAAATCTTGGCTACGTTAGTAGAACAGCGACAGGGACTTGTTGCGAAACAGTTCACATTACGGAGCTTGGTGTCGTCGCCGTGCGTATTGATCATGGCCTCGTATCTGAAAGCCATTCTCTGTTGATCAACAGTGAAGGGAAATCATCAGCTTGTGATAAGAAAAACACCATTTTTGAAAACCAATGAATGTTCATTGTTTACTGTCAGTGTTCTGGATGAAAACAGTTGATGCACTAGAGAGGAGGGGGTGATTTCTGAATTGCCGAGAATTGTTGGTACCGTAATTATGAACGCGATTACACTAGGCTAACGGGTTTGCATTAATTTCCTGTTTACATATGTACCCTCAGGGCTTTTATTCCCACCCATTTGCTCAGTTTTACGTACTTGCTAATGAATAGCCAGGATGTGTGTGTATGTGTGTTCAAGTCCAGTCCTCGTTTCCATCATCCAGCGACAGGCATTGTTCCCGAAAGTTTTCTGAACGATTGCAGTGTACTCAATAGGAAGTCACGTGAAAGATAGCATGGGATTCCAATATTGTTATTTCTTGAATCCTTCTGGTCTCGTACAACAGGATTCCAAAGAACAGTGATAATAAAAGGACAAACGAGTTATTAGTAAATCACCGATAGATGCACTTACTTTTGCCTTCGAATAAGTTACTGAAAATGTCTGTATATCTTTCATCTCTACTGGTTTTACTGGCTCGCCCAATAAGCAGGGCAAATAATTCTTCTTCATATTTTGATAATTGATAATTATGGGATTCTGTTGGTTCAATTCCTTTCGGAACTTTTCGTCAAAGTATCCCTAAGCAACAAACCACAGAACGACAAATGACATATCGTTCGATCTCAAATAAGGCGATTTGATAATCCTGTGTTGGTTTCTGATGCAGCAAAGGTTTTCCTCGATTCATAGCTATTGCCTGGATAAATGATAAAAATCTTGGTTGCAGTGTGGTTGCTAGATGCTAAGTTTGATCCTAGCCAGCCATTACAAAAAGTACATTTCACTTTGGAATACGGTTACACTTGGTTTTGAGTGTATCTCCTTTGACGTAGAAGCAGTGGTAGGAACAGTAGTAGTAGTAGTAGTAGTAGTAGTAGTAGTAGTAGTAGTAGTAGTAGTAGTAGCAGTGAAAGCAGTGGTCTTAGCAGTAGTATCCATCATACAGAAGTTGATCTTTGGATGATCAGTAGCCTGTGAGCAAGCAGGAACCCAGTGGCAGATAAAGGTCTTGTGTCATGTGGCGCTGATGTTCGATAGATCGTTGAGCTCCAACTCGAGTAACTTCGAAACTTTGATCTTTAACTACGTATCACTTGCCTCCGATGCACCTGCTGGATATGCCCAGCTGATGATGGTGATCACAATGATTATCGCTATTTCGACGAGATCGAAACGGGTGCAAACTAGGTGTTCTCATGTTCTTCATTAGATAGTTTAACACTGATAAAGCAATACGGTCCACTTCAAAATTACCCAATTCACTAAACACCCGAACCGATTGATGTGGTCCGCTAGCTGAACCGGTGTAGTTCCGCCGGAAAGCATCTCTGTAAGGGAATGAATCCAAATAAACCTTGTGTTATCGTGTTCGATTAAATCAGTTAATTCTGGGCCCCGGTTCTCCATGTTGTCCCCTTAACTATTACGATTGCTCGATGAAATGATTTCAAACACACGAATATAGTTGAGAGGTACAGATTTTTGTGGGTTGATTTGTAACAAATCGGCCGTTTTTTTGTTTCTCGCAGATAGGATGAAGAACAGAGTGCCTAATGTGAACAATATTGGGTTTGAACCGAACTGTCAAAATATTTTTGAGCCTTGAAGGAAAGAGTTGTCGGAAATGAGTTCTAGCAAATTCAACAAGAGGTGTGAGTGGGATGATGGAAACACCTGTACGCCGGAAACAGGTGCACGGATTAATTACCGTTCATCCCGATTGTAGTCATAAATGTTTGATTCGAACCAGAACGTTCCATGAAACCTAACTGAAAACACGGGAAGGTGTCTTTTATTATATGAATCCATTTAAGACCCATCTGTGAAGCGATTAGGAACAATCGGTTAAAAGGAAAACTTAATCAAAAAGAGATATTAAGAGAAGTTACTAAGACGCTTATTCGGACCCCAGGACATATCTCAGCAAAAATTATTGCAAGCAAAAGGTAATCATGGTCAGATGCGTTGAATAATAACTAAATTGGTTTAAAAGAGATCGAGCCAAGGCCCAGTCATAAAATGAACATGACTAACTAAGTAACTAGTGTTTTAGGGTGTTTTTATCAGTCAGTGAAAAAAGAAACGAAATCTATGGTAGAAACTTGAGCAAAAGAATAACTAAGGATTTTAATTGCTGGCTTCATGCATAAAGCTTGCCATGATCTTCTGCTGATCTTATTTCTAAAACACCACGAAGCTTCGCTTTTGACACCTCTTCCTCGTATGACCAGCTGGTACGACTGACAGATTAAGACTAATCTAGGAGAATTAAGGCAGTCTAATGGGAAGATTTGTTTTCCAAGAAATTTCAAGGTTTTTCAGAAGATTAAGATTGGGTGAAAAAACAGGTTCCTACAAGTTGGTCAGATCCTTTAGTTCCATTAGGGTTCATGAGTGCGAGGTCTATGTGGCAAAGGAATAATTTTGTTATTCAGAGTTACTGGAAGTGAAATCGATCTGGACGGAACTTTGATTCCCTCGAGCAGAACGGGTAAATATTACTCACGGAATGTTAACTCAGGTGTTGTTGATGGCGTTTAGGAATAAGGTACCTGTTTGATAAGTAGCTCTCGAAAAACGACAGAGTCAAGAATTCCCTGTCTTCTCTTATTTGATCTGTTCCACGAAACTCAGTATGAGAGTCCATTTACCCCGAAACATTCTTCCACAAACACATTCAGTGCATTTTATCAGGTTTCCGTGGGCATTTAGATCCTATTAGTCCAAATTATACTTTCAGTTTCAATTTTCATTCGGCTGAAAACATTTGTTTCCCATTGCCCGAATATTTAAAAAATGGGCTTTCTGTTTGTCATTTCACTTTAGAGCAAGCAGAATGGATGGAAATTTTTGTTAATACACTCTTCAACAATGCGTAACTGCTGGCCGTTAAACTAGCAAATCAAAAGGCATACGAGGCAACGAACGACTAAAGTTAAAGAGTCTTTACGTACAATGGAACTGCGCAAAGGGATACGAAAACAGTTTTAGCTGTTTAGATAGATCCGCGTGGTGAGAGCTCAAACCTCGATGACGTCAATCAGCCGGGGGAACAAAATCGAAAGAATCAGACCGAATCAACTTCTAATGTTCACTTAAATAGAATGTGTAGCAGAGTAGCAAATAGTACCGATATTCGCTTGGTAATTGATCATCTATGGGAACGGAGTCATCGTTATCAAACTGATGTGAACGGAGTTAAGATTACGTGTTTAATTCCATAAGTAACTGATTTACTTCCGTCCTTACTGAACTTAAGTTGTCTGTGCTTTTTCTGGATATCATATGCGGAATCAACTGAGGAGATTGTTTATGACGAACATGCTACCACTTGATCCAGAGAGAAACAGCACTTTCCTTTGTCTCATTTGGGGCACAGAAATGGAATGAACTGTTGATATCGTGAAATGTGTTTATTCAATACGTTCACGCTGGTGATTACATTCAGACAAACAATGGAAGAAACTATTATTTTACTCATCAGATGAGCCATATTCAAGCAACGAGATGCGTAACCGATTAGATAACCTGCTCCCTCTTCATCAAATCTCCAATTTGTTCCACATAACAGCTACATAAATTTGAATTCGATTTGTGGTCATTTGCCTGTCTTTTGAATTCATGAACGAGACTGATGACTTATTTTTTTTAATTTTCTACAAATTCCACATTGTCTCCACGACGAAGAGTGACCGGCAAGGACTTAACTCCTTTGTCAACCTCCAAAAATTCATGTGAAAAAGCTAAGGTTTTGACCGCTTGATCATAGCCAGCGATTATCCTAACTGAAATACTACGGAGGATATGGACTAGTTTGGGAACAAAAATTTCAGTCGAGTGTAATTCAAAACGGGATGGTGAATAACTTTTGGAAATCATATTCCTCGGGTAAATAGTTAAAAAAATATCTCGGCGATCACTCAAAACCCACTATAACATTGTCCGATTTTGCGCCGCTGACGGATGTTCATGATCACCCGCAAAGGTCTTTTCCTAACGAATATTTTTAACGGTTCCTTCTGCCTGAACTCACCGCACAAAACGAACAATTATCTACCCGGAAGCTTCCCGATGAGATTCTTCTGAAATGCCTTTGAACTAAGCTCATGTTTTGTACTTTTTCAGATTAACTGCCCTCTTGTCAGTGTATGTTGAAATCGAATTGGTTATTTTAAACAGTCGTACCCGAAAGAGGACCGAAAAAAATGTGAAATGTACGAAATATCAACTAGAAATTTGTATTATTTTGGCGGGACTGAATAACCTGGAGAAATCACAACGGTACCGAACCTTAGGATTAACTGTAATAGCAACCCATAATTTCCGGTGTTCAGGCTTCACGAGTTAATGCTAGTACCAATGTTATTAAAACAAAAACTGGGAATCAGTCATTTCACTTACTGGAATGAAATTTTCGACTAGCTGACGCGGACCTCCGGTTGCGAAGACACAATAAGTTTTTCGAATCATTTAAGCAGAGAATTCTAAATCACGTTTAAAGTAACATTTCAATATAGATGTATAGTCATAATAAAACGTGAAGGTTGTCACTCAAAGTCAATGTTAGATTTCTACTTTAGCAAGCGCGCGAAAAACATCAATGACGAAAATCAGGTACAGAGCTTCGGCAGATTAATTATTACCGGTGACAGTAGTAGTCATCATGGTAAAATGAAACCGTTTTTTATATAGGTTGCAGTAATAGTTAGGGTTTCGTAGAATTATCACTACTGGTCAAGTCGTGGCCTTAGTAGTATCTTTATTCTGCTTATAAGAGTGCTGTTCTAGTCCGGTTACTATACCGCTCAAGGAACCAGCGCTAGAGTCTAGGAGGAGGGGGGTAGTTCAAGAGAACTGATAGAAAGTGAGCAAAAGTGAAATGAAAACTTATCGGTTCAAGCCCAGCAATTGTAATCAGTGACATGCAGCACTGATATACTCGGAATGAATATTACTGGACACTGCCTACTAGTTAGATGGGCACGGATGAAATTAATGTGTGGTTTTACAGTAATTTTATTATTAGTAACAACGGTTTATTAGCAATTACCACACTGTGTCGCCCACAGTATTAGCGATGGTTCGATTTCAACAATATTTTCTCGATAGTAAAATAGTAGTTATCCATAGCTGATAATTGCGACTGTAATTCTGTGGTATTTTTTAGTCAGTCATAAACCGGCCGGATCACCGTTACTATATCGAGACTAGCAATAACAGTAATGTCAGCATTTGCAGTATTTTCAACATAAAAAGGAACTTGCCTATAGTTACCTGGTCGCGGTGAGTGTTATCGTTTTTGGTCATTACACCGCATTGGATTTGCATTAAGGAACCAGTTGCAGCCGCATTATCCAAAACAGCAGTATTACCCGAGATAATGATAGAGAAAAGTTGAAGAGTAATTTAATTTGATGGACTGAGTTACAATCCGTTCATTATGTCTACCTTTGCTCAGCGGGATGGTCGTAGGTATGTTCGAATTAACCGCAGATGCCCTCAACTGGAAGCACATCCGTAAATTTGAACGGCGCATATCTTATTTTTGGTTTTTGTGGACCCAACACAGCGTAGGTTATGGAAACAAATTTGACACCAGTACGCATGTGATCCGTGCAATACAATTAATCGGCGATAGGGGGGTGGGGGTGGTCACTCGTTCGGAAAGATCGGGTGAAGTCAAAACAGTCTGCGGTATGCGTGTTGCTGTCGGATAACTTGGACTCCATATCACACGTAATAAGTTACCTGCTTGATAAGTTGGCTATCTGGTCAAATCCCCTTTTGGGTTGGAGATGAAAATTGCCAAAATCAGTTCTCGCTTTTCGGCTAATAGTACGTGCATTGGAATTATTGGAATTATTTTAGCTGATAAAAAGCATATTCCCACCACAAAAAGCACTACGCCCTGTACATCCATTTGCATTCAGTTTCGTCGAACCTCGCCAATAGACTTAAATGACAAGACGGGTTTGGTGTGGAATTACCTCATCTGCAATCAGTCCGACTGCTCCTTTGGTGAAGCTATTCACAATTCGGTTATCAAAGTTGAGGATGAATTTCAACTCATTAGTGCAGTTGTAAACGTTCCCATATTGGTTCTATAGGGGGTAATTCAATGGATTTCGACACAGGTTAGTACTGATTTCAGATTTGGTACATCAGTCCCATATGGTCTAGTATGAAGTTCAGCTGTGAAGTGAACCTCGAATTCAGACATCGGAATCTGTACCGAGAATACGAATACAGGTGCATCTGAAAATAAGATACTGGACAGCCTGCAGTTAGCCTCGAGGACAAAGGCGAAAACGGAAAAACTGACATTATCCAGCAGCTAAACTGAGCTCAGATTGACGAGAACGCCCATAATTTATCGTTTAGAGCTAACGCCTTCTGAGTTCTGGTGATATCGTGAACGAAATTTTTCATTTTGATATTAGAAAGATCTGACGTTCGCTTAAACACGGTCACTTTGGACTCCGTTTTAAAACTGAGAAAACGGAAGAAGAAGAAGTCAGATCTTTTTCGTCCCGTATATCTCCAACCCATTCTACCACTCGGTAGCCATCGCTCGTTCCCATTAACCCTAGTGAGAAAAATCACACTGATCTGGCACAAGCATTCATTTATTAGATAAAATCAAATGGCTTACATTGGCCTTCCATGGCCAGCGTCCACTGATCGATTAGTCTGTTGGTTAATGTGTCCCATACGCATCAATTTACTTTCTCAGACAGCCTTTTGGCTCAGCTTATCGATTGACCTAATCAGTGCATTGTCGTCGCATTTGTGTTGATCGCTGATCAGGGTCAAGAATAAGCCGAAGCAACATTAACTACCCTTGCCGGCTCCAAATCTACAATTGTTTGTAAACCTGGTCGGTAAGAACCGTATGAGCAGTAGAATCAAGGACAAATACAAGATACTCATTATGTAGTGCGCTGAAACAAGAAATTTGAAAATTTTCCCCAACCACCCGGGAATCAGCATCAAGACTTTCAGGTGAGTAGGTACAAGTGATTAAGGAACTGTTTTGAAAAGAAGCAGTACAAAAAGAAAGTTCTAGATAAATACATAAAAATCCTTCTAGCTTGGCCAGCAAAATCCTCTGCATGTACCAAGTCATAGGAGAGCTTGCAGGGATAAGTGTAGCCTCAGTAGCTCAGTCGACCGAATATCGGAAATCACCACTGCACACAGGAAAAAAGGACAAAATATACCTATGAAAAGAAATGCTAAAGACATCAAAATCACGAGAGTAGAATGTGCCTATTTCGGACAACACTCTTGTCAGCCGTACGGTCTGTGTTGCTTAGCTATGAATCTTCCCTAATTTAAACGATTGATCAGCCTACACTTCATTTCTCAGGACAGTCCAAGAAGGCTTCATTAAACTCAAACAGGTGCATGTAACTGGAATTCATTTCTGATTTTTCGAGACATAAAAAAACAATTTGCTAAAAACACGACTTTGGTCTCGTGGATTCCTGATGTGCTGGTGGTTGAAAGCTACCGGCAGCAAATTCCGGTGTCGTCGGGTGGACTGACCATTACCGATGTTTCTCCCCTGAACTGTGGTTCTTGTGACGAGCATTCCTTGACATTCATCAGGGCAACAACGGGTATAAAAATTGACTAATGTTAGCCAAGGCATATATTCATTCCTGCTTTAGTCTAAAGGTTCTTATTGTAGCGTAATGGAAGGGGGTTTGTTTCAAGGCGTAATAAATCAGCTTGATTTGGATGGGATCACTGCACACAAAAGAAAAGCAGTATCTTATTGAAGACCTTATCTATGACCCACTGCAAGAAACCGATCAAACTTTTGAAAATAAGTTAGGGAAGTATAATTAAAATCTTAATGTTTTCTTCAGAAGGGAAGACACCACAAAGAAGAAACTACAATGTCAGAAGAAGTCCACTGCAAAGTGTTGTCATACACAGATGAGAAGCAACAAGAAAAGGTTCAATAACGAGCGGAAAACTTCTACTGCAACTGCTACTGCCGCCACCACTACTGCAGTTACCAGTAGTAGTGCTAGAACCAGTCTGGCATTTTTTCCTACGCCACGATAACACTGGCTGTTAGACAGAAATCAGAATGTTGGTTTTGATAGTTGCATGCTATGACTGGCCCGTGTGAATCCATTCCTGACGTCGGTTTTGAGTCTCATTCCCAGCAATAAAGTTCTGCAGATTTCAAACGAAACTGATTGGTGTTTGGAGGAGAGGGGAATAAACCAAAATCACAAGTATCAGGTACTGTATTTAGAATATTTCAAAACTGTACATCTCCCACGGTAGAGATCATTGAGACAGATATGTGATCCGGAATTTACTTTAGGGTGATGTGTTTCGAGAAAATTTAGATATACTTAAGCAGCAGTCTTCGGAGCTTTCAAGTGAAATATACTCCAGTGCAATGAATCAGTTTTTATTTCACTATCCCTTGAAAGACAAAGACCAACCATAAAGTCGTGTAGACCATGCTTAAACTTCATCAAGCAACTGAATTTCCCTTACTCAGCAATGGGTTCATTTGTAGAATGCTGCATGAACATCATCTAACAAAATTCTGGATGGTATTTTTCTCGTACTTAATGTTAACAATGAGACTACGGCGAGTTTTATTATTTCAGTTGCACGGGAACTGTTCAAAGGGGCGAAAGTAAATCTCATAACATCGCCGTAGAAACTGTTAATATAGTACCAGAAGAGATGGCTACTTATAGGTATTTAGAAGCAAGCACGAAATCCTCAGTTCCCTCAGTTATCCGTAATGTTTCCTCCTCATGATTCTGTTCTATTCTCCTCATTTTTTCCATGCCGTCTGACTTCACACGATCCAGTTTTCCCAACGGCTGCAGCCAAATCTTCCCGGAGCGGACAAGCATCACCGACCCCTTCATTGGTTTCTGACGCCCCCCGAACTCCCATGGAACACGGTGAAGAAATGGACACAAGCTCTTCTTGGTCCGACGTTGACAGCTCTGAGGCAGATCCAAACGCCACGGAATCCGAATTGCGCGGGCATCAATACAAGGAAACATGCAATCCTACTACACCTTCGGCTCGTCTCGGACTGTCCTCAGAATCGCGCGCTAGCTCAACAATGCATCGTTCCAATACCACACGAGCGGTGTGTAAAAAGCCTGGATCTTACCTATCTTCTAGTTTGACTGTTGGTGGGTGCAAATCGAAGAAACCGCGTAAAGCTCGTACTGCATTCACGGACGTTCAATTGTACGAGCTGGAACAAATGTTTGATAGGCAAAAATATCTGAGCGTCCAGGATCGCATGGAGTTGGCCGAACGATTGCAACTGACCGATACACAAGTGAAAACTTGGTATCAAAATAGAAGGTGGGCTAACTGTGGAAACGCCTTGCTCCGCATCAAATAACATGAAAACCGGTTTTCTTTTTGCATGATCAAATAGTGAGGCTAATTTGGACAATATACTGGGAGCGGACGAACTAAGATAGAACACTGTAATCACAATGAAATTGGGACAGCCTAACCGTAGGTAATTAGTATTTCCGTCTAGTGCCTAAAAATCAACAGCAAAACAAAATCATTATCTTTCAAAGCCCAGTTAGATAGTGTATACTTTCCAATAGTGCAATCTTAAGAGGATGGTTCAGTTTATTCACTTCGACTTTTGGTATTTTGTCCTATAAGGACAAATAGTATTGTACTTACGGATTATTTGTCCTCACTAAACTATTCACCATATGATGTCAACGGTCAGCTCACCACTGAGAAACCGTGGAAGCACTGTAAAGCCATTTCTTCCCTGTCGGGAATCACCAGCAGTGCATATCCACCGCGCCCGAACTGGGACGCGAACCCGGGACGAAGGATTTTGAGTCGAATGCCTTAGCCATTACGCTACCGGGCAGGCTCTGATCGGTTTGTTGAACTTCACCATGCGATGATGTTGCACCTATCCACCACTGATTTACGAGGCCACGGACCGCTAGTGCACAGCGGTCCGATAAATGACTTATCTGCGGAGTAATTAAACAACCTACAGAGCTCAGGTACTTCATCAGTGTTATTAGGGGATTGCATGGCCTATAAAATTATTGATCCTGCGGCATCAGCGCACCCAGTATGAGCGCACTGTTGATGATTCTTAACAAGGATGGACCAACTGTAAAGCGCTTGCATAATTTCTTAATGGTTTGCCGAACAGTGATGTTGCATGGTGAATAGCTTCGCAACTGACATTTTTCTTAGCAGATTCTTTTTAAAAGCTATATTTGCAGGCATTTCTCAGTTCACAATACAAGCACTTAACTGTTTGTTTAATTTCACTGAAAAGTTTGTTTCTTTGCTACTTTTCAGCAGAACGAGAATAAAGTCTGTTCATTCACGAGCGTGCTGAGGGACTGTTCGAAGTAACGTCGAAGATAACTTTTTTGCGCTTAGTAGATATTCCGAAACGGGGTGAAACAAAGCTACATTTCCGGTCGGTCTTTCTTCGCAACAGTCCTCCACCCGGCAATAAAAAGCCCTGCAGAATGTTTCCACATGCGGCCTAAATGCTCAGCTTATCATCAGCAAAAATAGTTAAATTGTGCAATGGTGCTGACATTGTGTTTCCGTCCTAGATGTAAACCAATTATAGTCGAATTCTCAGATGATGGGCAAGCCTGAAGAATTTTTCTTATTTTCTGCGAGTCAGCTTAGTGCTCGGTTCATATTTTCATCATGTTTATTTATTTTCATCATGTGGAGCTACTGATTAACGTCCAAATGTCCATCGCCAAGCGCATGCACAAAACCATTCGATTTCTATGAATCCTAGTGGACTTTTCAGGGGAGGTAGGAAGCTCACATTAAAGTCAACAGTGTGACTTAATACGGCTCCCACTGGTTCACATCATTCGGCCGTTGGAGAGCAACCAATCCACAGCCAAACCACTAAACTGACAGGAGTATTCTCCCTTTAATTCTATTTCATTGCATATACAATAACGAACACAATTTTAAACAGTTGGAAGAAACCACTGAGAGGAAATCTATGTGAAGAAGTATCCGGCGGCAACATTCTTGTAACTACGACAGTCACACAAACTGCACAAAGTCGACCGCTTGACCACTGCCGGCCAACTGTGTACTTTTGACGCCCTTCTTTTGAACCATGAAGAACTTTTGCCAACATAGTAATATTACTAAATAATTGCATACCAATGTTCTTTATTCTTAAACGAGGACAAAAATATGCGGTCAGCAAAAGAATGCCTAATGGGATAGCTGCAAGCGGAAGTTATGGGGCCTCGTTACTTACTGACGGTCTGATCACTCCCAGAGGGAAAATCCTTCAAGGGAAGCTTAACCGGAGCTGCAGTTTTACTTAGTAGGCAGCTTAAAATAACTGATTGCTTCAACAGCCTGAGGAAACCTACCTGACAGTAAGTGAGAAATTTTGCAAATTGCTTTATGCAGTAATGTTATTCGCAACAACAAAATTTTACCAGCTGTCTGAGTCCGAATGTGATAGTACCGTGCTGATCTGCAAACCACAACGATCTGTCTAAAAATGACTCGATTCGAGGGCATTAAGTGAAAAAATTTCCCTTTTCTACCTTGACGAAATTGCTGTGACACTGCATATTTTATTATAGGAAATTTAATAGAATAACTACCATGTCTAGGGTCCCAGAATAAAAGTGAATAAAAATAGTCCTCGGATAGATATCTAAATCTTATCCAATGATTTTTTCATCCACACAGAACTAAATGGAAACGCCAGACCGCAGTCGGTTTTGAGCTACTTGCAGAAGCTGGCAATTTTGTCGCAGTTCAACGAATTCTCCAAACGAATTCCTACTGGGCATATCATCCAGCTACTCAGTCAATCATGGAGAGCATGAAAGCAATGGCCCGGTTACAATCGGGTCCAGATAATGAAACAACTTCGGGCTCGACACAAGCAGGGGGTCTTTCAAATTCCGCCAAAAGTCCTGGTGATCCTGGCTCACTCAGTCCACCTATCCTTCCCGTGGCCGGACAGTTTAAACTGGCAACCAAATCTCCCCTTCCCGTCCGAGACGCCAGCAAAGTGGGGTCGAACGGGTCACTTGGTTCATGCCAAACCCT
Source organism: Fasciolopsis buskii (assembly GCA_008360955.1). Lineage (NCBI taxonomy): Eukaryota > Metazoa > Platyhelminthes > Trematoda > Plagiorchiida > Fasciolidae > Fasciolopsis > Fasciolopsis buskii. The sequence continues at coordinate 241,641 of LUCM01002499.1, read as the reverse complement.
CATATCAAATGTTCCCATTCATCTCCCGGATACCAGCATCACCTCAGATACGAAGAGACTCTTTTGCAGGGGTAACACTAATCCACTGATCCAAACAGGTTCAGTGAATTCAGTTTTATGCGCTAACGATGAGGCACCACTTTCCAGCTACCCGACATGGCAGGATCAGACCATTAACAATACGCATCATATCCCAGATCAGATTTCTGACGGTGCTAATTCTGACGGTAAAATGGGCTTTGACCTGAACGCCTATTTCAATTACTGTTTTCGTGCTATGTGTGGCAACTATCAAGGTTCAAACTCTGTCTCTGACCCCGAAGTGACGAAAGCAATGACAATGTCAACAGCTGACATGCTCACGGCAAAATCAGCCATAGTCATGGCAAACAGACTATGGCAAATGGGACAGACGGATGGAAGGTTGACCAGCTTCGGTTCATCTCTCGGACTAACCTCGTTTAACCCAACTTCACTGAGTACAACTACAGAACAAACCAAGCTGATGATGGAAGAGTGGAATGCCGTAAATGCATGGCTAAAGACCCATTCGAACACACACATGAACGTAGGCATTGGAGACCAAAGCTCAGACACTATCTTTCCGTCCAGATTTACCCCGTCGTGAACACTAAAACCCCACATAGGCGTGATGGCTTTAACCGGCCCATCCGTCGACTGTGGGCTGAGCGGATGCACATTTCAGGTAAAAAATACTTAAACAAACCACAATCATATCAATCCTCAAAAAAGATTAGGGCCAGTGAATTCTTTCCACTCCTCCCTCTTAACTAATTGTTGAAAATGTGTGATAACCTTCTAACACTGGTGTTTGATAAACACTACTGTCTTAGTAACTACATTTGTCTCTGTCTGACTGACGTCCTCTCAACTTCCTTGAATTACTGACCTCAAACTGCCAGTTCTTTTTCAACCGAATTAAATAGCAGGTAGGTCTACTAAAAGACCTACTAATATGCATAATACGAATCTATTTATCAGTCTCTTTAGTTCTCCTGGATACCGCCAGTAATGAATTGTGACTGCTGTCGAGTTGCATGAAGATAGCAAGATTTGGAAATGGTCGTTTCCCGTTAACAAACTTTCGGGAATAGATAAGCAAATCTATTGCAGATGAAGATGTTGGATTTTCAGCCTAATGAATGACAAGGAGTTCTTAGTATGGAAACAAACAAGATAGTGAACTGAATGCTTTGACAACGTTGGATCATGATGCTTCCGAGCCTAATGATAATCGAAAACTAGCTTCACGTCAAACTTTTTCGGCTAGTGTCTTATAAGGAATAAGTAATGCTCCTCCATTAGTGACTGCGGTGCTGGAATATCCAGCGTTACTGTGAACTTCAAAGCATCGGCCAGCTAACACGTGTGTCCAACAATTGTACAATGTACTCAGACGATTTGGTTCCACACGCTATGGCGAACACATTTGCACTAGTCCTGAGAACGGCACCAAACCTGAATTGTTTTTAATGAATGATACTGTACGATTTCCGTCGAGCTGTGTCATTGAGTGTGGAAATCGTTGTCTGATGTGGTGCAGAGAATCGACTAGTCTTGTGGCAGAAAGACAACAGCATTTTCTCGCAAAACGGATGTTTCCTGTTTGTATCAGATTCATACTCCGACGCTGTCGTATTTCGATCTAGTCATTTGACTTGATCGATAGTGTGTCAGGGATTTTAAGAAGTTAGGAATTCCAATATTCTGAGTGAACGTGAGTTTGATTGAATAAAATTCAGTGCAAGCTGTTCAGTGTACCCCTCTCAGAGCATAGGGCAAATCAGTGTAAAACCAACGGGTTCAAAAAACATTCCACTGAAAGTTGTAGTGAGAGCGTGAAGAGTCAAACGTCTATGAAGGGGTCCAGCCTCCCTTCTTCAGGAACTAGATCGCCACTCGAAATAACCTGAGAAGGAACACCAGTTGCAAATATCCAGCCTTTGGAAACTACTTCGATGGAGATTTCAGTATTGGAAACGGCCGTTGTCTAACGAATGGAACGATCAACACATCTTAGGAGAAAACAATAGTCATCGGTTGGTGCTAGGGGTCCAGCTACTTCTAGGAAGAGGTGTGAAAGAGTCCATTAACAGTGCGGATTCAGGAAAGCAACGATTGGAAGCGCTAATCAATCTTACTTAGCTCATATGAGATACACGTTTTGCCGAAACACGAATATTTCTGATTCCATTAGGTCAAACATGGCGGTCGGAAACAGGTGTAATGCAGGGGCTTACTCCGGGGTGAGACTTAGAAGCTAAATGCTTACCGAGTAAAGAACCAGCGGTAGGAGTTCTCCAGTAAAAATACCATAAACAAAGAAACCGTCTCTATGGCGGACGAGAAAATCTCAACACCAGGTTGGGGGGGATGATGACAAAGTGCCTCCGTAATATCCACCTAACTTCAAGGGATTATGTCAGATGGCTGATACGAACCTAGATGAGGCGGAGCATCCACCGCAATATTATCAGTTCCCTATATGCAACTATTACCGGTGGTGCACTAAAGATGTGATCAGTGTCTTCACTTTCTCTTGGAGAATATGGGTTTGTTTTTGGAGGCAAATATACAGTTCAGGGGTTTGTGATCCGTGTAGGTGATATAACCTCTATTTTCAAAAATGCATCGAAGTTGTTTTCTCGTGAGATTGATTTTAAAGAGTTTACACCCATTTATATTATATCTGAAATGTGCAGATTTAAGGGGAAAACGACGATGGTCTTATTGTGCCATTAACTGTAAGTTGCAATTCTGTAATAGTGGCCATGGCAGAGGTACCTACTCGGCCTTTATTTTAAAAGCTCTGTAAATGGTTGTAAGGTATGTGAGCAACTGAGTATAAGTCAGTGATACTGGTCGATAATGCCCAATAGATGACAGGGACTCTCGAAAGTTTTTGACACGTAGTAGTCACAAACAGCACTCACTCTGTTCTGCAGCAGTCGAATGCTTTCACCATCAAAGTAGTGATGAAAAGCGTCCATAGATGGAACACCAGTGATGTCTTTAGGAATGGTGGAGATATTATGCTCCTAGAAGCCTTGAAAAAGGAAGCGACGATGTTCAGGTGTTCGTCTTTACTAGCGAAGAAGACATCATCCATGTACACGAAGGCAATCTAGAAGCTAGGTGCTTAGTCCACGAACCACTGGAGAGTTAGGCTTGCCGTTTACCGGCGAAAAAGAATACGAAGAAATTCATAGAGATCGAATGGTGCTGAAATGGTGACATTTGGAATACCCAGCATGACAGCGATGTCGGACCATGTCAGTATTATCTTAAACTTTGGTAAAATCCTTTTGCTCCAAAGGCTGTTAAAGAAATCGTGAGTGCACAGTCCTGGGTGACGGTCGGACATAAGTGTATGATTAAGCATGGGATAATCCCCAAGCGTCGCCGGCCGTCATTGTTTTTCGGGATCTTGTGGAATAAGGTGATCTAATGCATACTCGATGAACTAATTATTTCCGCTCTCAACACATTTCCAATAACAAATTTAACTGCAGAACATCTCTTGGCTGACAACTAAAGTGATAATGCTGTTGTCGTGGACTTTTAGCGCCCTCGTGATGCTGGGAATCGTGTGATGTTGGGGAGCTGCCCACGATATAGCAGTTGCAAGGAATTCGTCCAAAATGGGAGAAAGTGGTGAGTGAAATGTCACTGGACTAATTTTCCGAGAAATGGTGCACGTATAAATGCCGTGTGTCTTCAGAGACATATTGCCGTTCAATGGTACATGGTCTTTCACATAAACCACAAGTGAAAAAAACGAAAAGGTTGTCGATTGCTAGGCTTGAGTGAAAAACGCCAACAGTTATTGAAAATCCAGTAAGAACATCATCTTACTAATGGGTCGAATTTCAGTAGCTCTTGAAAGTATGCCCATGTGGAGCGAACGTTAGCTGTTTCCAGAGTGAGTGGCAAGAAACAGACGACCTTTGCTAGGAGGAAAAAAAGCAATTGTTCATCTGGGCCGCGAACCAAGTAGGGATCTCATAGAAGTAGATTGGTTAAAAATGTTGAAGAAACGAGCAGCCCAAGATTCGACTTAGCGGTCACCATAAGTGACTGGCCGTTATTTATCCCGCCCCATCTGCTTTGAAGGTAGATGCTGAATGACATTGAATAACTTCGTCCTCAAAGCGTTCGTAATACCAACAATAGGATTTACTTGGAGAAGCAATGCGACGCTTTCTAAATGATCAACCTCGACAGTAAATGTTTTCCGATTACATTTTTGAGGACAACATTCATGTGGGACGTTAGACGGTCGATTTGTTCTCGGAGTCGCTAGACGGAATCAACAGATATCAGAGAGTGGACTGCGACAACTATCTTGCTTCCAGAAAGTGGTATCAAACATTGTGTTGGGAATTTCGCTTGATTGAGATATCGAGAACTCCTTTGTGAATGATCCCAAAACTTCCATGATTAAAGAGCAAAAGGCGTCATCCCCTTGTGTCCCAACAACGAATTATCCATTTTTTTGACTCTAAAAATCTCCTTGTATCATAAGAGTTGAGATGGTTCTCGACTTCTGATTAGGCATTTGCGACTGGCATACAGAGAAGTTGATAGTCGGATAATCCAATACGACTGATTGTCGCCTTTTTGTGAATACGTTAGAGATCACGAGCGGAAATTTCTTAAATCAAATGGCATACTTTCTCTACCAGTTCGGTTATCACCCTCTGAGATACATGGAAGTACATCACAGCCTGAGAACGGACATAACGGATGCGAGAAAACGTCTCCATTTCGCCGAACCGAAGGTGGCTATGCGAAAATGCGATGACTGGGGGCCTAAATGCATGACTCACAAATGAAGTAAAACTGTCTGCGGTTAAGTGCTCAGAACAGAAGAACACAAAACCCATGAACCGAAATGCGGGCACATCAGTTTGTAGTAGAAAAGTCGACGAGTTGTTACACCAAGCGTGCATCGATTTTTGTCCGGATCACTTGGCTTACGTGCTTTGACCAAGCCAACTGACTCAGACAATGTTGGGTCACGACTACTGCGAGATCCAAAGTCCAACTATCCAGATTGAAAATGAACTGGGATGTGTAAAATTTAGTGCACGCTCAAATGCGTAAGAACAACAGTGGTGTTCAACCAACTAAGAAACCATGAGGATAAGCGTTTTGGCAAGTTGTTCAGAATCGCAATGAACTACGTTTATTAACGAACCGGGTAAGTGAGTTTCTGTGCAAAACTAATGTGATCGACAATGGTGAAGTTTGAATTACATATATGTTGCAGCCAGGCGTTCCTCAAGCAAAGAAGCCGATCCTCTCACCTTGCTTTATGAAGCTGAATCACGAGTTTTGCCAGTCCCGTTAGTGTTGGCGTCGACTTCTTTCCACGCTTGTGATTTCGCACAAAGCGTGTTACTTGAGGATGCGCGCATATGTTGGGGTCAACAAAACCGCTTGAGTGGTACTAGAAAATTGTCTCGGATTAGAGTTGGGGGAATTATGAAGTGAAATAAAGTTGCTTGATGGATTCAAGTGACTAACAAGTGAACCCGTTCCTCGGTTCAGATTATATATATGTATATATATGAAATAAGTAGCACCTGGATAAGTGAACGGAATTTCCCCGGGAGCAAAAGGCCGGTTTCCTGTTACTGCCGCTGGTCAGGTATGTGTTCCCAGTTGTGTTCTGTCCAAACATCCCCTTACTTTTATACTCCGAAGTGGTTTATGTCAACAGAATCTATTTTGTAGCGTCAAGACTGTGGATGGAAGGTTTTCGTCGAAGAGTCTATAGAAGAAACACAATCGATATACTGATAACTCTGCCAGTTGAGCTAAACCAACCTTAGGATCGAGGGCAGAATGCGGCCATAATGGTTGCTAACTGTAATTGCTACCTAGGTGAATGAACATATTTTTTCTGCTTCTAAACCTCTAGTCGGCTGGAAACCTGAAACTGGACCAAAAGAGTCCACGGGCCACTTCAAGAATTCCGAAACTGTAATCTGTTGTCCTGAGCGAAAATCTGTTTACTACACTCAAATCGTCGGAGAAGATGCGGAGGGAATGTTCTACCGCAACCAACAGGTTAGAGAAAAATATCGATGAAGATCACCCTGGTGTTGCAATTCTGAATGTCATTTCAGGAGACGATAAGGAGCTCAGTATCTGCGTACATCCTGAGTGTGAATGCTGTATATTAAGTGACTGATTTATGAAAAAAATATTCGCAAATGACGTTGTAGTCCAGGGTCATTGTTCAGTGAAAAGAGGAAGACTTTCATGTCATGAAGATTACTAATCCAATGCTCAGTGGTTCAGTCCAGTTCAGTTGTTACAGTTGTTAACCTTGTACCAATGCGCATTGGTCTTGGTCGCTGCCTCAAAACACTATCTAATCCAAGAAGAAAAAGAAGAATAAATGGTAACGAATCAACTTCAAGATTTCGAATACAAGAGCGCCACCAACTGAGACATTAGGCTATGTAATCTGTTATCTCTAACCGCCACTTGCAGGGGTTCCATGGACCCATGCTTGGGAGGCTAACATATACGGTTAAGGTTTTCATTGCCTTTTGCTATGTCACTGACTGATCACCCCGGTTCATCCTCTCATCACTAATTGTATCCGACACCAGCACATAACGCGGTAGGCGTTCCACGGGCATGCGCAAATTTACGGAAGGTTAACTTTCAGAAAGTGGACAGGGCGGCAGGTTTTAGAACAATTAAGAAATCTATATACCATTTAGGCTCGGTAGATTTACAATTACATTTATTAGGCAATGTCACAAGGAAGCCAAATAGTATATGGGGTTTGATGTGCGCGTTTTGGAACCTCTTCAGAGTAATATTGTATATTGACTGGTAGGGCACAATGCACCTAAATGTTACCGACGTTGGTTGGCAGATGTGAATCGTGCTACGTTACATTGCATCCTTTCGCATCTCATCGAAATCTATAAACCCCATGACCTCCTTGTTATTTTTTGGTTTATACTAACTGCTGAGCAGAAATCGGAAAACACTGGGTCGAGTGAACGCTTCGGGACTCCGGGATTACTGATGGAAAACATTTTAAAAAGGTATCTTATATGAATTAGGGCACATCACTTGACAACAGGCGGACTCTTATCCGCTTTGTGACCAACGTCAATATATCATGATCAATCACGGTACTGACTGCTCAAACTCCCTCTATTTCCCTAGATAATAATCGGTCTTGGAGGACTGAAACTCTTCCCCCCAAGTGCAGCACTCATGCAACTTCTACGAAACCTATCTGAAAGACAAGCTGACCTAAGGCCACCATTTGTTTGGCTTACCTTCTTCTTGGCATAGTTTTTACAATGATTCGTTTGTTTCTTTAATTCACCATCTTTTTGGTCTTTCGAAGCTTCAGTGGAAAAAAATCACGTCTCGAGTACCTCATCATCATTTTGTTTCCGAAATTGCCTGTTGTGTTGTGATAACAAATTGAGTTAGTAAAAACCAGTTTTTCCAGACAGAGTAATTTTAGTAAAATCTCCTCAGCCGTATGAAGTGATGATCGGATATCGGGCTAAATACGCACAACCTTTACCATGTACAATGCGTTCGGTTAGTCTGTTTTTACATGCTGCGGCTAAGGGCAACTGTCTAACGTGTGCTGTCCTTTCCTAATTTGAATAATTCATTGTTGTAGCCACTCATTGCATTCTACGAATGAAATCATCGTACAAGCCTTGTCTGGTCTTGTTCTTGGGTTTGACGGCTTTTGGTTGTGTGGCCTATATCCTGTAGTTGACTGATACGCTCACCGAGCTCCGGCTCACGTCCCACTTTTCGGCCGGACACTGAATCCTCCGAAGATCGCTGTCCCAGCGGATGTTACAACTGCAGCATGTGGAACCACTAATGAAGGACAAACAAATGTGTTATCAGTATCCGGATGTGAAGGTCGCGAGTTCGAATCTTCCCACCACGTGTCAACCTCCCCATTGGTTGCCTCCTCCTATAAATGATGCATTTTTTCGCTCGAATAATGAATGATGTAAAAGATTAAAAACAAACAAAAGAATGGTTACGAATTGATTTGGAGATGTAAACATGAAATTTGTGTGTCACAAGGTGGTTTTCATGGCGAATCAGTCGGATAGAGGAGCACGGAAAATGTGCCAAGGACGCGTTAACTTGTTCTGAAAACTTTAATTGCAAGCCGACCAGTAAGTAACCTTATTTTTTTAAAATCAATGAACACATTATACTGATATGAGCTGTGTACATGGGAGTGTTAAATCCATGAGTAGACATGCATCAATGTCTGTGTTCCGAAAATACGGGAAGCACGCAGATGAAACAGGAATGTAAAGTCCCCTTTTGTGACCATGTAGTAGTTTTGGCTGCTAATGCTGCCGGTTGTCAATCGATGACTGATTTCCCGATTAAAGAAAAAATTGGAAAGCTCATTGACTTATTAGAATTTTCAATGATACTCTCCCTTGCTATTATGGAGCATCGCCAAACAAAGTCACACTGTACATGCAAATCTCACTAGTATAAAGTAGTCATTGTAGTTCAACATCAAATTCAACCTCAAAGAAGGTCCCTTAGCATTCACCAGGAAATTCAATTTGGGTAAGTAGAAAATACTTCATCGCCATCCAAGAAACGAGACTGTGTCTACGAAATTCCAAATGCGAACTAAATTAATAGCAAGGCAAGTACATGTTCAAGACCTAAACAGTGTTGCATAGCAAGCTAGGAAATGCTAGAAACAAACACGAAATATGAAAATTAATACTAATTTAGCGGCAATAATACCCAGATTGTCCCAAAAGCTGAATGCCCAAACTTATGAATAAAGGTTGTTGCCTAAATATTTCTGTCGGTCAAAATTTTACATCGTTTTAAGTTTCTTGATAAAGAAATGATCAAAGATGGACCGGTACTTTCGTTTGTCCGTGCAGTAGTCGCAAAGACGGGTTAGAATGAGGCTTTACGCTTGCAAGACTGTCATAATAACAATAACAATAATATGTTTTTCGAGGTTTCCCGAGAGGCATGGACGCTGCATGATCACAGTGCACAATGGAATTAAGAGGATAAAAATGTTCGTACACTTGTTAGATACAAAGTAATTTTGAGAAAGAAAGTAACAGAGCGGCACTATAAACTCGAAAGTGGACAACCACATGTAATGGCACTCAGGGGGGGGGGCGGAAATTTCAATGTAAAGCTCAATCGGCCTGCACCGGTGGCTTGAGCCGATGAAAAGCAACCAATATAAACTGACGATCATGACAACAGTGAAAGAATAGAGGAATAATATATGAATAATTTCTGAATCAAATAAATTCGCATTTGGAATCGGGCGGAACGCATCGGTAAACGGAGTTTGGGAGCTCAGAGACACCGACCAAGCTAGTTTTGTAGCCATTTAAAGACGGCAAAAAACGTTGAAATGTTTATGTACATGAAACTGATTAGCCTAGTCAACATAAATTATTGTGGAATGGTCTAAGGGTAAATTTTCATGTAAGGTCCCGAATATGGGTTGCAGTGTCCACCAAGACCAAAATATGAAGGAAATATATAGGAGGGAGTGGCTATGCGACAGATGAGTTGCTGGTGACATACAGGATAAAACAATATGGGGGCGAATTTAACAGCAGGACGAATGTATAAAAAAACAAGTATGGCTGAAGTGTCATTAAATTCGTGTTATCAGTTTTGTCAATTTTGCTGCTAGTTAAATAAAACTCAGGGCAGAACCATAGGGTGGGGTTAGCCACTATGGCTAAATGCTGGTGAGAATAAGAGAAGCAATGTGTGGATGCATGATTCGTGCAGTAGATTTGGCCGATTTGGTGTCGGTTTGCGAATTGGGGCAAGGAAGCTGGTGTAGGCGGCTCGATACGGGACCGCACATATGCTGAGATGAAAGCGAATTATTCGGCCAGGAGTACTTGCGGCGATGAATCCGGATACGGCATAGTAACCAAGTGTGCTTAGACGACGACGGCCCTCGCGATGACCGCGCAAGGAAATTTTGAGATGGAGCATCGGTGCGAACATGTAAGAGAACGGACAACTTGTAACGGAAGAGAAGAGAAGAGGGACAGCCTGGGAGCGACACCACCAATGGATTATGGTGGGTCACACCAGTTTCTACAGGCGGAACCGATCTCAGGCTGCCCAGTGTGGTACCGTATTTACTGATATAGTGGCCATTACTAAAAGCAGTACAATGAGGAGAGAGCAGTGATCTGATTAAAATAGGCAGGTGGAACATCACCCAATTGGCGGTTTTCTGACTTGACTCAGAGGTGAGCAATACAGTTGAAGAAAGGAGGCAGGTTTGCAGAGCCAAGGCATGCAGCTTAATTTTTATATTTACTCTTGGTTACGAAGGTACAAAAAAGTCGAAGCTGACCGGGGTGAGATAGGAGGTTGTGAGAGAAGAGGGTGGACTGGGTAAAGCCAGGTTACGAGAAAGTAGGGAAAGCGTCGAAGTTTTGACTACCTTCTTGGGGGCATCAAACAGATCAGTGAGACTGATGGACTGGGACGGACTATCGGGGGCGGGGTATCATAAACTGATAAAGCGGCAGGGGAAAGGGTCAGTAACAGCGGCATAAATATAGACACGAATGTCGTCAGAAATGTTCAGGGATAGGTCAAAAGTAAGACTTGAGATCGTGGTGTTACTAGATGGGATGAAGAGGGGAAGGGTAATGGAATTAGGTGGTTCTCTAGGTCTGAGACGCAGAGGTGAAGGCACGGGTCACAGCAGGATAAAAGAAAGCGAAAAGGCTGTATTACCTGAGTGTGCTACTGCGCACATCAAGAGAACTAAATAGAACTGCTGGGATATATAAAGCTAGGGGAGGAAGACTAGGATGGCGGGGCACTAGCGCTGCTTGAAAAAACTGGGAGTATAGTTGTGAAAATTACAAATGCGAACGGGACTTTGCTGGGTGTCTAGTACATAGATAAAGGGACAAGAGGTACTTCGAAAATGTTTCAGTCAGCAACAGGACATGAAAAACAATCTCAATGTCGCCTAGAATCCCAGACTAACCTCGTACGCTCGATCCAGTGAGCTATAGAGAGCAATTTGGAAGACCGTCTGGGAGGTGTCGACGGTAGTATTTTAAATGATGGCGGGTTTTCAGTAGCACGCGTTTCAGGTGGAAGCTTACTCCGCATCTGACTAGAAAGAAGTTGAACCGTATTTTTTCTTGGAAAATGGGACGGGGATTGTGTAACTGCCCCTTCTTAGTGTTCATATGCAGCTGTGACGTCAAGTATCACCCAAGCCGCAGAAACCTCACGCTGAAAGACTATAATAGAACGGAGTAGGCAGATGGCTCCTAACTGTGAAATATCCAAACAATTGGATCAACAACTAACAAGTGAGCCTAGATAAACGTATTCAGCAGATGACCGGGTTTGTCATACTGCGGTGTTAGACATATTTGTCGGGAGGTTGGCTGTCCGGCGCTGGCCAAAGGGATAAGGTCGTGGCTTCTGGACGTGAAATTAACGGGTTCAGATCCTCCAACCGCCGGTCAACCTTCTCACTTGGCAGCCCTCTGTTGGTCGCGGCGCCTTTCCTGAAAAACGATGTACATTGTTATTTCATTAATTACTATAATGAGTTCTATATTTGTCTAGCGGGAACAAAAACGACTTCGAGGATTATGGACAAACTGTCAGGAAATCGCAGCTCAAGTGATCTTTGATGGTAGCTTCCAATTCTAACAGGTGGCAGTGACATGGGACTTCTGACAACACCACCAGTCTTTATCACAGTCATTCCAATAGCATGGCAGACGGCGAGGTCAAACATACTGGGAAAACACTTAAAGAGTGCAAAGCCGGGAGTAGTAGGTCAATCATCGCACTCTCTGAACTTCCAAATGCACCATGAACCACTGTGGGAATAAACCCAAAGAAAACCCTGTTAAAAAAACGAGCAAACCTCCCTCCTATGGTCGAGCCAAAGCGAATGGAACATGAAAAGAATAATTTACGATTGGAGTGGTAAACCAGTGAGTATAGTTAAGCTGGTTCATATTCTGAGTTTAAAACACAGAATATATATATATATATATATATATATATTGATACGCTCCGGATAGTTCATTTGAGAAAATCGAGGGAACATGAAATTGACGAAGACGGAGAACAAAACCAACCACAATCCAAATGCTTCACACTGTCCATCCGGAGTAACTGAATGCCCACACTTCTGTTTGATTTGCTCTACCGTAGCACAAATAAAGGTAATCAGATTAGTCATCAAGATCAAGTCGAGAGCGGGGCACCAGATACATATGGTTTCGATTATATCAAGTGTACACTTAGGACTATTAGCCTTAATCGGCGCCGTTGACGCATGTGATTGGCAACCCGTCATGTTACGCAGCGCTAATCTGTTTTTGACGCTCAATCCGATGAAGATGGACCTCGAACCAGGAAGCGTATTCATTCTCCTCAGCTCACTAAACACCATGGGAATTTGCGTTTCAAGCAGGAAATAGAAAGATGGACGAACAGTGAAAATGGTCCACCTGGATTTATGAACAAAAGTTTTCGTTTTTCAAACATGAATGTCAAGGGCGTGTCTAGGACCATGGCTGTGAAGCTAAGAAGACTGGCGACATGACAACTAGAATCCAATACAATGGGGGCTCAACGAAATTCTGGGGAGCCATCTCGTTGGATGAGCTAAGCAATCTGATTTTTGGGGCGTCATCGTCGGTGATCCGGTTTACCTACTAGTCCGGTGCTAGTATGACTAAGCAGGACAATAAAAACAATTCGCAGACGGTACCACGACCGTACATTGTCCCTTCGTTGTTCATGAGTTACATATATATCATGATACAAAGCTGTTTTCGTGCCCACCTCAAAGGGGTAAGTGGAATTACCTTAATTAAATTGCACTAACCAATGATCGCCTGAGAACAGTTGGAGTATTCTATCCTCAACGAAAAACATCCGATTCCACCAAATTATAGTTTATCTAAAAAGAGTGAAAAATTTTTTGAAAATGAATAATGGGGTATTGAAGTTATCGCTGTCGGACTTGACGGTCACGGGTTCGAATCCTCCCACGGCCGGTCAACCTTTCTACTTGACAGTCCTCCGATGGCCGCAGTCTCCTTCCATAGGAGGTGGGACACTGCTGTTTTTTAATAAAGGAAGTAAAATGATGAAAATTGGTGGGGGGAGATCGATTACTGAGTGTGTGAGCCAGCTGTGCAATGTTTTGGTTTTTGCCTAAGGGCAGACTGCTATCCGGTGAGCGACCTATGCTTACTGTTCTGGCTAACACGATTTCGCTCCCGGGAAAAACAACTAGAATCTAAAGTATTTTTTGTAGTCTACCAGCTAAAGGCCGCAATTTAGCACCCTTATTTTACTGTCCAAAATTCGACTATCAATGTAAACAAGTAGCAATTGGCTCCTGAACGACACGGAAAAAGGAGTTCTACTAATAATTAGCGTTCCGAGTTGCAATCTCTGAAAACTTATACAGTCGATGTGTACACGGAAAGTTGGGGATTTTCTCGTCATTAGCAAAGACCGTCGTCATCGCACCCATCAGTTCGCATCCTAACTGTGTTGACAATACGGATAAGCTTCAGCATTCGATAGGTCACTTAATTTCACCACACAAACACCAACACCACCCACATGGTAGCCACCCGTTGAGGGATCGAATAGAATGTTTAACCCCCTTATGGCTCTCCATCCTTGGTATGCTAGTTTTGTCGCACTTTCTCACGCCGTAACAACTGCGTCACTTTCATTCTCTGTTCCTGTCGCACATTGTTGAGTTGATAGGTGTACCGACAGACCTAAGCCCAGCTTCTTGGGCCTGAAACATCCGAGCTGCATGCAGGCACACACACACACACACACTACCACACGAGGTGGGCTAGTGGCAGCACTGGTGACGGAATGGAGAATGATAAACCGAGTTCATTCGAGCGGTAAATTAGTCCATTTGATTGGGTGGCTACAGCCATCACGTAGATATCAAATGACTGAGTTGCGGTTGCTTTTGCAGTCTGAAAGTAACCGTGTTCTCTGCGGCTTTTGTCGATAGGCCATTGGGCCTGTGGCAACTGCCGCATGAGAGCGTTCATTTTTAAGGTTCCTCTTCCAAACGGAAGGGAAGGACAGATAGCACGTGTGCACGTGTGGACACATGATGCTTAGTCTAATCATTCGTCTGACCACCGATCTACCGTCCGTTTCCATGTTCACGCACATCCGCACAGCTTTCATGTCACAGCGACTGTATTCGCTGTCCAATGAGTGGTAGTATCATGATGGCGTGAAATCCCAATCGCGAAGACAGCAACGAGCCGTCCATTAATTAGGTTTGACGAGGCTGAATGCTCGGTTAGGATCAGTTAGTCTCCAAGGCGGAAAGTCGAATTCGAACGTTTCGGCTGTTCGACAAAAACAACAGCGACAACAACAATAAATTCAGGAAGAAATCAAGCGAATTCGATTAGGCAGAATTACACAGACTCGTGTTTGCGACTTGGTGAGCAGTAAGTGACCGCAGGGGATTCAGACGGACAGCGAAGGAGTGGGAGGGATTTCATGCAAATAAATGTGCTCGTGGAGAGAAAGTATGAATAGTGAGGGCCTCGTGTTAACCCAGTTGGAAAATTGAAATTATTGGCCGTTTCAGGATCAGTTTATTCGGGTGCCTGTTGCGCGAATGGGTAATCCGTCAGCAACTCAGTCAGTTAGCCGGCCCCAGGGACAGATGGACAGTTAACTAATACCGAGCAATGAAGTACGGATGAAACAATGGGTGCGGGTGGATATGGTAGTGGACAAAAGCAAAACCGAGGCAGAAAGTGAAAAATTCGCGATGAAACGGACTGGAATGAAATCGAGTCAAAATGCACACACACACACACACACACACACACACACACACAGAGGCTCATAGTTGTCTAACGTGCCTGTTGTTCCTAATAGCAAATCAACCAGTTAATTTGAAGAAAAGAAGAGTAGCGAGAAAGACAGCGGTAGGCCGGATTAGTAAAATGAGTAATGACTGACAAAATGGAATGTCAGAAGGGAAAATATTGGTTTCTTCTGTTGTTCGATTCGGAATAACAGACTGCTATTGAGAAGTGAATTGAATTTTAACAAGTTCATCCTAGGAGAATGATCGGGGCAACGGTGAAATTAGTGATATTGCCCCGGAAGGGAGAGGGTGAGAGCAACGACACGATGTCAATGCCCTGATAGAATTTAGCACTTTTTATTCCGGTTCAACTTGCCTTGAAAACAGTATTTGTACTCTTCTTGCAGAAATTGTTTGCCCGCATGCAAACTGAAACAATTTCTTCCTTCGTCGAAGGACGAATGATAAAGACGAATCAAGCAGTTAAATAAGCCTTAGGCTAATCGTTTTTCATAGTCCGTTTCATCTGATTCCAGCAGTCAGATCTCTAGGTTACAAACAGATGATAGGTACAGGCTTAACAATAGCCAACAGTTCGAATTTACGAGAATTCGACTTTTACTTCGAAAATTTGGGACAGTCAACCACAGAGACAAGTGCTGGGTAGGAGAAGCTTGGTATTTTCGGGTGATTTTCCTAATATACATGACCTAACATCAAAAGATATGAATGACAGGCATCATAACCAAGTTTACCTTGAGGTGGGTCGCAGCTTGAAAACAAAGCCTGTGAACTGATATTTTGGTAAATACATTCTTATGATCAGTTTCTGTTGGTAGTCCCTCCGTGAGGTGATTAGTCGCGCATCATGGGCACATACTTCACACGAAAAAAACGTGAAATCACGGTGTAATCATCTCACATCTTCCTATTAGTCATCAGTATTGTGTGCCTCATGTCCTAACTAACGTCCGGACTAAAGAAGGATGATTGTGACTGGAACACCTTAGCTGCCAACCTAACTAGGCTGATCCTGTACGGCTTGCTTAACAGGAGCAAGCAGCGAAATGCATATATATGTGAAATATGTCAGACAGAAAATTCTGGTTGTAATTAGCGTTTTACGGATGACTTTCCGAGGTTGTGAAAGGACACAATGCTAGATTATAAAATTCTATGCAGCCTCCATCTGTTCGAATTAGATGGGTGTCTAAGATCATTTCTTCAGGACAAAGCTTCTAAACGTAGCAAGTGAATGGCTGTTTGGATGCCACTGGTTTTCCTCGGTCCCAAATCGCTGCTCGAAAAGTGGTTTGCATAGCTAGTTTTTTCCTGTTCTACGAAAGAAGGACTTCTATACTGTTGCTGTTGCTGATACCAGAAGCGGATGAAACAGCTCAAAACGGTTTACAATGAAGACTTAAGAACTGCTATTGCACGATAAACCACTGTGGCTGACGCACATAGACACAGGTGTACGCACCCACCTATAATCAAATGAATGTGATCAAGACGAAAAGCAGATAAGGATCTCAATTGCCATCGTTACCAGATCTGGTTTTGACAAACGTAAGCTTATCCATGATCTTTTGGTCTGGGTTTTCCGAATCTCTGTTCTCCCTTTGGTGGCCATCCGGCGATGAGAACGATTTTCAGGATAGCGACTGAAACCAATGTTCAAGTGCCGGATGAGAACGTAAGCAGCTTTTGGAGGATTTGAACTTACGATCCAAAGGTCACAAGTCAAGTAAGATAAACCAACCGCAGAGGAGCTTCGGAAAGAGGTCTTACTGATTATCCCATCCTTATCGACTACCAGAAAGAAGCAGAAAAGAAGCAAACTTTCCGTATCCTAAATGGATAAACACCGACATTTTCTGTATGAAATCAGTGGAACGATTAAAGTGATTTGAAAATATTTTCAGGTTGCTAATCCTTTGGTTTTGTTCAGCGCCGTTTTTCACAATGTGAATAGAGTTAGTAAAAATCTGATGATCAGGAAAATCGGCACTAAGGCAGTTTAGCAGTCAGTGAAAGTTCATGTCCAAGTGGTCAACAGAGTCAGTTTGCGGTCATACTGTAGTGTTGTTCTGACGTTAGAGAAAAACAATGTAGGTAACCGTATGTATTAGTAGAACAGCTGCAAGGCGCTGCAGTGTGGTTAGCACGCTGGCTACGTATGTAATGGAAAAGTATAAGGCCAACACTGATTTGATGAGCAAAGCAATAGTGGCTTCGCTGCCAGAAACAGAGGGATGCAATTATGCATGATTGATCCGATCATTCATTTCCCGGCCCACGATTCTCTTTGGTTAAGCTGGACTGGTTAATCAGTGTCAGGTATTGTATAAGGGTACTCGCACGTCAACCGACTGAAAGTCGATTAGTAAAAAAGTACTTTCTTCGCAGTTGAACAACCACGAAACACTAGAATATAATACAATGCAAAGTAGCAAAATATCGTCAGTTTTCATGAGATGCTCGTATAAAAAGCAGCATAAACAAATTGCCCGTCGAGCAACTGTAGTTCCAATCGGCTAAGCACGTCCAGATGCAAAACATGAGACCAAACTAAAAACCCTAATGGGTGGTGGACCGCATAGGCGGAGTCAAGGTGCATTTAGTTTGGGGTTATGCATTGAAAATTTTTCATTTTAAGCTGTAATATATTGAATGTGTAACTGTTTGCGCAGAGCGAAGGGTCACACTTTGAGTCCGCAAAAAGGTCAAATCAAATCGAGCAATTACGATTTACAAATTTTTGTTGGTCGTAGTTCAAGTTATTGATTTTCATGTCTCTGATCAGCGAGCTCTGCGTTCAGATGGAACACGTTTCATCACAAGCCGTCAGTGCGTGATGACGTCGTCAGTGCGGGCGGGCATTTGACGATTAGTCACGGGCCGCCCAAACTATGGGAAGTATAACTGCAATTTCGATATTACAATCGTTAATCCTGCGTCAATATGCTCCGGTTTAGGTTGCAGCCGCAGAACGCCATCTACTCGAAAAAGGGAAAGAGAAATAGAGAAAGATTAACTGCAAAACACGAAATTCAAGGATTTCATAAAAGAATAAATTATTTATAATGTAAAAGAGCCGCTGATTGCTACACTAAGTATTATCACCTACTGTCTTCATCAATAGCTTCGGCGAATCTCGTGGACCCCAAACTCTGTTGTCCAACTACAGCTACTTCAGCCAGTCCACTGGTTAAAACCTTCATACATTTTTCCCAAACCATCGATTAGCCATCTCGAACCATCTTCCAACCGATAACGCACAACGAGGCAGTCATTCTGTGGGCATGCTCAAAACATGTCCCAACTAGTGTCACATGTTCGGAATCAGTACCCGCTCGACATAGTGGACTCTAGAACTGAGTACTTTGTTCCCAACCCCTGAGTTACAAAACGTTACCGTTGGTGTGTAGACTGGACCTCCGAGGGGTTACCGGGTGTGACAACGACACCAAAGATTTATCAAAAATGTCAATCACATCTTCTATAGGCATGAAGACCCTTTATCCGACAGAAGATAACCCAGTGAGAAACAACTATCCAAGTGATTAAATTTATCCATCTCATCCAGTTGCTCCCATGCATGAACAAGGTTCGGTTTCGATCTAATCCAGTCCGGCGGCAGCATTTTACATTTCGAAGATGGAAGATGCATCCCAGACAAATCAAAATTATCACTCAAGTGATCGAAAAACTTGTAATTTACTTGGATCTTTACAGAGCAGAACAAAGTCACAAGCATATTTTAAGTCATGCGGTTTCTTGTTTGTGTTAATATCAAGGCGCTTATTTTCAACTGAGTACTAGGGTGATTTCCATCATCATCTAAACGACAAAAATGAAAAGAAAAATGAAATGGGCAGCTATGAAGAACACCAATTTTCGTGGCGAACTCAGGTAAATGACCGCCGTAGGCGCGATCTTAGCTTCGGTTTTTCGCATATAGGGATCAGAAAAGCGTAGTGAATTTCTGTGATACACCCTTTAATGAGAGTCGGAGGTAAAAAAAATTGCTCGATCGACTGAGCTGAAAGCGGACTTCAAGTGAAGAGAGGAAAAGATCATGGGTTTGCGGAAGATGTGGATGTCATAAGATTTGTTACCAAGTGAAAGTTTGGTCCATGCAAGCAAACTTAGTTCTGTCGCGTACGACTTTCATGGGCACTAGATAACCGACGGAGGAGCCTGGATACCATGCCTCCAACCTAATCCCACTATGACTTTCACATAAGGTTCCACAATCCTATAAATAGGAATACTCATTCACAGAACTCCTTGAAAATCTCTCCCGTTCCCTAGCTTGATCCTAGGAGTTTATTTAACTCGTATGTTTGTACCCTGCCACCAACCTTGGAAAAGACGAGGACATCACATCTGGTCTAGAGACATTATACCTTTTCAGAAAACCCACCTTCATTTCTGATGGAGGACTGGTATGCACCTGCACTGGTTCAATTGCAGGCATAAGGGGAAGGTCTACCTTGGTAGCGGACAAACTAAACTATCTTTAAATTGTCCTACTCAACGAACCAACCGATGCTTCTGAGAGTGAATCAATATGTAGTCAGATTCATTGATCACCTAGCTTATACTCGACTTCAGTGGACCAGTATTCCTAATCAGCCGGTAGGGATTGTGACTACTACTGATAGCCGCAGCCATTTCCATCTCCCTACATTACCCTATCCACCACTGCTTCCAGTCATTCCGTAGGCTCTTCGTCAGCGGGCGCCTCAGAGATTTACACGTCTTGTTTGATTTTGCCTTTGGGGGGAGGGGCTGCAGGTATGCAACAGAGCAAGTGAAGTCAACGATATCCACCGTTCTGAGGTTTTTATGGCAAGGAGTCCTGTTTGGTAGTTCCTGCCGTGTGTAGAGTTTCTTTGGTTTGGTCTTGATGTTCTTTCTGATCCTGCGTATTTCATCGTGACGACAGTCGGGCTGAGAGGTCAGAATAGAACTGAAGTCGACGATTACCATCCGGAATCAGCTGTACAAGACTCGTGGTTTTCATTTTGGCGTGAATGCCGACTAGGAGCAAATAAAAGAGAACAGGGATCAGAGCATGATGTGAGTCCACGTCTGTGGATCAAAACGATCGACAATCATCGACTGATCTACTCAAAGATGGCGGTTGACAACAAGATCAATCTGAGTCCAATTACGGGGAGGTAGATAAAGGCATCAGATTGGCCGCTGTCGCTTTTTATATGGCAAGGAGTCCTGTTTGGTAGTTCCTGTTGTGTGTAGAGCTTCTTTGGTCTGGTCTTGATGTTCTTTCCGATGCTGGGTATTTCATCGTGACGACAGTCGGGCTGAGAGCTCGGAGTGGAATTGAAGTCGATGATTACCATTTAGAATCAACCATACAGGACGCTTGCTTTCCGTGTTAGTAGGACCACAGGCTAACTGTAAAGAAAACGGATCTCGTATCAACACAAGTCTGCATGTGTGAACCAGAATGGTCTTTGCTCGACCCACGCCACTTGTGAGCGACGGCAATGAGATCAAACTGAGTTCACTGCTGTTAAAGTGAAGGAGGGCACCAGACGAGCTGATGTCGCTTTTTATGACAAAAGTGCTGTTCGGCAGGAACAATCTAGCCAGGACAAACTTGGGTGAGACGATCACCATTGCCAGTGCGATCTGCTGGGACATGAAATCGGCCTCCGATATATCGTTCCGTTTCCGCTAAGCAATCAAATTCGGCGTTGAATTTGCCAGCAACGGTCACAACGCTGGTGGAAGGCCTACTTTGAAGTAACTCACATTTTTGGCAGAACTCGTCTTTGACATTGCAACAGCGCAGTCAAAGGGCGCATAAACGCATCTGACAATTGGACAATGGCGCTTCGGTCGACAACCATTGACGGTTACAAAACCGCTTAACCAAACTGCACTCAAATCAATGGTAACTAGGATCCAATCTAACAATGCATGCTGGGGTCGCACGCTCACAGTGATCGCGATACCAGCATGATCAGGAGCGTTTAGAACTGAATTACCTGACCTGGAGAAAAAGGTTCTGTCAGGACTACGAGGAGGAGTTGCGGAAGTGGGATCTTGCATGCACATTTTGAAGAGGCATGACACATCTAATTTAGTTGGTAATAATAGTTCTGTCTGAGGGAACTTGTTACCTTATCTAGTTGATTATGTGGACATGCTAAATGAACTGAACACCTAGGTTTAAATAGTGTCCAAATTAGTTGCGACTCCTGAGCTAATGTTAACATAAGACAAATGTATCGAACCGCAGTTCCCCGCGGCATCTTGTGTGGTTTCTGTATCGAAAGAAAGATTAGTATGATTCTCTATGAAAAATGTTAAATGAGAGAAGACTTGTGTCGAAATCAAAAGAGCAGCTCAAAACCGAAGGAAGAATAGATGTCTTACACATGTCAAGTGCGTAGATTTCGACAAATACTATATTGGTCAAGGCGGGAGAAGAGTATCCACCCGAATGCATGTGTACGAACTAGCTATAAGGAAATATAACCCATTCCCTTTCATATTCATTGCCAGGGATTTAGAAGGACACAAATCCAATCTAACAAACTATCTCTGAGCGCGCAAGAACGCCTTTGGAGCGCCGGTATTCTTTTAATTATTCGGTCTATAGACGCAAGGATTTGTTTCCTGTGAACAGTCGAATTAGGTACAAAAGAATATCAAGTCACGCAGTCCGATAGTCATAAATCTGAATCTGAAGCATTTATGGAACTGAATCACCAGAAATACACATGTTCCTACTGAAAACAGCTGGCAGCACAGCTGACGAGGTCAAACTACTCAAGCTAAACATCAGTTCTCCAAGGTCCAAGGTCAAGTTTGCAGAGATGGCGTAGACAAAGGGACGTCTGGTTGCAACTCAATGCCGTCAAATGTAGCCAGCTGTGCACTTGCGTTGATGATGTGTTAAAGCTTTTGTGACGGAAACCCCAAACCCACCGAACGGAACCTCACGAGGGTAGACGGTAGTCATCCAAGTAGCTTCCCCGCATTTTAAAGCGAATGCGTGGGCTGTAATCTTATCACTGCACATCACCTCCCCATTTTGGTAGCCTCTCGGTTGCAGCCGACCACTCCACGGAATTACGCACACGATTGAACCAATACTAACAAAGCAGTAGAAGATTAAAAAACCGAATCCTATCGTGGTTTCTGCACAGCCATATCAGCGGGACAGGGGGTTTTCGTGACGTTATATCATCTGCACTTGACTCATTTTCACTGCCAAATTGTTTCCATCGTTTTTTGAGCCAATTACTTAACGGTAATTTACAGAGTTTCGGTCTGTTCTGTTTCATTTTGGCGTTCTGTTGATGAGCACTGGAGGGGGATTACTAAAATCCGGCCATGATCTCCACTACTCAATCGCTGATTCCTTTTGATCGACCGTAGAATTTGCATGGTTTATTACTCTAAGTTGCAGATTGCAGGTAGCTGATGATTTCTGCACGTGTAATAGATTTTAATGCTAATCTTGCCAAAATTATAAGAACTATTTAACAAAGTTACACTGTTGACATGCGAGTAGGCAGATTCAATGAAGTTGTATCGTAACGTTGTCTTTCGTTGTTCGTGCCTATTTCATAATGGTTGCCTTAGCCTCTGTCTGTCCATTGTCTTCTATTCTGTTACATGTCACTCAACATCTTTGATATAAGACAGTTCTCTTTGCTGACGCTATCGGCGGAAACGAACAAAAGTCACACTGTCAGACATCTCATTCGTTTATTGCCCGTGAAGACAGTGCTCACTTTTGACGACAGGCAACTGATGAACTGCTCCCGCCTAATGCTGTCACCATGGATAGTGATTCTGAAATGTCCCTAAGGCACAGCATAAACCCCCAAGGGACGAACTCAGATTCACTCACGCAAAGCACTGTCTATTCAGTCTAGAAATCGCCCTCTGTCAATACCCTGCCAATTGGCCAATTATGCGGACATCCAGTCAACGAAACGGTAAACCAGCTACCAGATTACCGCATATGCCTCTCATTCAGAAGACGACGGAACCCGGGTAACTGCTGACAGCTGACAGCCATGCATTTTAACGCTCTGTTCCGTGTTACGAAGCCTACCCTCTCCCTTCTTGTTCGGCAGAGGATGACTGACAGACAAGGCCCAGCTGGCTGAATTTGAAAATGTGTTTGTTTGTGCGTATGTGCTCGTGTGTGCATGTCATTCAGCCGGTGTATGTCGATGTTGCTTTCGGGTTTGTTCAGTTTCACCGACTGAACATGATTGTGGTGGCTATCCTTCACCAATTTCCTGAGTTCTGTCATAGTGGATACCTCTTTTAATCTTGAAGAAAGTGCTGATGTAGGTGTGGTGGATAATGACTGGAGTGATTCACGTCTATCTTACGTTCAACATCATCACAACACGTTTATTTCCAATCAACTACATATGAAGCGAATAGCATACAAGCTGAAGTTTACACTAATGTCGTGGAACGAGCTGCCCTAGCATTTGGAATCTGGATGTGTACAAAAGTAACCCATGTTGTATGTGAGTTCATCATTGGATAGGAATGTTCGTATTCGCGATCGTGGTGATGTACATGAAAAAGCACGAAAATTGATTGTCATTTTGATGATTAGATATTATGCACAACTTGAAACCTCTTCCTGTATCACGGCCACCACCACTGCTGCTATCGCTACCACCACAACAATCATGACCATTCCGACAAAAAACACCCGTAGGACACAAAACATAATCAAGCAAAGTGTGTGTCTGCGTACGAACGTCCACAAGATAAGGACCAATAAACTTCAAGTGTAGTCATTTTGCAGCATTGACAGCACCGGATGGGACTGAAATTTCAGTAGACAGATTGGAATGTCCCCCACTCTTTGGTTAAACACTCAAATCATTGACAAAGGCATTCCAATACACAAGCACCAACACACACACACACACACACACACACACAAGACCATCACAAGTAGGAAGGCTGCGGTGGACCTGTTACTGCAACTCAGGCCGAACGGAGACGGGGCGAATAGGTGGAGGAATGAAGGCCCTAAGAGCGATAGCGAGAGCGGCAAACAAAGAAGTACGTGGACAGTTAAACACTTAAACAAACGAGTGGGTTGATACAGGTAGCTAGGGCGGTCAGACAGTCCACGTTGACTTTCAAGACCACATCAGATTATCCGCACTGATTGACGCAACTGATGTGAAAGGAAATGGAAGACAGTTTTGATTAGATTGTGCCCGTAGTTGATTGGTAATTCGGTTAATAATCAGAAAAGTGAACCAACACAAATGGGATATCAGGTAAGCAGAAAGTCGTTTGTTGGACTTACTCACAAAGTGGAAAAAAACTGTGAACAAATTTTTCTGTCTGGTGAATTTGACCTGTGATAGCCTTACTTTTTGCCCTGACATATGGAAGCTTAATTTTCTGAATAATTTGACATCATCAGCATGGTAAACAAGAACCTTTTCTAAGGCACACCAGACTGACTTCGCACTAGGGAAGATACAATTTCCACAATGGAGAAGATTGCCAAACCTGGGCCTTCGACTACTTTCCAAATAAGAACAAACTAACAGGAATGTGCCGCATAAATGGTCAGTTTTCGATTGAAAACTAACCTCGAGAAAGGTTATCCGAGATAACCGAAACATCGACAAACCACCAACTATTTCGATTGCGTTATGGTGGCGAACAAAAGAAGTTTACGCACAAAAAATTTCACATGATACATAGTCGTTTCGATTCATTCCGAATGGAACTGGGGTCCGGTACTGCCGTAAAAATCCTGTTCTCATTGATGCTGTTAAGTGACACCAACTGCCTCCGTAATTTATAACCGACCTTTGGCAAAAGAAATCGAACCTAGAGACTGTCTATACTATCTATTATATTGCTAATAAAACTAACCATGCGATTTGTCAGTTAATTTTGAATGAGTCTAAAGAGTCAGTCTCAAAATGGTTAAAGACTTTGAGAAACTTTTTTCATTGTTTGACATTTCAAGAACTGCCCCAATAAAACTTGATTTTTACCGCTGACTACGAGTCAATTTTTTGTGTGACTTATGTAATAATGCCTCGGAAATAGTTGTACTACTTCATTTTTGAAGCGATGTGAAAGTGACATATCTGTGAACAACCCTCTTTGGTCACCAAGTGGATTGATATGCAAAAGTGTAAGAGAATGCAGTAGCCCACAAACAAGACGTTTGAAGTGCGTTTGAGAACACTGCTAAGAATGGACATATTTCACTGAACCGGGAGCACTGCATATTTCAAAAGGATGACTCGAATTTTCCGTACATAAACAGGTGAGCACTTTCCACAAAGAGCTGTGCATTTATTGCAGTTTCTAACATATTTGCTTGTATAACCCACCAATTTTGCAGTTTGAGATTCTGAAAGTGAACAAACGAGTTTTGAGACGTGGACACTACTGCTCACCTTTCAAGATTGTTCACAAGCATGAGTATTTTCCCGAAATCACTTCGTCATATTCCTCACAGACAAGATTCACAGTCAGTTGCTTCGACTGGTGGGAGGTTTAGTCTTAATTTTACGGATTTTAGCCAAAAAGGAAGATCAAATAAGGAAATAAAAGATGTAATAAGGGTTCCAGTAAGAAATGAATATCACCTAGCGCAGAATTTTGTAATTTTTATCACTAAAATCCGCGGAATGGTTACGTACCTCACAGTATTTGTCATGCAAAAATCCTTCGTTATCACGAGTATGTCTGGGAGAAAATGCAATATTCTTGTACCACGTCTTCATTTGTTGCCAACTATACCTGCTGTATAATACAATTCCCTGATCTGTTCAGTATTGAAGGCAGCGAGTTAGGTGTCAAACGAAATTATTCATTTCATGGTACCAACATCTAACTGACCAAAAAGAAACCATAGGAGAACTTTACAACAGTTTCGTTCGCGTTAGAAACCACAGGCACTATACAACTACCGAGAGTGAAATGGGGCAAGAACTCCCGACAAACTGTTTCGAGTCAACAACCTAGGAGTTGCAACTCTTTGTCAGCATACCCAACTAGCGCAAGGGGTAAGGATTTCGATTCACAATCGTTCGTCCCGGGCTCGTGTCGCAGTTCTGGTGTCGATGATCCCTCACAAAGATGAAACAATTGTAAAATCCCTTCGTGGTTTCTTGATTGTGAGTTGAGTTTTGATAACGCATGACGAATAATTTTTTTGCATCAAATCTTTCTATGCTTTCTAGAAGATAGAACGATATCGGAGAAAATTGCGGATAGACTACCGGGAATTGCATAAAATGTCCACATGAATCCTCAAAAATGCCCAAATAGCAGCCTTCATTAGTTCACCTACGTGAAGTACGTGACTATTATTAATTTTTAATGCCTCTTTCAGGTGGACACTCCATATAGTGGAGTCGAGTAACTTATCGCAGTCAAATAGCTTGATAAGGAGAAAGAATATTTAAAGCCAATTAGAAACACTCATAAGGGAATGTCACAAGTTAGTCCAGCTTGTCGTTGCATACCTCAAGACAAGAGAACGTTGCAAGCCTGGTTTTCTCCGAATACATGCAGTGGAGGAGTAGGATAAAAGGAGCACACAAGCGAACAATTTTATTTCCTCAATGAATCCTTCACAATCGACCTTCTAATTTTGTTTAGAAGCACAGGATACTATAACAGTCGTCCTACTCTCCCATTCACATTCGATTTACGTCTAACTGAAAGTGTCTGAAGGTTTGCGACCTTGGTTAGCATGTGAACGTCATCCCAAAATGAAAGATGAAAACCTCTCAGGATGCGAGATAACATGTACCTAGAAAGAAAGAACTGATGACTCGCCCAAGGTTATAATTACAAAGGCTAATTAAGTCACCAAACGATGAGAAAGCGTACCTACCGTTTTTTCGACATGTCTCATGAACGAGTGTGTTAGAAGGGGCAATCCCCATAACCACTAGGGTCCACTACTTGACAGAGGGAACCAGCAACACTGACTCTGAAACACGAACTGGCGTAGAACCACATAGGGTCTCATTAGGTCGGGTGTGGCAATGATTCGGGCGATAGCGAATTGCAACCAGAATGATCGTTGAACTTTGGATTCGAACCTTCGGCCTGTTTGATGACAAACACCGAATTCACTTGACTATCGTCGGCCATTGCAAATGAAAATATACTTAAGTGAACAAGCTGAAGGCACTTCCTTAATAACTGAGGAATTCCACGGTAACTTTGTTTTAATTTTGGTTATTAGTGATCGACTGCAAGGTTCCCAGTGGTGACAAAATTCCAGTCAGCATCAAACTGAACGTCGGACCAAAATTCATTCGGACACGCTTCGGTAGACTATCACGCAGTCGCCTAACAACGCAGCTCGAATATAGCACTAGTGGTGGCCACGAGTTCGACTCGTCTCATTTGACAGAAGTCAGTTGCCAGGCGTCGTCTTCCGGAAATTGATGTTCATTGTCGTTCTACTAAATAAAGGGGCCAAGCCTAAAGGCACCATTCCCACATACTACTCGCAAGTAGCTGTGAAGTTTGTGTAAGTGACAAACAGGAAGCAGGGTACTGGAGGCATGTACCCATCCTGTACAGTGGACCAATCTTAGTGGTAAGGTTTTTGTAAGAGTTAACGCGACATATACCGTGTTCAGTAGTGCAGTGGTACCACACAAGCCTTCCATTTGGAAAGCACGGGTTCCAACCCTGAGTCTGACGGGGGATATGTACCATTGATGGTCTCCAGTAGCAGTGAAACTGAAGTCCTATGCTCGAGGAGTATAAGGCTGACCACGGGATCTGAGGTTTGTGTGTGAACAACGTAGTCCGAAGAGAACTCAGCCAAGTATAAGGAACAATAATCGTACACACTGCTCGCAAGTAATTGTGAGCTCTGTACTACAATAGGAATAAATGATTTTTTGTAAATGACCAAATTTTTTCCTCAGTTCAAACATAACAGGCACCAAACGTCCTACTTGAAATGTTCTGGAGCTTGATGTATGTATGTCTTCAGTTTGTCTTGTGTTCACCGTTCGCAGAGCACCTCATTCCAAAAACGGACGAATTTGAGGGAATAATGAAGCAGTCTTTTCCAGGATGATACCATTGTATAATCATTGGTCACTGACGGTTTCGAATGATTCACATCATTCGATTGGTATAATGCTCAACAGAATATTTTGTGACCACTTTCAACATAATTCTACCAAATGGTCTCATGCTGTCTCATATGTGGCTCGCCACAATATCATAGCACTGACGAAGTCACCTTGATTGGTGGTGAAAGGTTTGCAATCAAATTGCCCAGCTCAGCGAATAAACCAGTGTCTTGTTGAACCTGAGCTACGAGAAAGAACATCATTCTCTAACCTGCTATATATATATATATATATATATATATATTACTCATTCACGTTTGACAACGAGTCCTAGTTTGGATCGAAACGTCACGATAAGCGTATTAACTGTGCACGCCTTTTCAACTCCAACATATATATATATATATATATATGTAGTGACGCAGCAGTGGATGTAACTTACGTTAAGCTTCCTGGCTCTTCTTTGATAACAGCAAGTCGTCCAATCTTATTAGCTTGCTTTTAGAAAATCAGCCCTCATACGGTGTATGACTGCATGCATGTATCGGGCAATGTTCTCCGCGCAAAGGGATGCACAAACCAGCTACTTGAAATTATTCAGCTTTTTGTGATACTATCTGCACCACGTCTGTGTCTATCAAGGGGAAAGCATGTGGCTGTTCGAGAAAAAAGGTCGTTTTTTTAATTTGGTAACTTTGAGCATTTCAAGGCATCTACAGTCTGGTTAGCGATGCGAAACAATGAGAGATGAAAAAGAAAGTACTTGCATAATGTTTGTGAATGTCTAATCAGTACGTGATATCACCGGTGAAGCTCTAGATATTCTAAACTTCTATGATGAACTTTTGAAACAAATAAATTTCAGCATTATTAAGAGACAAAATGCGGAAAACACTGAGGTAAGCACATCACGCTAATTGCATGCAATGCACCGACGGATTCGCATGCCACGGGAAAGCCCCACATCGGAAATCCTGTGAGCTATGAGAAATAACCACGCGAACACCAAGCGATTTATGCATTACAGTCTTGAGGGTTAGGATTTTGATGGGGGGAAGGAGACCGGATGACTTGCCGTCGGTATAGGAACACGGAAGTCTTATGAGGTAAGTTTTCCATCAAGAAGAAACAAGTGGGTTTGATAAAATGACTACCTATTGTCAGAATTGACTTAATAGCTTTGGTTAGTGAATTCTGTCTGGACTGAGGCTTAGTGGGTGATTTTCAGTAGCTCTTTTGTGACTATTCAATACAAAGCAAATGAGAGGGAGGGAGGACCCAAGTGTGCGTTGGAGAGTTCAAGGGAAGAGGATAGTACTGCGTGCGGATTGTCGAGTATTTCCGTTCCATGGACCAGCCACGCTAAACAGGACTTTATAAGCAATAAAATGCTAAACGGGAGTTTACTACTGACAGACTTTCAGTCTTCGCGGCTGCGTGAAGATCCGAAGTATCTCTTCTAATGTCTGTTTCCGAAAGCGGTCGGTAATTCCAGCTATCTGTGTGAATGTCTGGAAATGGCCATTTGGGAACCATTGACGATGATAAGCGCACCACTTTTGCATAACTGTTCGTATTTCTTCGTACATGAGTAACACGAAGAAACGGAAGAACACAACAGCTTTTGGGTTAATAAGGGGAACCTAAAAATCTGTTGCAGCTTCCGTATGACATCAAAACGAAATCCATCTTCTCATTTCTTCCCTCCAAAAATGCTTGCAGTTTCGATCTTATTGGAGTAAACAAGACTGTGCATGGATGACGAGTTACCATTCGTGAACACGTGCTAATTCAAATATTATAGTTACAAAACCAGCTACGGAATGTACGTACTTGCGGATTATCGAGAAAAAGAGTACCGAGTAAGATGTATGTAACGAGTGGCAATAACCGCAGAATCGGTCGCATGCTTCCGCGGCTGTTGTCTTTTCACTGGACAATAATTTGACGGACGACCTCGGGCGAGGAGGGCATCATTTTTCGCGGTCTTTCGAGTCTAATGCACATGGAATTATCCTGATTCAGCCTTGTTGTCAACTTTCACTACAACCGACCATCCACGAGCGCCGATCTCAAATGCTAAATTGTGCAGTCACTAATAGGAATTACTTAGAACTGCACATCCACAAGTACGTTAGCAAGTTATCTAGATGTCAACCTAGATACCAAACTGTAATGTTTATCTTTTCAAATAAGAAAACTCAAGCAGTTTCGAACACCGCTGACAGTTGGCTCCAAATTCACCAAACAATGTACTTCTCCGGTCTTATCACACTGTCCACCCCCAGTTTCCCCCGGTCTTTTGAAAATGGACTTCAAAGTACCGTCGCAGATTTGCAACTGTTAACCGCATCCCATCACCATTCTTTAATTTCTTTTTGACCGAATGTGTGAATCAACCCAGTGAATCTTGCCTAGCCATAGTCAAAGAGATACTACGGGATCCAAAGCGGACTTCAAGCTTATTTGCCCGTCTGAACTTCAAAATCTTTCTTCAAGACTCAACACAAAATGACCTATGCAACACGGGTAGTAAACAAGACAAGAAACGAATGCGGTTAATTATTTGTTCTTCTTATTCATTCCTACTTAATTTCGGTGTCAACTTCCACACATATAGTGTGTTGCTCCATTTGAGCAAAGCGTGAGAAACTAAGAAAGGAGCACACTAGCATAGGAATGGTTAAACAGGAGAGTACCGGATACGCATACCTGAAGAGCGGCAATAACCGCGAAACCTGTCGTGTGCTTCCGGGGAAATTTTTTCATCCATCCGTATGGGAAATATACTACTGAAAGTTGGTCTTGCCTGACCGAGGAAAATCCTCCCACGAATCACCATGTGGTTCTTAAATCGATTTAGCATTTGTTTTTTCTCTGAACACTATCCAAATGGTGAACTCCTAGGTGGTTGGATGCACCAAGGGACGAATTCTTAATCAGAGCAAACATGATACAAATGAATCATACCGACGAACACATAGACCGATATGCAGACCACGCGTGTGCACAGAACAAGTGTACATCGGCTGGGAGGAAAAACGGACACACTGATCCAGGGGATATCTTGGTGCATTGACAATGCTTTTTGTTTTACAAAACTGGTGTAACATGGTTTCACGCGAATGTAGTTACCACCGAACTTTAGTTTTGTCGCTTTGAAATGATCAGCCACTCCCGACAGTTTTATTTATTTACCTTTGTTTTATCGCTATTTATTTTTGTATAAACCGTTTGCGGTCGTTATGTCCGTACTACAGGAACATATTTTCATCATGACTGACGAATCTAAAATCATGACTCCACACATTGGTGGTCCAGGCGGCGAACAATATCATGCAAGACATGTTCAGTTCACCTTTCACTGAGATGAAAAAACAAAGCAGGCCGAAATAGCTGATCAGCTTGCGGAACGGATGATACCGTGAAGGTTTGGAAAGTGGCAAATTCCACCTGGATGGTTCATTCAGTTCAAATTGCCCTGCCATGTGGAACGAGAATCGTCATAAGGCAACTTTGAGATAAGGCCGTAAAGCGAGTTACAAATCGATCCAAGTGTACTGTAGCGAGCGGATCAACAACATGCTCTGAGATTTACCCGAGATTTGGAGTCAGCGTTCACTATGAATTAGCTATAAAGAACAATGGAAACCGCCCTACCATTGCTACTGCAATTCTCCCGGTACCAAATAATACACGGATCCAAGTAACGATTTCTGTATGTGATTATCGAGAGGGACGAAAAATGACGTCCCAAGTTCATCAGAACAGAAAAGGAATGAGTGAGTCCAAGAGACAAGCTTAAGGACAGAGATGCAAGATTCACATCAGAAAAGGGCCACGGTTTCGTTTGCTGAAACCGGGCGACTGAGGTTGGTACACTGGGAAATGCAGAAGAATACAAACGCTTAAGATAAACTGGCACGTAACTCAGCTCTATTGAGTAAATCAGGTTATGGAGCACAAAGGACCAATTGTTGTGATTTCGTTATTCGGCTTCGCAACAACGCTAAGTTCTCCATATGAAACACCATGAAAGTTGCCTTTTGAGAGCCCCAGTTGGAGGTGTTCACGGTCAGTAATATATTTCGGATAGCGTACAAACCGGGCATTGCATTTTTACTAAATACTGAAAGAAACGAGTGATCCCAGCTTGGGTAATGATAAGATTTTGGCACATGTCCTCAAATCGATTCCATCGATGTACGTTATTCTGCAAGGCATGTGGTGGTTACAACGTAAACCCAGCTGGACAGGGATAAAACAATAAGATACAAAAATCCAAACCAATGGATTGGCCTAACTTAGACCTTCGGATTGGAGTTCAGCAAGTCATTCGACTTGGTGGTTGAAGAATTTAGGTGATAAGGCAGTTTTTTCATCCCACCACTACAAACTTTCACTTATCTTCTGCCGGGTTGCTCAAGATTCTTCTTTCAATTCGCTCGCACGTAGACGGTACTGCACAGCAGGAATCAAAGCCACTACGTTACTAGCTATAAAAGTTGAACCAAACAACAAAAGCATTGTCGACTTGAATGCAAACATGGCCCAAGTTATACCCATATAAAATATCTTCCTGCTACCACTACCAGCTTGTTGCTCGGGAATAACAAAGAAGTGCACGTTTGCTTCCTTTCTGCTAAAATCTATCTGCGAATTTTGTAGAACTTTGTCTTATATGATAAAAATGGGCATGGTTAGGTGTTTCCGATGAAAACTCGGTGTACTGTTTCCAGTCCTACTAGTAAATATTCTCCGTACAAATTACATTCTCACTGCTTCTGAGATACGTTTTTCAAGTAAAAATAATGTGGAAATAAATATATCAGGATGTTCGACTAAATGCATTTTTGAAGAGAAACAGTGCAACCAGATTTGGTTGCACCTACAAACCTCCGAAACAGAGACACCCTGAAACTGATTTTGACCACAAAATTCTCAGAGTTGGTTTGCAATTCTGCTATGTAGACTCTGATCTAAATGTTCTATTCCATTTTCACGCAAGCCAATATCTTTCATCAGTTGTGCTACGCAAGTGTTCAACACAAATCATTCTCCATGGAAAATGTTGCAGATAAAGTTACCATTTATTTCATTAAAACAAATATAGGCAGACTACCGGGAAAACATTATACCTCTAGGGATGTGTTCGTTAGTAGCATGAAGGGCTGTTTGTATGCCGTCATTTTTATTGTGGTGGGGATGACTGGCACTCTTACTGGGCCTCTAATAGTGCCCTTTTCTTCGTTGATTGTCTATTTCAGACCGAGTCGAGCTTGATCCCGATCGGAAGAGCTCTGCCTCGTGTGAACATTATAGTAGATGGTTTATAGTGTAAGACCCTTATCTCATTGGACATACCAACAGGGAAGATACAAACACAGGGGTCGATCGCTATGAAAAAAACCGATCAATATCATTCAAAGCCAGCGACAAAAAGATCCCACAGCACGTGATGTTGAAAGTCAACTCAGATATCGTGGGGATTGAGACGTTCGACTCATAGACGTTCTTCAAGAGTTCGCGCTCTAGTTACGGCTCCAAACAAGACGGATGACGCAATTGTATGACAATTACTTTATGGACTTCAAAAAATAACAAAATCTGATGAACCATTTCATAAATGAATATTTACCTAGGTGGTCAGTTTTCCTTCAAGTACGGTCGCGTTTAGACTATGTATAAACCATGCATATAAAATCCGGACACGCGGACAAAAGAGGCAAAATTCATACAACCTCGAATTTTCAGGTTCAACGGAGGGCTGGTTCATTAGCATTTCACAGTTCCTGTTGCCTGATGCAGTCTGCGTTCACGCTTGATTGAGTGCAAACTGCGTTGTGGTTGGCTTGCCCAACAGGAAGTACTTCAACAAAGACAGGTTGGGGCAAACCGTTCTCGTCGGTCGGTTCAGTGAAATGGCACAAATAACGAGCCCGAATAGTTAGCGTGTCACGCTCTCCGAATTCACTTCATCCTTGACATTTTGTCTCGTTTAGAAGCTTGCGGGTACGGCATGAATAATTGATTTCGCACAATTTAGAAAAAATCCACGGATGTAGGTAGGCGTAATCCTTCAACAAAGAGACAGAACTGAATACCACAGGATTTGATGTATCGCCCGGGACCTCAGGAAAGCAAATCGACAAACCGGCGCTGCCTCTTCGTCCCCAGTCAGTCAAGCAAAACAATCTTTTCAACCGAAAATTTTCAGTCATTGCATCACCGTCATCATGAAATTTGGTTGTCAGGACCGTTTGTATTCTGGGTAATGGTAGTCATAGTTGAACAGTTCGTAAGTCAACCAAACAATAGATAGCTAACTCATTTTGGTCGACAGAAATGGCAAATTATTCGGCTAGACTTAGTCGGACAAAACGAAGGAGGCTAGTCATCCGAACGCACGCACAAAACTATCGGGGATGCATTACTAATTTTGTCTCCTACTCATACATTTACTCTGAGTCAAGTGCATTTCATAGAAACGGCACAAACGAGATTGTGATTGAGTAGTTCCCGTCTTCCACTTGACAGAAACCTTAGGGTACGGTCTTTTTTCGTCGGCGATTAAACACAGAATCTAAAAGGATACCGTGAAGTAAAGCCTATGCCATAAATTATATGCTCGTTTGCTGCATCTCCCCATTGATTGAAGATGTGAGCCCATTCCTTCTTGCACCCAAAGGGATCCTAGTGTCTCGTTTAACCGGTTTTTTGGATACCAAGGGAATTCCGCACAAACCACTTACTTTTATCTTGCACATTTTTAAGCTGATTCCAAAACCAGAACTATTCGCTCTCCTCATTTCTGAGTGAACTCCAAATTCTTTTAATTTATAAGATTTCCCAACACAAGGATTAATGAATGAACGTTAAACAGCAGAAGCCTTGAATTACCTCTCGATAATGCAGTTCTTTGGTGCTTCCCCCATTTAGTGATATGCCAGTGAAATTCATTTCACTCATCTAACCTAATCATGCCAACAACCGAAAACGAGTTCATGTTTACAGCGGTGTTTTACCCGAGTTCACCACGAAAAGTAGTGTTCATCAGAGTTGCCCTCCTTCACCTTTCTTTTCTAACTTTTTCACTGGCATGGCTATAAAGTTGGTCCTATTTTCATGTGAAAATAGTGGCATTGATATTTGCCAAGATAGGAATCTGTCGGACTCAGAATATGCGAACGCCGTCATGCTACTGAGCAAAGACCCAAGTAAGTTGCAAATTCATCTCAACCGTCTGAACGATAGTGTGGGGATGTTTGAAATGCATTTTCCATCCACAAAGTGTAAAATGAGGGTTCGAAGCCGAGCTATGCTCATACAAGACAAAACTTGGGTGTAGTAGATAGATATGGTTAATTGGATAGTTGCATCTCACCTGGTGGTCGCATACCGGAAGAAGTGTCTTTCGCATACAGGCCGCATTTGTATTCATTAATTCAAGGCAGCAGTGGCGTCGGCGTGATATCCAGTTATTGACCAAAGGCCGGCTCTACACAACAAAGTGATGCCCGTATTGTTCTATGGCTCCGATATATGGCTGTTGAGAATAGATGTAAGAAGATAATCAGTGTTTGAACACCACCATGTCCCCAGTAATAACAGAATATAGTGGAGGAATCGTCTCAGTATCTCAAAGGTTGGACGTAAGGTACTCGGCCGTAGAATAAAATCTTTAGGATAGGTGCCCACTGTGAATAGGTTAAGTTGGTTGGGACATGTTTTGCACATGTTCACTAAATGACTGAATTGTTGCATGCTGCCCTCGGAGGCAGGTAAAATTTGCAGAGCGGTTCGGGGTGGCCAGTCGATGACACGGGGAAAAAATTAAAAACTTTACCCAGTGGACTGGCTCGTCTAGGTGGAGTCAGACTACCTGGCTGGAGTTCACGGGATCCCCCAGAAGCGATAGTTAGAGACAGTAGATGATATGGCTAAGTACCGCTCTTGCAATCAGAATATCTCCCTTTCTGTTTAGTGGTTCAACTCATTATTTTGCGGTCGATTTTCCTCTACTCGTTTTCTTTGTTTTGAATAGGTTGTTCTTTGAGATGACAGCCGAATTAGGAGCACATTGGTGCAAGGTCAATGGTTGTAAGAATTGAACTGAACTTACTTCTCATAAAACCGAAAATCTGAATTAGAACGGTGGCGCTTAAAACACACATCTTAAACATATCAACAACTAAGCTGATCCGGTTGGCGCCAAAAGTTTACCATCGTTGAATATTTTGCAGCTCAGAACCATCTCAGCTAGAAATACGGTCTGTTTATTTCTCCATAAGTTTTGGCTACTGCACACTGCACCACACACTAGGGAGTTAGATGAGCGAAGAAAAATGAAACAAAGACCGCAAGCTCTTTAGTAAAAACAATTATATAGAACAGGAAGAATTCCAAGTGCAAAAAGGCCACTGACTGGAGTTCAGCCACATCACTTATTGTATTTAGAGATGGTGTGACGGGGACTTTGTGGATTTCAACGAAGCACTTTGACTGAAAATACACAAACCTGTCCATTTGTTAAAATTTTCAATACGCCTGCGACATTTCATTTCAAAAGCTGCCCATATTCCAACAAACCTCCTACTCCTAGGAAGATGACACGACGGCATGGGCAACACATTTCCCAACAACATTAACCTACTTAAATTCAATGCATCTTTTAAAGATATAAATTTCGGGTACAACGTCCTAGGCCCAACTTCCAAAGTACTGAGAAAATTCCTGTGCCATGTTCTAGGAATATCACAACTGAAGTGGGGATCAAACACCAAAAATTTCCGTACGTCTTCCGTCAGCAAGAGCTACATACCAAGAAAGATCGCAGCGCTACGCTGTACACCCCACTTGATCGATAATGGAGTCTCACACCGACGCCTACGGTGTACCAAATTGCTATGAGCCAATCGGGCCCTATGCATATGTGACGATACTTCACGCGATGCACGACCATATGACGAAGTGTAACTAATCAAGTAACGGAGCTTGCCGACTTGACGCAACTCTTCTCCAGTGAGAACAAACTTTTACTCTGAGGATATCCAGTTCTGTAATAGCATTTTACACAATGAAGGTGCAATACGCATCCCAAACAGAGACACTATGTCATTCAGATGTAAACCTACCTAAGTCTTCACTCAGAGGCACAACATTGTTCTGATATGTTAAGTTAGAAAATAACTACGTGAAATCTATTGATGACATTATTCTTACACCAGGATATAGGTACTTATTTCATCACGTTGACTACAAAATTGAAGAGAAACAATGAACATGAATGGCCAACCTGAAGAACTCGGATGAAAGACCGCCATAAGTTTTTAATGTTCGCACACAACGACTGAAGAAAAATGGATTTCTCAGGCATATCTTCCAGAGGCAGCCCAGCAGAAGTACTAATGACCCAGTCGAACATATCAGGGAAGACAATGATCGAAGCTTACGGAGGGCCTACTGTGGATTAGTCCGACCCCAACGGAACCAAAAAGCACCTATATTCTTGAGCGTGCACCTTTCACGGGTGCAAGATAAATGCCCGTTAGCGATTGGGATGTAACACCTACTAAGCAAATTTCTGTTATATTGACAAGAGGACCTACTGATTCTCTTGTCGATGCGTACAATCAATGATGCACAACAGTTGTTAGGTGTGCGCTCCTTTTCTCAGATTGATCCCAGAAGTTTTGTTGACTCTGACGCAAAAACTTCGCACAATCCCTGAAGAACGACGTCAACAACCTGTTTAGTTCGAGATTTTCGTAAAGAAGACTGTCTGTCTGATAATCTTTCTGATAGAGGATTCATATACGCTTATACCATTTCATAAACAGCCGTTATTGGAAGATTCAATGTGGTAACGAGCCAACCGAAATTTTCCGTAGAATGTTTCATCCAACGCTCCTGATAATGAATCAGAGTCCCGTAGGTTTCCTTGATCACCGAACGAGCAGCTTCCTTGTATCGAAGCTTATAATAAGTCAGCAAAGGTTGTGGCCATTCTCGATAACTACAGTTTTCTTAATTTTCTTTTATGCTATTACTCGCAAGAATTCAGAAAGCTTCTGTTTACTTGGCCCCACGCATATGCATACCTCATCGAGGGCAGTAACCAGACAGAGGGCATTGTAAAATATCCAACAAATCATTGCTGGTGACCTTGAATCCCACATACCGTCTGCCATTACTTTTTTATTGCATGATGCAAATCAGTTACCACAGAAGTGACAAAATCCATGATCTTAAGATGCAGTGTGTAGTGCTTCCTATGATCTGTTCTTAGTGTTGGCCCGGACCCTGGGTATTTGGTTGTTTTGTTAGTCGCGTAGAATGTGTTAAGTTGAATTCAAGCTGGCGACCACCATCCATAATCAGTCGTTTAGAGTGGTCGGCTTTCGCGTTGGTGAGAACACAGACTGAACGTAACCAAAAGCAAATATAAACCACAAGGGTGGGCTAGAATAATTGACAATCTTCAATCGGCCCACGCTACTCGTGTTAATGGCGACGTGGTCGGTCCGAGTTTAAAGCTATGAATGAGAAGGAATGTACCAAGTGAGCGGATGTCGCTTTCGATGACAAAGTTTGTGTTCGACGAACACAGTCGATATTCAGAGCAAAGCTGAATGCGGCGGCAGCCGTTGTGAAGTTAACCGCCCTGAACAGCAGATGGATCTCCAATGTGCATTTCGGTTCTCGTTAAACAGTCACCTTGGGGGCTGAGATCACCAGCAACAACTGTACCGTCTGCTGGATTCACGTTTTGAAGTGACCGGGGAAAGTTCCAGTAGAACTCACCTTTAATCACAAGGGAGCTGGAGCCAGTGGGTGCGCACACATACCGCTGACAACCAACAGAGCTTCGATCGATTGCTATTGACAAGCACCGTGTCGTCGAACCAGCCTGAATGCAAGGGACTGTTAATTGAGATCAAATCTAACGAAATATGCTAGGCGGAAGTAGACTGAGCAAAGCCCCCGAGTTCTTCTTTCACTCAGAGACGCGGAAGAACTGCCTAAACTGATATAAAAGAGGTTAAAATTCCTGTTCTCGTGAGCTTTTTATAAAAATACGGATGAATATTGGACGGTGGCGTGGCAAAATGCGTATTCGATTGAACCGATCTATTTTATGGTGTGGCTCACAGATACCTAAAAGCAAGCCCGAAGCTGGTTATGGTTGTATAATATAACCTGGACCCGGCCCCAGTCACATGTTGGAACAATTGATTTAGACAGTAGCAATGAGGACTGAGATCAGAATAAATGTGAATGGGATAGCCGGAACATAGGCCCAAAACTCTAAGATACGCTGCTCAGGATCTCATATACTCTAAAATCAAGTTTATCGCTTACATGGAAACTGTCCGACAAGTGTAACATCGTCATCACGACTCATGACTATTGTTGATTCCTATGATTTCCATTACGTGCTTGGCGCATGAGTGTAGTGAAAGACGGACAACTTATAGCGACTAGGGCACAATATACGAGGAAGGAGAACACGCCACTATGACCCTGAAACTTGGTGACAGAACTGCATAAGATCACAATAGGTCAGGTGTGTCAACGAACCGAGCAACAGCATATTACCATCTAACAAGGTAACTGCAAGGTCTGGGACTCGAATTCTTGGTCTTCATGTGATGAAAGATGCAAAATCCACTTGACCACCGTCGGTCACATAGCGCTCCAAAAAAACCTCTGACTGATTAATGAGGATGTTTATTGAAATGTAGATTAATAAGAAATACAAAGTGACGTCAGCGCCTGGAATGGAAGAGCAAATATGAGAATGAGTACAAGATCTCGGATCGCAGACAATCTGGATTTCGAGTACCTTTTTTCGTTCACATAATTATTAGTATAAGTCGCTAGATTTAGTTTATACCAACTTACTGGTTAAGATGGTCACAAATAGATGCATATCCGGATATCTGGTCGAATAGATATCTATTTCATCCACAACCCGTTAACATAATAGTAACTTTGCTGACGGATTTGTCATCCAATTTATTTGACAAATCGTAGAGGAAAAGGAACGCATGAAACGCTATTAAGTCTATCCTGTTTTTTTGCAATGATTCTGAAACCGAGTTATTTTGGATGATGAAATTCAGTGTACTGACCAGCGGAATTGGTGCTAAGTTGGACAAGTGAACAAATTAGAGGGGATTCACAGCACTGTATACCAATCAAGTGTAATAGTTGGAATTAATTGCTGTATTTCAGTTGCACCTCTAGTTTGTTCACTTGTCCAACGCAGCAACAGTTCCACTCATCGGTACACTAAATTTCATCACCCGAAGTAACTCCGCTTCAGAATAATTGCAGAACAGGATGGACTCAATAGCATTTCATGCAATTTGCGTTAGTAAACGTTTCTTTCCACTACCATTTTCATGATAATCACAGGAGCATTCAAAGTTAATGTTTTAGGTTGATTCGAATAGGTGCACATTCACAGGACCAGAGGGGAAAAAACAATAGCTATAATGGATCAATGTGCAGTTTTGCAGTTGTTTGGCACGGCCAAGGTCACCTGGTTGCTGCCCGTATAGGAGAAATAGATCAACATGATTTCCGACGTATTGGTCGAATGTTCAACATTATAAACCGAGACCAGATAGAAAATTACCACGTTTCAATTCACGGAGAAGAGCATATAACGTAGAATAACTTTAGTTGACAAATACTCGGGAGTAACGACCATAATTTCAAATAATCGGAGCAAACTGGGATGAATTCAAGATCTGATAACTTATCATGGTTTTTTCACTGAGTAAATGTGCTAGATGAAGAAGGACATCATATTGTTATAACAATTATTTATTTTATCTTGAAATAACAGTTTCTGAAGAGAAAAGAAGGAAAGGTACAAAAAAAATCCAACTTTACAAAGTAGACTTCACCACTGACCGATCGGGATACTAGGAACTAGTTTGACCCGGGCGAGCATTTTGCGTGGAATTAGGGGCACAACAACAACCGGCTCGGAATCGGCCAATTGTACCGGGATGTACAAATCAGGTTTCGAACCCGGTATGAAAGTTTCATTCAAGTGACCGGCGGGCAAACAGTATCCTAGCCCAATCTCTACCGTCCCCGCATCAGACCAACGGCCAGCGCTCAGTTCCAAGTGCGTGTGCAACTCTACGCGATCGACTTCATGGTCGGATTGTGGGCCACTTATTGACGAGAAGCCCTCCTCAAGAGGACGCCAAGCACCCACTGGAGGCCACCATTGGTGGAATAAAGTGGTCCACAAGTTATGGGACTTTGTCCAATCAAAATTTTCCCTGTTCACTTGAAGATCCGGTCGTCGAAATAGCACACAAACACGTTGCCTTAAGTGGGAGTGCAAAAAGTAAGCAAACGGTTAAACATTTATTGCGAAGCAAATTAAGTCCCTAACAATCGAACATGATAGCGCGGAGAGATAATTAAAACTTGGTTACCCCATCCGTAAAAACAGCTACAATAACCTAAAAGCAGTATAAAACGTTGATCAAGAAGGTGAAGCTATTCTGAAACTCCTAAAATCTACCAGTAATGACCGACCTAATGGGCTTGAGGTGCATCATGTAAGCGGAACATGGGTGAAGATCAGACTCGATGACCTTCAAAAATGTCTAGTGTTATTTGTCCTTCTCTTCCAAACTGTGAAAATGGATCACGCGTGGTGCAGATGCAACTTGTCAATACTGGTCGGGCAGCAGACGATCACGCGAGCTCTTGTTCGAATTAACAATCAGGAGATTGACCCGTCTACTCGCATGCACGAACTGACTAGGTCCTATGGGCTATGATGGTTACGGATTACGACCAACCGAGGAGAACATCTATGAAGTAAATTGCGAAAGATATCGGTCGTTTTTTACCACCTGCTGGTGTGTGTAATTTCCATTAAAAAATAACTGCTTGTATCTAGCTCCGTGCCATCATTGCCAAACTACTACACGACAAATGGCCCTGTGAGTGATTTGAGTCACCGTTACAAATCTGATTTATTGTCTTGGTATTCCCTAAGGAGAAAAACATGTAGAAAGCGACAAGAATAAAGAAATACTGAGTATCGGAAATTGTGGGTGATTCACACACCACTATCTAAAGGCTAAAGCGCTGAAAAATCGAACGCGGTTAGGAAACAATTAACGCTAGTTAACAACCCAGGTAGCAACTTAAGTAGGTCACTCGAGGCTGTTTCGGTATGCCGGTTCCGAACGGTGTCTTAGAAAATCGAGTTTTACGAGCCCAAATGTGTTGAGAAACACGATTTAAACATAAAAAAGTCATTGAAAGTGCCAGCACTGAATAGGCGCCAAAACCGAGTCTGCTTGAATTGAGCGATGCATGCATGCACATAGCGTTCCCCTCAGTGGGGCAGTCATTTGGAGTAGCGATTAGGGATTTAATTTGAACAGTAGTGACGGACGACATCTGGCTTGGATAAAAAACGAAAGACCGGTTGAGAAGAATGCCCGAATTATCCAAAGAAAAGAAGATTCA
Source organism: Fasciolopsis buskii (assembly GCA_008360955.1). Taxonomy (NCBI): domain Eukaryota; kingdom Metazoa; phylum Platyhelminthes; class Trematoda; order Plagiorchiida; family Fasciolidae; genus Fasciolopsis; species Fasciolopsis buskii. The sequence goes on along the minus strand of LUCM01002499.1, from coordinate 199,080 downwards.
ATACACCACTAGACACTAACTTGAAGTTACGGTCAACTCCACTAACCGGACACCGGTAAACGTTTTGCTTGTTCGACAGTAACTATTAGCTGAAATAAGACGCTATAAAACTTGAAGGTACTCATGTGGCAATTCGCTCGTAAGATAGTTTATGGGAAATAGGGTTCATTTGCTACCAAAGCGGATGTAACATCCATCAAATTTTATCCAGAACAAGCATTTCACGATGTGTGGTTGGGTAAATTTACAAACCCGTTTGAGCTACTTAAAATGCACGAGTAGCACTACACTATGAGTAAAAACGGATCCAGCCGCAAAACAACTTACCGGGCCAAGGTCAGATTCATCCCGACCATGACAGCACGTACACGTATAGACGCTGTGCCAATAGTTGCGGTGAAACGAACTTCAGGTATGACCATGGTTGACTGATCAGTGGCTACACGGGAAGCCGGTGCCCAACCATCATCGGCATCCTCACTGAGTCGATTGGCAAACGAGGTTGTGCCTATCGGCGCACGACCAAAACCAAAAACGTCAGCACTTGTGGTACGGGCTCCCTCATGAATCACAGCCATCGGCTGCAGCAAGGCCACATAGACTGGCTGTAGTCGTTTGGCAGACTTGTGCAACACACTGAGTGACGACATCTCACACGGCTGATTTCGCGTGCCACGCTCGTCTACAGAGTCTGTGGGTATGCCGACTGATTGGGATAATAGGATGACTACAATTCGAACTGCACAGGCCCATAAACCCATATCTGTGACGGAACCTTCGATGGAAACTAGCTTGCTTACTGAAACCAACTGTGTGACCAGGTCAGCCAACAAAGTCTGCTCCGAATCTGTTTTCCCTGAAAAAAGATGGAGGGCCTAAAACGAAATAAGTACCAGATGAAACAAAAATGCACGGTGGACAAATTCATCATAAGTACAAAAAACGATAATAAGGGCTACAGTTTTGGCCAAATTATGAATAAAACAAACTGCAAGAATGGATTTTTTGTCTTCAGTACAGTAAAGGAGCGGGCCTAGCAATCTGCAGAATCCACTATCGTTTCATCCTATTTGGGAACTATCAGCATTGCATATCCACCGAGCTCGAACTGGGACGCGGAGCCGGGATGTATGCATATGAGTCTAACAGTATGGGGGTAGGCCATTTGACGAACAAAGGTCTGTGGTTTGCAAAAATCCGCGATGTGGGCGCTATATCACGAAGTGTTGACGTTCGATGGACTGTCCAAAATCAGCCCGCCGAGCACAATGGCTAAGGCGTTCGACTCACAATCGTACGTTCCGGGTTCGCGTCTCAGTTCGGGGGCGGTGGATATGCAGCGCTGATAATTCCTAAGAAGGATGAAATAACTGCATAATACTTCCACGGTGAGTTGTGTTGTTATTGCTCGGTCAGTTATTTGAAAATCGCATTACATCTGTTACTACTGTAAACAATCGAACATGTGAAAAATAAGCGGCAAGAGCACGACCTTAAAACTTGCTTTGTTACGTGACGACTTTAAGCCTCAATTCGGACGAGAGCCGAGTCCTTTTATTAAAACAGTATCTAGGAACGGTTTGTTCTTAATCTGTTAGATATTTACACCATTTGGTAATGAGTGATATAAACCCATTAGTTAAACTATTCTTTACCTGCGGATGCAGTCGGATGATGCAACAGAAAAAACCACCGGATGCTCAAGTACTTAAAACTCCTCAAGGTACATGAGAGACTATGAACGCAAAAGTTTTCCTAGAAAGTCGGGGAGCAGACACGTTTTGACCGAAGACCAAAAGATCCAATTTGTGTACGCCCGAATAAGTATAATGCGTAAACAGAAGGAAGAAAGATGGTCCATTCTGCGACACCTTGGGTGCGAGGCATAAAATGAAATTATCGAAAGTAGACGTGTTTAGTTTTAATTTCAACGGTACAGTCAGCGTCACTGGGAAATCAAATTCGAATTTTTTTGCCCAATAGATTCACAGCGAAAAAAAGGTTTTGGCTTAATGCGACAGAGAGAGGGCGGATGAAAGCAATTATCTTCCGCCACAAGAATAAACAGAAAGCTAAAAAACAGATCTGCACAGTGGACTAATTCACTAGATTTTCATAAGCGCAATAACCAGTCCCATTTTCGCACACAGCCGATAATATAAATACTGAGGAAGGACTGAAATGATGGAGGAGTTATAGTACAAGAGGAAGAGAATGCAAGAGAGGTTACCAAGATAAGGTTAAGTTGATGGACCATTCGAGCTGTTTGGTGAGTTTGGGTTAGTAATCAAGAAGGGTTATAATTTGGGCATTGCTGACAAGTCCTACATTTCTAGTGTTGTTCATAAAATCGACTTAGATATCTGAAGGCACAAATTGTGTTTGTTCAATCCAAGCCCGCATAAATGCGATATTATGATTGCCTTGAGTTCAGTGGATAACATCGTGGCTGTGGACTATCGTTGAAGACGTTTCTGAACAAGCTTAGTTGTTCGCTGGTGAAAATGCCCAAAATTTAGTCACTCAGATACATGGCTAATGAGACGAGGACCAGTTTGTGTTGCAAAGCGCAGTGTAAATTGGTTGGGTGGTAACTGGCCGTCAGGAGTAGATTCCTTAACGAACCAGTATATAGATGATATGTAAAGCAGTTAGCGTTAATGGCAAACCCATTTTATAGATCCATTTTAGATAAAGGTAAACATAAAGACTGAGAGAAGTAGCAGAAAAGTAAAGCATTGCCAATTATGGTCGCACCAACGCCCGGGCTAATCAAAATTCGGGTCTATCCCAAGCAAAGGAGTCTTATTTTGTGATTCACTAACTCACTCGTAGTCCCATTTGAAGGGCCCGTGAGAGCAATTTGCTCGGGTTGCGCATGATCGGTATAACTTGATTAGTAGCCAAATTCGATGGAGATATACTGACATTTGCAGCGGATGAATGAGAAGAAGCACCCACCGAAGCTAGGCACCAGCCTAAAGTAGTAAGTATTGTGATCCATTGAACCAAACCATTCCAATGACCGACCCGGTCAAGACGCTGTACAGAACCGCATAAATCGGTAAACACCAGGCGGGTGAGTAGAGTCAGCCGTTGCTTCCATAACCCGTTTGAGAGCACTACAGTTGGACTAGGAGATAGGACAATGGTAGATAGTAGTAGTAGTTTAGAGGAATAACCAAAAAAGTAACGTTTAGGTAACATGACAAAGGATGTTTAGTCGGCAAAAACATGTGCCATGGATAGATGGATGGATAAGTGTCCCCATCAGAACTTTCATCGAACAACACTCATCTCCGCACCACCGGTGCAATAAAATTTACTGACACACAAATTACATCTGATGTGATAATCTTGAAGTAAGAGCATAGCAACCTAAGTCCACAGAGTGAAAGATAGGTAGTCGAGTGACTGAGCGCACTCCAAAATGAGTTAAACGTTTTGTGGTACAATCGGGGCCAGGCCAGATATTAAATATAAAACTGAAAACCACCGAATCCCATCATTAACCGTCGTATTATCCAAATGACCGAGACGTTAACATTTATCGATGGAAACCTAGACATAGACAGAAGTAATTATTTGTTAAACAGTTTGTTTCTCAGTGATGTAAGGTTATTCATTCCTTTCCAATTTTTTTTGAAGTAATCAAATCCACATATGCCCATCTATCCTTGTTCAGTGCGACCAATTCAGAGGACATTCGAAGTTCGGTTCAAACAGTGGCTGCCACAAGGATGGTGTCAATAAAGCATCTGTTATATTAAAAAACCCGGAGACAAACCGGATTTGGCGGGGTCATGAAATGTGAATGTACTCGCTACTCTATATTCGGAAATTTTAACTATCCAACCACAACCGTGTCTGGCGCATTCTTCACATCGTTTTTCGTTGTTAGTGTAGTAGTCGCAGCGTACTAAAACAATGGTAGCATTTCTAACCTATTCGATGAGTAATCAGAAACTTCGATCAGTGAACCCATCTGGAAGACAATGGAAAATCGAAGGGAACATTGTGCAGAACGGAGGACCTTTAGAATCAAGGGTCCCGTCATTAATATGGGCATACCAACAATCGTGGCCCGTAATCTACGTTTGTTTCCTGGAAATACAACCGATCGGATTGATACTATATTAAGTGAGGAAAGTGAATAATCCGCCTGGACAGGGGAATTGAAGATTCTGTTAGTGTTGATGGCCTGTCTGTACCTCGTGTGGATTGACCAGTACGCTAAAACAAGCACGGTGGTGGTGTGACTATTTATACTGATAAGCAGTGGTGTAAATTTCCCGGAAATGCGTTAGAACATCGTATTATCCATATCAGTGCCTCCGTAGAAGAATGTAACATGATACCCTTCCAAAGTCGAGTTTTGAAAAAGATCACACAAAAATAAGAAATCATAGAGTGAAATTGGGAAACGCCAGGAAAAATCGTTTTGAAATGTGAAACTGTGGAGTAAAATAGGGAAACTATGAGGCTGACATCAGGAAGAGCCCCTTAAACTGGTCTAATTCGCAGGTGGCACGCATAAAATGACAGTTGACAGCAATAGGATTGCCTGATTTCATACCAAACGGCCTATCTAATATCACGTTAGCGTGCCACATGTGAATCGGACCAGTTTAAGTGTCATGTTCTGACATCAACTTAATAGTTTCCCAATTCCACTCTACAATCTCTCATTTCAAAATAATTTTTTCTTAGCAGTCTTGAAATAGTGGATACGTTTCGCTTATTTTTGCCATCGAATGCGTTCCCTGTATTTGATTCATAAACGAACTTGATTAACTTTTCGACATTTTCCGTACAATTCTCCTGAATTATCTTCACTTAACGTTATAATCTGTGGTGATTCAAACACATGTCAAGTTTCTCATAACTTTAGAGCTGCAAACCAAAGTTACTTTCCAAAGCAGGCTTGATAGCCATTCGGATTTCTGTTCTTTAGAGGCAATCCCAACCTATTCCATGCTAACTTCCGCCGACCGGTTGAAAGCTAAGATCCACTAAACGCGTCGAGGTAAACAGGTTATTCATCACCACTGCGCTCTACAAAACATATCAAGAATTGCGGGCATGACTGGAGACATCGGTCTAAATTTATTTGTTCACCGAGATTTGTGTTCATTCTGCGATTACCTATCAGATTAAGTAAACCTATTTTCATTCTTGCTAAGTGGCTAAAGCCGTGTGTTTATTCGTATTGAAGCAGCCATTTCGCAGAAAGGACCTAGCGTACCAGGCGAGAATATTTTATAGTTAGAGATTTATCCAGGTGAATCAAAAAATGAGCTCAGTAAGTCAGATATTTCGTGTGTCAATACGCTGACGGCAAAAAGAACAATCATGAACTCTAGTAAGTTCTCAAGCGGTCATAAGAAAGCAAATCAAGGAACCCATCTACGTAGGCGATTCTTCGATTTCGACCCTAAATTTTGGAGAAAAAATCATGCGGAACTGAAAAAAATCACTCCTGTTCGTTGGACGAGAACAAGCAGTTATCTTGAGTTTATCTTTATGATGTACCTGACCCTGATAGACTATGGCTGCATGTGTTACTTTCTTCTCCATTATATTATATATATTATATTTATACGTTACTCATCATTAGGAAACAATCCTGATTGCTGGAGAGTAGCCTTTAGTAATCCGGTTGCCAAAATGCCTAAGTTTGCCCTGAGCCTCCCATCCTTAATGCTCTTGAAAGATTAACATTGCAAAGTTATTCAATAAAATTAAGGGGTCTGAACCCAGATAATTTGTTGTTAGTCGCACTCGTTCGACTTTCGAGGTGCGCGTTTTCACTACGCATCCTATCCTATCAGCACCCGATCCGAATTCGCACGAGTGATGCACTTTTTTGATAAACGGCAATCTAAACGGTTGCAGCGGAGCATCATCTTTAAGCTTCTACCCACAATTATTTAGAAAGGCACTATCATTGTCATAATTCCTATCCTACACATATAGGTTTCCGCCACGGTTGTACGCTCATTAATCACGCCAACGATTTACTTCTGGGATCGGCAAATAAAAACCAATCTATTAATTATATTCAACAGGAGAGTGAGATTAAGCTCAAAAACCAGTTCTCAACATAAAAATTAAGGATAATATCTGAAGAGGGTTTGATATTTCGTTTGATCTTCACAAAGCATTAACTATCCTCAGACTTCTGATTTCACTGCCACCACTCTTCATAAATAGTGAGAGGATAAATGGCAAATTGTTGGCTAGCAATTTAGGGCCAACGACAACCAGGATTTATCTTGGCGTTACCACGACTCAAATCTCTTCTCGCTCAGTTCAGTTTTACAACAGTTAACCATGCACTAACGTGCTCTGACTTTGGTTGCTATCTCGCTTCACCGAAAAAGTGGAAGAAAAATATTACGACCTCAAACCGGGATAACGGAGAACTAAAAACATGTGCAAAGCAAAGAAGTCACTGATTGCAGCATTAAGCCATATAGCCTAAAGTTGAGGGACTTGTCACAAAGAGACTGCACCTTGACGTGGTGTGACGCTTTGCGTACCTCCATGACCCAACGAGCTATACAAGATGTACTATCTCAAGCCGGAGATCAAATCCTGTCTGGAAAATTAGTGGGTGGAGGCCTGGTGAAGTAGTCTCCTGGTCCTCTCAGTCGGGGGTCGATCTGAGTTAGTAGCTCAATCGGAAAAATGAGTGGAAGAATAATAGATCCAAGTAGATGGGCTTTCACTCAGTCACTCCCCTTTGCCTCGCAGACAGGCTCTCGTTAAAAGCAAAGGCTATCAATGGGAACTCTAGTCATTCTTCTGCTTGATGGTTGGACTACCTAGCAGTATTCTCCAAAAACCTCAGTGAATAGCACAGACAGTAAATTCCATACTGGATCGGTCGTCGCATAGGGTAATCAGTGCCGTGTTATTCATTGGTTTCAGCGGGATGGGCAGTAATACTTATACGCCTGCTCCGAGTTTCCTTGTTGGGTTAACGCCCCAATGCCTAGTGGGTAAGATTTTTGAGTAAAAGCTCCTGTTAGAGCCCCCAAAGAAAAACCCCTTCTGGGGTGCGGACAGCCGTTAAGTAGCGATATTCCGAGTACCTTCAGCATCCTTCATACTGTCCGTTCTTCCGATATATGGACCATGCAAATTGCTGCGAGGAACTGCGACTCGACGGATTTATCTGATGGCAGCACTGGGAAAGAGGAAGAAAGTTTGCACGCATTACTTAGACCAAAGTGTTAATCTCACTTAGCTGCCTTCAATACCCAAATAAAGAAACAAGCTAGCTAGAACTGTTGAAACTTTTAATATATGCATGCATACTGTGTCTACGAAACGCACACAGAAGATCCCAATTCCCATACTAACTATTCGAAGCACAGACAGCCCCATTCTCTTGCTTAACTGTTTGTGCGTACAGTGATTCGGTTTTGAGTGATCGTGGCCAGGTTGGCCTTGGGATTTCTCTGACCATACGAAACAAGCGTGCACTGTCAGGCTGGATCCCAGTCAAAGGTCGTCTGTGTGCCGTTCCGTTGGACGGTTCTGTGTGTATCAACAACAGTCGATTGAAGCATCGTTGTTTGTTCATCGTATCTGTGGGTGCAGCTCTCTGAGGCCGAAGACGAGTTCTACCAGGAATTATCTCCATTAATGTGCACTGTACGTTCAACGGATGTCGTGGTTGTTGATGGTGATTCTGACGTCCACCTTCGCTTCTTAACAGAAACGGAAAGGAACATCTGTCCCAGCCGATCGCACCGACAACGGAGACTATCTCATCCAAGTCTGTTTCTAGAGAACAATTTTTGTCATAAAAGATGATAGCGACTCACCTAGCATCCTCATTCGCCTTCACAGCGGTGGACTCAGATTGATCACATTACCAATGGTCATTGGTGGTGCGGATCAATCAAGGATTACCTGTCACTGTGATCCACACCTGGGGATCCAGATCATGCTCTGATCCGAGCTCACTTCTATGTGTGTCTAGTCTGTGGCTACATCGGTACAAAAGTCTCTTATTCTTCACAGTTAATTCTAGAAGATAACCGCAAACTAAGATTCCAATCGGGATTCACAATGCGATTGTCATCTCGACAAGATACCCACGATCAAAGTGAGCACCGAAAATAAATCAAAGAAGCTCTGCACTCAGCGGTAACTGCTATATAGGATTTCTTGCCAATATAAACCCCGAAACCATGAATATCCTCGACTTCAGCAGCACCATTAGATGATCGCACACCGGCCTTCCGGATGCAATATACAATGGGACACGTAGAGTAATATGACGTCAACTGACCGCGAGCAATGGTGCGTAGGAAGGTGGAAAAGGTTATGGCTATCGGAAATAGTTTCAACCTTTACCGACTGATTGGGAATACGCGTACACGGAAGCAGAGCGTAAGATGATTAAGGAATCCAAAGGCATACTGATTCACTCTGAGGACCGTCAGCTGGCGCATTGGGCAAGGGATTTCAGGGAGGAGTTTATTTGCCTCAGAGCCAAAGTGGACCTTCCACTTATGCCTGAAAAGGAAACAATGCAGGTGGATAGCAATCCTCCATCCGAAACAGAGGTGATTAGAGGCATAAAGCACTTGGACCAGATGGATTTTCTCCGTCCATATTCAAGAACGGTGGCGAAGTGTTAATATCAGAGTTAATATATAATTTTACCAGCAGGTTATGAAAAGTCTACAACCAGTGTCCAATTTAGCAAGCAAACCAGTGACATCCTGCTACGGCTTACTGTTAACTCTTCGGCGCCCAATGCCTGTACCCACTCATCGACGAGAGACTTAAGCGGATTTCTTCTTCTGAACAGATATTCTTCTAAAGCAGATGCATCTGAAGCCGCGTTCTACCCACTAGGATTAGCCATCGACGACCTATGAACCATCTAAGGCAATGAAGGATTGCTGGGAAATTCGGTGGACGCAGGGTACTGGTGAGAATTTTTGATGCATAAAAACTGCCACAGAAGTACATAGGGTTAAAAAAGGACCTCATTCGGTCAAAGGCTGAAAAGACTCGTAATAAGAAAACTGCGCGATGAGACAAACGGATCGGAAATATCTCACGTCAGGTTAACACCGAAGAAGGAAAAGAACAAGTAATAAACGAACTAAACTTCAGTGTTAAGGACGTCACTGAATGGAATAATTAGTCGATTTAGAAAACACACTAAAGGTTTGCAAGACTTCCCACAAGAAAAAACAAGAAAAACCTGAAAAACCGCCAGTCAGGCTCTTGCACATAGCATACAAACGAAAGCCATCTCGAAGCCAGATGAAACAGCACTTCTTAATGACATGTTTGACGCATGAGTATAGTGGAACGGGTATGGTCCATAGCCGCTACGACCTACTATACGTGGGGAGGGGGAACCGGCAACCACATTCTTGAAGTTTAGAGTGGCACAAAACCACATGAGGTCCGAGTCAGTCAGGTATGAAAAGCAGCCAAGTGACAGCGATTCGTCGTCAATCACCAAAGTGATCGGTGGACCAGCGATTTGAATCCCTGACCTTTATCGAGGATAGGTCCTTATTCTACACGGCCGTTGACTGTAGCACGAAAGCTAAGAAGCGAAACGGACACGACTATTCTTCCGGCAGACAAGTGGTGGGTCACGGTAACTATGGTCAGAGTAAAATATGAAAAAGACAATTTCTAAGAGATGTGTAGACTTATCGAGAAGCTAACGACGACCCAATTAAAAAACTTGCGGCAAAAATCAACTCACGATTGAGCCGATCATGTGAGCTAAATCAGATAAACAAGCGCGGGCATTGCATTATGAAGGCCAAATAGTCAAACATCGTACGGTTCCAAGGACTACCAAAATTCATAAGGAATTCCTTGAGGTCTATAGTTGTTACCTGGAACACCAACGTACAACCTGGCCAAAAGATTACAGAAACGACGGGAGACTCTCCATACACAACATGAGCAAACCATCAATAATGGTTTTTAATTCTTGGCGAAACTTCGTGAGACGAACATTGAAGAAAATAGAATAATGATCTTCCTTGATATCCTAGTTTTTTCCACATTCGTAGGTTTAGCAGGACAGAGATTACCCGAACTTTTAGAGGGATACCAAATGAACTAAAAGTTGGACCCAAGAGTTAAATGGGACTTGACAGAATCATGCATTCAAACATGTTCCAAGTTCAATCGTATGTTCCATGAACAGAAGAAACGAACTCCAAAGAATTTACCACGAAGCATACAGACCAAATCTCACAGTATTGTAGAAACCACAAGAGCCATCTAAAGAAAAGCTACATCAAGACACGCCTCAAAAGGATACACTATCACTGCAACATCAACGAACGAAGAAAACAATAATATCTGCTTCAAATGTCTCTACAATGTAAACGAAACTTTAACAGACGAAGCACCAACAAGAAGCAGTAACAAGAGACGGTTGCCATACAAAACAAAACATGAACCATCCTGAAGTGCTTCAAATACTTATATATATCTGAAGCACCATGAAAACGAACTGGAGTGTGGGCCAAGAAAAGCCTTACAAACGATCATTTTAAAGGTCACAGAACAAACAGCAGATATGAAGTCAATCAATGTCGTCGGTCAAAGTGACTGCAAAGACTGCGAGAAAAATGCTCAGCGTATTTTTATCGATGACATCGAAAGACCAATCGGGCAACGTGCAAACGGTATCAAGAGCCGATTCGGCTCACAACACATCAACCGTATTCGACAGTGAACACAGTAATTAGCTAGCATCGCTACTGTATCGCTTCCAACTAAGGTAACTAATGAGTCTGAATACAGTAAATAGGTAACCCATACAAGAGGATAATGGCAGGCCAGCACTGATCACAAGACCAAATGACGTCACCTCAGTTGATGGAAATTTCGAAAATGAACTGCACCCTTCGGGGACCAAACCAAAGTCATATACATGTTTATATACATATAGGGCGATTATGTAACTCCTGAGCATTCTTCTTGGAACACAAAGTATTTCAATTGAGCTGGCTTAATACGGTTTGTGATTAGGTAATACAGAAGACAACAAACGACAAATGAAAACAGACAACCAAATCTCTCACGGATCGTTATTGTCCTTTGCTGCCATTTTGTGAAATGGACGGCACAGATCATTCAGCACATGCACAACTCGACGAACTAGAGAGTGCAAGAAACGCAACAAGCTGTCCGAGGTCGCCGTTTCACTCGTGGCATTGGACGCATCGTTCTCCGTTGTATTTTCCAACTCTGAGCGGGGAAATTCCAGGCGACGTCGCTGAAAGTATGGAGAAAAAAATATGGGATAATGCTGAACTCGTTAAAAAAAATCAAGACGGCTGATCGTGATTTACCGGAATCAACCTGCAAAAACGTACTCCAAATGTGTTGGATCACCAAACCGGAGCAACTGTGAAACGCACAGGATGCAGCGTCTAGACAAGACGCACGGGTACAGGAGCCTTAGGCCGCCGAATATATGTTCACCATAGCTCTGACGGGTGACCACACTGGACACGCTTGGAGTGCAGCACACTAGACACAGAGTACAAGTTGGACACAAGCTCATCCTTGATAAGTAATCGCACAACAACCCTGCTAATGACTGACGCATTAGAAGAGCGAGGTTTGAAAAAGCCTCTCACTAGCTTGACTGAGAACGCCAAGGCATCATCATCGTTCAGCGTTAAACAGCAAGGCAAGCCTTACTGACCACTGCCTTTCCCCAGAGTTACACGTTTATATAAAAACAGTGAATATCCAAGTAGAACAGGGGGTGGACCTACACAGGCGAGCAAAAATAAGATGCCGCCGAAGCCAACACACGGAACACAGTCTAACTGTACAAACGCACGTGTTTTCAATCATTCTGATTCGATAGAAAATGACAGCACGATCGCCACTGTTCACGGTTCACTGCCATATCCTTCAGTGTCTCCAGCCAGCAAGTCGACGAGTCTTTCGGAACCCAGCCACGAAGGCGTGAGACACCTACTTTACCTAACTTCGCTGTACATTTTCTCATCCCACGTTGCCACATCATCTGTTGGCCTCCCCATGGATATACGCATACTTACTTCCAATCCCGAGCTACTATCGTTAGACACGCAGCTGCCAAGGTAAGTGAAACGGTCCACCATTG
>LUCM01002499.1:113596-186843 GCA_008360955.1 Fasciolopsis buskii | reverse complement strand
TGAATTACTCTACTCGAATCCTGAATTCGTGTTTCACTCACACAGCAGACATCAATCGAAAGTGAGTCCACTGTCAGAGCCAAACACGCCTGTTGGCCAGCCTGCATTAAAGTGCGCACATTGAAGGAACCCAGATTCAGAGGCTGACGAGGCTTGAGAAAATGTGAGCTAACAGGCTGAAAACCACCTACTACACTACTTGACAATAAACCGTTGCGAGTATCGCCAAGACGAACGACAAAGATTTAATTACCTCAGCCAACGCCAGAAATCAAGTGCAAAAAATATCGTGTTCATGAATCAGTAGCATATATATGCTGTGATTCAGGCAAAGAGCAGGTAGCTACGTGATTTGGTGTAAAAGTACGGAAATAAGCTAGTCAGAGACGAAAATTTTGGCTACACAAATCAAAATGAGACAGAGAAAAGCTCGAAAAGTGAGAGTTTCTACCGAAAACAAACATGGATATTAACTTAGGCACCTTCGAATTGTACAGGGTTCGGCCGTCTCTCTAACAAAATGGGGCGATGCAGCCAAACTATGGACAGAAAAAAGCTCTGCTTTGCGAAGAACCGAATAAAATCCTACAAAATAAAGGCAAACCGGAAGCACTGCTGAAAGAGTACTGAGACATTAGGTTAAAAAGATGTTCTATGGACAGCAAATAATACATCGCTCTTCTCGGAATGTCAAAATCAACGGAACACGTTTAAATCAGAGATTATGAAGGATCACAAGATGAAAATTCGGAAGATGGATAATTAAGTTCATATCATTCTGTCCATGAGAACCAACAAAGAACCAAAATGACAAGAGTGCGATCTGATACAGACGCATTTGCAAACATAGTCGGCATACTTACTTTAGATGGAAAGAGACCGCGATCTACTGAATCAACAGCAGAAACTGAGTCGAACGGATGACGCCTTTTGGGCAACAACGATGGGACCAATTCGTTCAGATAAACCTGGTGCGACAGCATGGAGAGAATGGAATAATGAAGTCAAAACAATTGACTAAAACAAGAGCAAAGAAGAGTGCGAAGGAGTCAAATAACCCATGCACTCATTCATATCTACTTCAGATCGGACTAAAAGTGTTTAACGTTCCTGAAAGCATATTGACCTAGCGTTCGTCAATAAACATTTGAACTATCCACTTTACATAGTTAGAACAATAGAGCAGGAAACCCAACCGCTTTGAGTGCAATTAGCACTGAGGAACATGGTCAGAACGATAAGAAGTTGACATGTAGGTTTGTATTTGTAAGCGAGTAGACTTATTTTTGCCATCATAATGTATCAAATTTAGTCAATTTATATCCATAGAACCGAAAAAAACAGTGAATATTGGGCCCTTTTTCTCCCTCTTATATGTGTTTCCTGTTAACCGATGTCAAACGACAGTCAACAATTTTGACTTGATTTATGTTCACTGCAAAGTCAGATTTCCCTAATTTGGGGATCACTTGAAAAATGCTCCTAGACCCAAAATAAACAGGGAGAGGGGGAGAAGATCCTAAAAACTGTGAAAGTTGATTCATGAAGATTGTTATGAGAGTCAACTACACATCAATGAGCTACATTTCCACTGTTCAAAACTGTCTAGTGCGTGAGTCTTGTTGGTCCTAGTAATGGTACCTCCGGACGTTCTATTCCAATGTTTAAGATTTACATGCCTACCACGAACTGGACTTTTCACGCATATTGGGAGCGTAGCATACCAAGTACGAGACAATTTGGGAATATGCACAACGTATGTCCTAACCCCGGTAACCTGTTTGAGATGAAGTCTTATTCCAAAGATCTAGTTCTGAGACCAAGCAAAATAGGCGCAATACAACCTTCGTTAGTATAACTTTTTCCGCGGAGATCGAGCGAAACATCGACCCTGAAGAGAAACAAATTAGCTCCTTTCGTTCTTTCTCACAAGACGCTTTTGAATAATATAGGACTAATCTAAGTTTCAAAATTCACTTTCCACGGATAAGATATCACGTCGACTCTACATCTCGTATGAATGTTGGAACTATTAACCTTGCACTAACTTGCGTTGAGTCTGGTTGCTTCCTCACAACGCTGAACAGCAGCGGAAGTATTTCGGAAGCAAGAATGTCACTGACTGCGGCATTTAACAATATGGCCTAAAGTCTTTAGCCGTCTCTTTGGGGACCTCGTAAACTCCAATCCGATAATCTAACGTGATTTACCATGGAGAATCCATCGAATAGGGTTTTAATATCCTACTTCCAGGACATGGACTGATCACCTTGACTCATCTTCCAGCCGTTGAGCGCCTGGAATAGCCGTGTATACCGAAGAAGTTGATATGTAACATGTGCAACACGGCTCTAAAATGCATTTATCTATTCGAGGTTGGTGACTATTCGATCGACTGAGTTTTACGATTAAACCCCGCGCCGATACTACAGTTCTTCCATTGTACTCTTTTCTATAATCTCTATGCTTCCTTCATTAGCGACAGTGTATGTCATTTCCAGGGAGCAGGAGGGGATGGTCGAAGAAGAGAAGTTAACCGCAGGTGGGAGGATTCTAATTCGCGACCGTCACGTCCAAACGCCACGACCTTATCCACCTGAGTACCGCCAATCAATACTAAGAGCATATCGGTATTCAAACACCGATAGTATTGGCACACCTGTCTGCAACAGCCGTACTTCTGAGTCAGACAGCCGGACCGATCTCAACGCTGCAGTGAAACTTAGGCCTTTGGTTGGTAATCGAATATCACACCGATGCATATCTTAAATTGATTAATGTCAAATGAGTCCTATATGTATGCAACGACATCTCACCGGATTTATGACCGTTGAGATCCAACCACTCCAAAAAGCTATTTAATTCGCCCAATTCGTTAGGTGCAAAACAAGGTTTCGAGACAAAACAATCCTGTAAATGCGCTTTATATTGCGAAAGTGAAAAACGCATTCAAAACAAGGTTACACTGTGGTCGAATTCGAATAGGAGAACATGTAACTCAACTCGATAAATCTGGATTCGACTCGGGATTCGAGGAAAATTATCATGTTTCCTAGCCCGCTCCCAGATTGCAGACAGGGGGATCGCTAAATTGGCGGATGAGCTCACACTCACCGAATGAGAGGCGCAAACAAGTGACGGGATTGCCAAGAATGTGATGCGCTTTCGCCCGGCAAGCCTTCTTATAAAAACCTACGAAATTGCAACAGCACTGCGACGCAGCGAGTGTAACTCGCCATCGAATAAGCTCATTACCCCGTTCCATCCGGAGACGGTTTTCTGGAGGGGTCCAGTGAACCAAGGCGCTACCAGAGGGTCGTCAGGATCATATTTGATGCACTTGGATGTGCAAAGGCTGCGGGTGCAACATCGAATAAAAAGGCCGTGATGTTGGAGATATCTTGTATGCTATTCCCGAGTGTAGATTAATCCAATTTGTATTACTCTTATCACACTACAACGGCCCAAAGAACCGATGCGCCTCGTATTCCGATGGAAAGTATAAAACCTACTCACTAAGCTTGTTGGGATGTTAAGACTTTGGTTGCAGCGGTCAGTCAGACCACCAGTATGCGGACGATGCATGATTACCGCATATATATTGTTTGTATCTCAAAGATCCGCTTCCCGAACTCCTGTTCACGGAGTATTAAGTTTCCAAAAGCCGATATAACCTACTGGCTCTACCACAGTGGACCTGAGGAAAATACCGGATCTCACGATGTCGTATTTGCTCTGAGCAAAAAGGCCAACAGCGGGCTATTTTCCTGGAAACCAATTGCCTCCCGATCTGTGGTAGCGCGCCTCAAAGATCCTTGGCAGAACATAACAATGAGCTGTTTATGCATCAACTAGTGTCTGACAAAGTGGCAAAGAATGAATCCCATAACATTTTACAAAGTCCAATCAACCTTGTCCCCAATGGAATATGCAGTGGCCCCCCGGAAGAATTCGAAACCACGTCCTAGGACGATTTGGACTAGGTCAACAATGTGAACTTTGCAGACTTTGACAGGCTGGTTGTCTGCAGCATCCCAACAAGCACCCTTTGATGAGACTAGAATGACTGTCGCAATGCGCGCACAATTGATCATCACATTGTGACTTTGCCGGGTTTCATTCGTGGAGGGCTGCTGTGCATTGTGTGATGCAATGACTGGAAACATGAGCAACACGGACCATGTCCCCGTTTATGCTTATTTTAAGACCCACTTGCCCACGCAGCATAAGAACTTACTCCCAAATCAATTAAATGCCGCTACTCGGCAAATGCCAGAAAAACGTTCGGCGCTGTTGGATGCCGTGGCAGTCCGAACGAACACTACAACTAGCATGCAAACGAGTGAAACATCGGCGGGAGAGCAATGGAAGGTAATTAAGACAATGGTCAATGATGGCATTTGGAAGAAGCTAGAGAGGAGACTGTAAAATGACTAGAAGAATGAATCGCCGAAAAAATTTTTGAATTGTTAGCCAAAACGAAAGAACCTCAGGACATCGTAGTTTGCAGCGTGCGGCTACGAGCTCGGCTGTAGTTGATCGGAAGAAGCACTCGATCGGCGTAGCCAAAGAAAATCCCATCAGGAACTGGTGATATGGGCATTCCTCCGGCTTAACTGTTATATTTTAAATGGGTGCTACATGCCCGAGTCCGTTTCACGTGATGCAACAGGACGGCTCGTGTCAAGACAGAGTAAATAAGACGGAAGAAGAGCAGAACGTTTTGACTAACTTTCAATCATTTAGCCGTACAGCGTTAGTTGCGATCCGCCAAGTGCGTAAGGGACCACGGCATTCGATCAACCGAAAAACAGGAAACCCACCGGATTGGTTGTGATTCCATCAAAAGTCTGCAAAACCTGCACGTCTCCACTGATTGGCAGGCTTCACGAGCTGTACCACTGTGTATGGAAACTACAGGTATTCCCAAGCAACTGAGGTACATCCATGGTGTTATCCATTCCGAAGAAAGGCAATAAAGCAGTTTGCGAGTATTACAGAGGTGCCAGTTGGAAAGACATCCAGTGCTGATTCTAAATTACTTTGCAGCTGTATTTGATCACCGCACTCAACCAAACCAAGGTGGATCTCGACGTGGTAGGAGTTGTGTTGATCAGATATTCACAATGTGCCGAGAACCAGAACACCGCTACAAATACCATTAGCCAAATGTAGCCTGCTTCTTTGGTTTTCGCGCTGCTTTTAACTGAGTCAATCACGGACCCCTGTGGGAACTAAAAGAAGCTGATGACATATCTGCTAAGATTACAAGGAACTGACGGGCCTACCACTAGTCCACTACCGCACGACCGCAAGTGTACGATGAAGAATCCTCGATTCCTTTCGGAGCGAGATAGGGCTGCCCATTCTCTCCGATCCTGTTCAACTGAACAATCGACTGGATGATGAGCAGTGAGGTGACTGAGTAGCCAGGAGTCCAGTTGGGTTCATCAGTCTGTATCTCAGATCTGCAGTTTGCGGACAATGTTGTTGTGCTTGATGATTCTTCAGTCGCCGTGCAGTTACTTATCAATCAAACCAATCTCTATGTGATAAAATTCGGCCCAAAAGATGACGGTACCAAGACAAGAGATTTTTTGACCTTCCCAAATTTGGCTACTAAGCAGCTATCCATCGACAACCAGCAGATGGAAAACAGATTTTTGAATCCCCAGGGCATTAAACAAGGGGTCACTAAGGGCATGCGCTCATTCACGCGGTCTATCATAAGACGCGAGCATGTCTATACGTGGACTCGTTAACATACACACACACACTCAACAAGGCAGCGCCAAGCTCCTTGCCCCGGTGCTATGATTATCCACCTGTTGAGGATGGTATTGATTTCAGATCAGTCTGTCTGTTCACGATTGTCCGTCCTGTTCGATATGAGGCCATGCACACCAATCATCTGCTAACCGCAGTGTACATCCAATTGACCTTCAATTTCATTGGTTGCACCGTTTTCATAGTTAGATTGTATATCCGACCCACTAGCCACTTCAGTGCTCATATGATGACCTAATTGTGTTCAACTGGATCAATACACGATAACTGTTCACTTCGCTGGTATGAGCGAATCAGTACAGACCTGCAACCTTTCTGTTTAATTCTCACCGTTTCCCGTTTATCCGTTGATTGCTGCATCTGCATGTCTCATTGACGATTGTACGTTTTATTGATCTGCACTGTTCTTACGACGACTTTTAATTGTTTCAATATTGCTGACTGTTCAATAAACATACGAATCTGCTGCTGTTCCGCTATTCTAATTCTAGGATCGACCTAATACTGCATATAACTTGAGGCCGCGTAACCTGTAAAATTCGGGAATCCTACACAGATCATTGCTCGCATACCTGGGGTCGGTGCTGTTGCCCAATGGCTAATGGAAGAACGAAGCCAGAACGATAATCGACAACGAACATGGACCGCTCTAGGAGCTATAATGTGTGCTGCGGACGTACAGGGAAATCAGCCTTGGAACGAAGATTCGGGTCATTCGTGCTGGAGTGCACCCTGTGCCGATGCATAGACGTAGAATCTGACCATTGCGAGCTGAGGGTACCAGCAGGTTGGAAGTGTTCGATCACTGATGCCTACAGCAAACACTCCTGACAAACTGAGAAGAAATTATAACGACGAAATAATAAGACGGTGCGGCAACACTGAACAACTGTGCGTCTTCAACGAAACTGACTGCGAGGATTTGCATATGCATTACGAGGCTCTGACAAGGAGTTTTTAAGGTGAGTGCTCTGGCCCGTAATCCTTTTTGGAGTAGCCGCCATGGAGCCCAGCTGAAAACGTCAATAAAAAATTGGAGCACCCAGGTCTGAGACAAATTTACGACCACCGTTACTGAAATCAAACTGGATGGCAATCTGCATGGATTTGGCCTCCAACCGCAGTGGTTAATCAGCGATGACTCGCACTGTCCATGGAGTTGACATAACCTCCAGTGGGAGATAGTCGCATAAAAGTAGGTAAGTAAACTAAATGGGGAGCAGCTGACAAATAACAGTGTCTGGCTAGTAAAGTTCGTTGCATCCATCTCGTCGATGAAACCATGGATATTTTTCAAAAGTAAACACTTCCATGGCATTCAAAGCTAAGATTGAAAACCCTGTGAGAAAATCCGACTAAATTAGGAAGTAAATGCTATCAACGCAAAGTAAAACAATATAATACAGTAAGAGCTTCTTTGAGATCAGCACGACTAAATAATGCAATCGAAAATAAATCATAAAACAAACGTAAGTGAACAAGGCAATTTTCACAAAATGCACCATTCTCAAACGTTCGATGTACTAAAAGTGACGTGAGACACGTGTGCAAAAACAATGCACTCATACCTTGGTCGCCGCTAAATGTCTGGGGAATTGCGCTTGCATTCCGGGAGCTCCAACTTCGGCGTTCAAGACCAAAATTAAAACAGTCAAGTAGGCAGGATCCTCCCAATTTGGTTCAGGGCCACTAAGCCATAGGTGGGTACGTAAGAGACTGGACAGACACGTCTCTACGAACACGGAATGTCGCCGACCGACGGAAGCTGCACATCTGAAGAAAAACGGGTGCATGTGAGAGAACTCGAGTCCAATACAAAATCGCTGTCACCAAGGGCTTACGATCTAGTGTCACAAAAACAAAGCAAACTCGTAAGCAACAGGAAGTGGGAAAACATTGTTTTCGGCAGATTTTTATGACCAATGGAAAGAGCAGGTAAAGAGAAGGGATAGAAAAAAGTTCTGGTATGCACCAATATCGACAACCCATCAGCAGAGGAATCAGCCAACCAATAACAGGTCCCCATCCAACAACAAAATGACCATCGATGATGGGAAAATTACCTGGTCTACTTGACTTTCATCGGCAAGGTTAATGTTTAGTCGATTATAAGAAACTAGCGGGTCCAAGACGAGAGCAAACGATGCCCGAATCGAAAGGCGCATCACCGAGAGTTAACTTCTATTAGTTTTTTTGGATCTGAGGGTTCGTAACACAAGGCCACACCAATTATGGCATCGATGAGATAGGGATGCGATCAGGAAATGGGAATGTTACATACGACAAACGCCCATCGCAACGTGCCTTGTGTTTCACTCCTGTTTCGGAATGGAAAAAAGTTCCATGGAAGTAGACAGATGGTTTTCAGTTCAATTCCAGTTTTTACAACCATTTACCATGCATTAAACTTCTTTAATTTTGGTTGTTACCGAACACCAGCGGAAAAGAAATCGTAAGATCATGAATCAAAGGAACTATGAAGAATCGAAAACATTTCGAATGCAACATATAGCATATGAACGGTGGATAAGAAACGCACAACGAACTTAACTAACAAGGATGTCACATTCATTCGTAGGTGGTCTAAAAGATCTCTCGGTATGGCAGTGAACCATGAACAGTAGAGACCGTGTTGTTGTTTTCTTTTAAATCAGAAAGACTGAAGAGCATGCATTTGTAAATTTCGACTGTACTTCGTGTTTGGACCATGCATGCTTTTCTTTTCTCATCCCTGTAGATCCACTATCCTTCATATTCAATCTACTTGTTGCAGCGTTTAACCTGCTGTTTAACGCCATACAATGGTGATGAGAAGCGGGAAATGATACAAGGTTTCGCGCCAAAAACTAACTAGACAGACACCACTCCCTATCACTACAGGTCACAGACGAAGAGCTTGGATATATTTAAAGATATTTGGAGGACAGCTGTTTAACGAGTACAACATAGTCACATTCAAATTTGCTCACAAAAATATTCGTAGACATTGATTACTAGCAATTAGAGAACCTTGGGTATTCTTTATTTTATTTTGCCAAAATCTTCCTCAGAATACAGAAGTTAGTCAGCATGAGCATATCATATCATTCTCCCCTCCTCACCCAATCGATCCACTTCCGTGGAACCCGTAGACCCTGCTCCAAAAAACAATAAGAGTGTGGGCCAGTAATCCATCTACTGGACAAAAACTAAATAATAAGAATAAACAGTAAGTCTGATAAGACCGAAACTCCACTGGCGCATAAGTCCCGAGGTGCAGTAGTCGGCTGGTAAGATGGGAACCGGATGCGGATATCTTAAGTGTGGTCCGCATATTGAAACTCAGCAGGTTAGAAGATCTACTGTAAACCTGACGATGGGAATACCAAGTCGAATAATAGTGGTACTACTGGAGCTCATAATCTGCGAGGGCTTCAAAATTTATCCTACAGATTTCGCATTGTACCACTAACAACACTTTACCATTTCAAATAAAATGAAAACATATCGAGCGTGGATACAATACTAAGCCACTGGCAAAGAGGGAGAAAACGAAGTACATCGTGAGAGAAAAACGGGAGTATACTGAATGACAACAATTTTCTCCTTGTACGGTCATCGACTTTTTCGGTTCTCTGATAGTCTTTTGCTTAAGGTGTGCAGGGTTTAGGTTGATAGGCTACACATTTGCGTCATTTCTATTCTGAGCCATGCCCTCCAGTGACTCTAATACCAGCAACACACGTTCTTTGAGAAGCAACAAAGAAGATCCAAATCAATTGTGTTGCTAAATTTTTCATAAAGAAAATTTAACGCCACTCTCCGAGTCATGCCTCAGGTTTGAGTCTCAGCGGGACTCAAGAAAGTTGTGTGGCACCTTGCGAGATCCTGGAATGCGGAAAAGGAAACGGCAACCACTGTTAGTGGTTAGCAGTGAGCAAGGCAGAGCCAGGCCCATCTAATAAGTGGTCAAGAACAAGTGGTGGCAGAGTCGAATATGGATTTTTTTCTGGTAAGTGTTCCCCAAAAATACTTGGTTGTGAAGTGGTGGGACACCGATGAAATAGGTGCGTTGCTCCACTGAAATGCTGCATTGATCCCAGGTACATGAACAACTCAACTGGTCATTGCTTGCCTAGAGTAATTCTGTTGCTGTGCTGAGCAAAGGGCAGAGATGCGTCTGCGAATAAAAAGGGCTACTCTGGACCGCGCGACCCAGAAATGTAGTAGTTTACAAAATGAACAACTATAACCTAGTCTGATCGTACAATGAAGGCTCTGCACATTTTGCTTACTCAGGGCTGTGATTTTTCACCGAACACAACTGCCTGTTCCTTAAAAAAAAACTTTTGTTACTTTCTTCTCCACCCCATACTTTCACGGTTATCGGAAACTCCAACCGGCCGCACTAGCAGCAGTGCCTTTGAAGGAAACTGGTCCGCTCTCCAGGGTACTCCATCAACTAGCGTCTGAGCGACAATGAATCCGATTTTGCAGGCTGGCGATCTCTTCCGTCCTCGACTTCTTAAACTGACTACTTTCGCTGTCTGTATACAGATATGAATAGAACAGTAGGCACACTTATCTAGTGACCTGGAGACTCTGGTCACCGATTTACGAATTGCTCAAAGTACTCGTATTCAAGACTACAGCTCTGCCAACATATTGTTACCCCTCCAATTCTTCAGTGGGTTACATTTTGCACCCTTCCCAGGACATAGATTCTAGCCTTCCTGTCGCTGGTATGGCAACCATGTGCATCTGTGGGTGTTCGAAATGCACAAAGCAGTACCAGTTATACCGTAGTAATCCATCTGATTCCATTTCTTTCCCAACTTGCCGTAAAGTGCTGGCTAAAAAGCTAGAATCAGCATCATCCAATCACGTCAACCAGCACTCGTCGCTCATTAGCAATGCAGTGTTCTGCTGGCTCCGTGTATTGATACATGACCCGTCGCGTCACAACACTGAATTTTCCCAAATTGTCTGCGCCTCCCAGAAGAACGCCATATCGTTACGGACATCAACGAGGGTAACAAAGCACAACACACAACTCGATACAAACCTTCGCAGGCGTCGCGAGGTGAAGCGAGAAGTCGCAAAGACAAAAAATCCCGAAAATCATTCCATCCAGTACGAGTCCACGGCAAGATATCAAGTAGAAGCGTAACATTCTGCGAAGTTGAAGATTCACTCATTCACGATCAAAAACGGTGACGCATACATTGAACAGAGCGCTATAGAGCATAATTTAGTTGACCCTCAGAGTTAGCCTTTCCCACGGCTGTTCCCAACACGTCGCATGATCTTTTTCCATAAATCCACCTTCTGTGATGGAGATGCGCAAGGAAATCTAAGCCCTAAGGCATCAGACAGAATTGGGCTTTGAAAGTATTTCCCAGATCTATTCAGTGATGGTGAAACGGACCATGCTGGGGACCCTTAGAATTTGTTCTTTAGGATTTGATATCCATTATTATCTTTATAGGAGGAATCGACTGTTATCCTCGTCAACAAGAACATTTACTGCAGTGACCGTGCTAACCATAGGGGCATAGGCCCAATACGGATCCCTTTGGAACATTTACCATCTGTCATTCTTCACAGGTGGCACGATTCTTGTGAACAGGTCGCTTTTCTGACAGGTCATGGATGCGTCAACCAAATTTTCAGCATCCGACAGTAGGTAGAGCACCGCTAAACATCTCAAAGATCAAAGACTATCGCACTTGTAGACATCCATGCAGCCTTCGAGTTTATCGATAAGTCCCCACTATGGCGTGTCTCGTTTTGGAATGAGGCACTTAAGACCTATGTATCGGTTCTAAAAAAATACAGTCACGCCTCGGATTACGTTAGGGCCTACGATCAGTCTTACCCACCCTTTGCTGTTTCCAGTGCATTACCATATTCCCTTTTTCAAATTTGCCATAAAGGATTTAACACAAAACGCTCTGATCAGTCTACTGGACAGCAGAGTTGAAATCCTCCCAGGGAAGAGACTCTGAACATGCCAATGATATACTCTTGCAAAGCGACAATCCATAGGAAATCCAACAAGCTTTATCCGTGCCTTCTCTGCCTGTAGTAGTCAAGGCTGGAAGAACTGATGCGGTGGTCATGCAATGATTTGGAGTACGAAGATGTTGGCTTCGGTTTCGGTCGGCGCTTCTCGCCTTTCTGTCTGGAGGCTATATATACATTATATATATATATATATATATATTAGAGTTGAAAAGGCGTACACTGAGTTAATACGTTTATCGTGACGTTTCGATCCAAACTAGAACTCGTTGTCGAACGTGAATGAGTGATATATATCAACGGAAAACACCCAAAACACTGGAGGTGGTGTATGGACACGGTCTGAAGCAGAGGGCGGTTGTTCATATTATCACACCACGACGAATCATACTAGCGTCTATCAGATGTTCAGACCAGATCTAATTAATGTTCTAGAGTAATCGCGTTTTCATTACGAAAAGTCACTGAACAACATCAAAATGTGAACATCACGACTAAAATTCGTGACGGAAAAGAAAATACGATTCATAGAGGATATAATGCGCACATATTCAGTATCTTCGCTGACTAGACTAAACAACATATCCACTTTCGAGACAGCTTAGCGTTCAAAGAACTCCAATGCCATTGTAAACTTCATAACAGGGATGTCATCATAAACCGGTACAACAAATCAAGCGTGCGAAAATTACTGCTTCAATCCCAAAATTTTTCTTGCCTCCATAAACTTTCACGATCTTGCGGATAACGACGCAAATTGTGTAACAGTCCATCTAACAAGCTGATTAAACAAGGCGCTGATGCCAGAGAGCATCGTGAAAGCAACTGGTGTAAACGACGTCGCGTACGACCAGATCCTTCGGCCAGAGCTGAGGTTATGATAGCCACCTGTTCATTTTGAAGCGGAACCTGAAGATCGGGTAGAAGAAACAGATCACGCTGAAATCTGAGCGCAACTAAAAATAAGAGGATGACTTAGTCAGCGGAATATGCTTAAGAAAACAAACTGAATATTATTATAAGTAGATAACTCGGATTGTCCAGGGTCACATGTGGCGAAGATCGGGATGTGTAAGTACATTGCGTTTTTCAATTTCACATGTGGGACGACTTGGGAATTTAAAATGGTTTGTTTTCGTCATAAAAACGAAAACAGAACTGATGCATAGAGTGCATATAACAATCTAAGTTGTTATTTTAGAACCACTTGGTCATGGAAGGACAAACTATGCCGCGCAAGCTAACGATCTAACATTTTGGTAATTAATCCGTAAACGTTCAGAAAGCCACATTGGAGCACTATAGAAGAGACTATCCAACATTAAGTGACTGTACAAGATCACAGAAAAAACCGTTCTATAATTGAAACAACTCGATAAGCAATAACCGTATGCAACACAATTAATAGATTGGAATAAAATCATACTGCTGAAAAAGAATGAAACGCTAGTGAAAAGAACTTCATCGACCGGAAACACGGAAAAACTTAAAGGATTTCTAGAAAATATCTAATGAAGAAGCCCCGTATGGATAACAGACGATTAATCGTGCGATATCAATGTCCAACTCATGATGGATATACCGAACAGCTGTCTCATCATTGTTAGGGATCATTATCAGTGCGTATCTACCATGACCTAAATGAGACTCGAATTCCGGATGAAATAATAGGAGTTGAAAAATGCAACCATTGGGTCCTCTGAGCTGGCTATGAACGGTTCACTTGACAACAAAACGGTTAAAGAATCATCTGGGCTTTTTACTGGTTCGAATTTGCACAGCCCTTCCTAGGGAATCTTCAGACAGCCATTTTTCGTGACTTTTACTTGGTCGAAAGGATTCTCATCTAACTCACGGGGAAATCACGAAATCTGCAAGTATACTGTGAAAAACCTACATATTCGAGAAAACCAAACGATCAAATTGACTACATGACAGCACATGCTATAACGTTCTCGTTCGGCTCGGTGGACCCCAAATCTGGTGATTCTTAACGGTGTTTTCATGACAAGTTGGGCATTGATATCGCACCGCTCATCATCTCAGAAGAACGCTAGTTGGCCTTGAAAAGAACACTTGCGCTTTATGCATCCAAAAGCCCACGCCACGAGCTGGAAGCAAACCGACGACCTTCGGCATACCAGGAAAATGCTCTGCCACTGAGCCATCGTGGACATAGTTTTTTAACGTAAATTGCATAAACGAACATCCAATGTTGCACGAATAACTATTCAAGTGGTACTTACGTAATTTGTGTCCTACAGTCCATCCACGCTAATCCAGTGGTACACTAGCTTCCTGGTAAGCTGAAGATCATCGGTTCGACTACGGCTTGTGGCGACCATCTTCGATGGTATAATGTGTAAATAGTTTTACCATTCAACATTATATCTGATTCTTCGTTCCAGCTGAAAACAACTTAAATATCGATCAGAAATAGTCGATTAAATGATCAAGAATCATAGCCAGTATGACTTATGTATTCATATTCTATTCATTCACTATGATTCTTGCTAACTATATAGTCACTGATTTTTACGTGGAATTCTGATAAATAGCAACGGGAAACGCCGCGCACAGCGATTCGGTGCTGAGGAAATTCGCCTCATTCAGAGCTTACCTGCGTTTTTCAATGAAACCACCCTTCCGATAAACACATGCGCTGACACGTAGATAGAGAAAAGAACAAACCTGGTCACCCACAGCTCCCAGAGCCCGAATCGCGGCCAATCGCACCTCTTGTATATCATCCGTTAGCATATCGACGAGTAAGTCCTGACAGTTTGCCGCAAACTGCGCACTCAGTGAAGCCACATACGTTACAGTGGCTAGAGTGGCACAACGAACCTCTGCAAGGGAATATTTGAGAATAGCGGAACGGCTGTCAGCTTGCAAACAGTTTTCAAACTGAAAATCAGAAACGTCGTATACGCTACTGGGTGAACTATTCATTTTGCTCCATCACAATCCTCTTCCAGTGTTTGCAGAAAAGCCGTGGTGAGTCAACAAGTTGAAACGAATGTGCCAAGGATTTTCAATCGGAAAAACGCAATATTTTCTGGTCGACTGTCAAGGAATTGACAAATATTCCATCAAAAAACATTTTTACATCACGACTGTAGATTCACTTCTTCTTCACTGTCTAGTAAGCAACAAAATAAATTTAACAGATGAAAAAAATTCACTCTTGATCTAAGTATCACATAAAAGTCTGACAGGGACAGAACGGACTGGGCCGGTCGACAAGGATATTCCTGGTTACAGCCAATTATCGATGGTCGTGATCGAACTCACACTCACTCACTAGGGATTGCTTACTATCAAACGACGTTACCATGTTGCTATATACAATAAGAGAAAACAGAGCAAGAACGAATACACTGTAGAGTCGAGTGGGTTCACGGCAGGAGAAAAGAAACCATCCACAGCAAAGACAGACTATTGCTGATCCTGTTGGTGAAGGCAAAGTGGAAAATAAAGTTGCAGGGCTTCCCTGTGATCGTTGGTTGAGAACAACTACTCGAGCGATATTGACTGACTGGTTTCATTTTTGGGCGAAAAGAATAGATTGGCTTCTTGTTTGTGAAAAAAATTAACAAAAATAATCCGCTGGTGGAATACTTAAGGAATCCAGTTTAGAAAAACAAAATCCATTAAAGCAATGATAATGAGAAAGTAGGGCGATCCCATCATTGTAGAATGTTGGCGATGGAAATAAAGTTGATAGTTTATCACTCAGCATGATCCAAAGCAAAATGGCACATCCAGTCCGAATGTGACCGCAGTATTGAAAATTTCCAAAGAACTACTCCTATGACTGCGCCATATTATACACGTTTCTTAAAGGTGCTGGTTCCACTAGTCACGAGAGTTAGAACCAAAATACTTTGGTGACACAGGCATTTCATTACGTGGTGTCTCTCGGTTGCAAGAAACTACTGCACGAAAGTATACCGTCCACATCAGACAAGTACGTAGAATTAAAATCACATTTAGGACGTGGGAGTCCAAAGCTTTGTTTCATAGGTGCATAACGGCAACTGAAACTGTCATAGTCTTCAATGAAGATGCGATTGAAGCTAAGTTGTCT
Source organism: Fasciolopsis buskii (assembly GCA_008360955.1). Classification (NCBI taxonomy): domain Eukaryota; kingdom Metazoa; phylum Platyhelminthes; class Trematoda; order Plagiorchiida; family Fasciolidae; genus Fasciolopsis; species Fasciolopsis buskii. Next base: position 170,963 of record LUCM01002499.1, on the reverse strand, counting down.
GCACTAACGTATCCAAGAGACAGAGCTCAGCAACTGCTGTCAGACAGATGGGAAACGAAGCCTCATCACAGAGAGACAAAGAATGTTCAGGGGCGCAAACATAGGCGTACGACTTCTATACTGACCAAAATAATCATCTTCTAAACCACTGATGATTGCCCCGCTAGATCCGGTTGCAATGAGATTCAATGTGTTGAATGAACATGGGACGGTAGACGGTCGAGTTGCGGAACACTGTTCGGATCGGACTCTGTCAGAGCGGCTTGGACCAGCTGATGTGGATCGTTCCATCACACTGTGTCGTACTTGTCTGTCAGACATGACTGTTTTCTCCAATGTGAGGGTTAAGCTATCTTCAGATACGGCCTGAAATCGGACAGAACAGAGAAAAACATCGAAAGATGATTCAGAGGAACGAGCAGACACTGCAAATAAATAACTGATAGGGGTGACCAAGTAGGTTGAGTATTTGACACGTCAAAGGTCAGAGATTCGATTCCCAGATCTACCGGCCAAGTCCCATCTAATGATACCTTATGTGGTTCTGTCACCAAATTTCAGGGTTACGACTGCGAGTCCTACATCCGGCAAATAACCGATACTAATAAACACTACATTTGAAACATTTTTCTCGCTACGAATTTGAACAGAGAAAACGGAAGAGCTCTGCTACATAGTTTATACCCGGCGCGATGTCACCATATTTCATCAGGTGCATATTACTGAATATATAATGTCTTCACCATAGGGAAATGGGATTGGATGTGACAAGCTGGCGTTGGGAATCGTTTTATAGGATTAGTATCAAGGAAAAGAATAACTACTTCTGTATGAGTAGGTTAAATTTCCATCTTTGGGTCATAGTTGCCTCGGCCAAAAATTGATGGGCGACAGCGCAGTGCGTTGCTGGGAGATCGATGAGACTTGTAGCTGTGTTCACGATGGCCTTTGAACTGTCCCTGATTGTTAGACTCGGGAATTCATTCATCTTAGTATATATCCAGTCACTCTTAGTCGAAATTTCCGGAAACATCAGGTGGTCGTGCAGCCACAAGTGGACCTGTGTAGAAGCCGTGACTTACCAAGAACTGGTAACGGATACAAATTGTGGAACATAACTCTGATGTGTTTTATATTAAAACAGACACCATAAAGTTCATCATCTTACAATGGTAAACAGCAAGGCGAGCCCCACTGACCGTAATTTTCTTCATCATGGTAAAAGGTGCAACAAAAAGATTGCATATAGAAAAATATAGACTGTGAACCAAAAACGCGAGGAGAAAAGGCACGACACAGTGGCCAACACACGGAATACACAATCTAAATGTGAAAGCGTACATTTATGATTGTTCTGATCCGGCAGAAAATAACAATACAATAATTACTGTACACGGTTTACTGCTATTTCCATCTCTATCTCGATCCAAACGGTTGGGGGATGTTTCGGATATTAAACACAAGAACATGACACAAAAACTTCACTTAAGTTCGCTGGACATTTTCTCATTCACAGCAGCCACATAATCTATTGACGTCCACTTAGTTTTTTACACTCCCAGGGACGAATGGACAGCAGGGCACGGTAAGGTACGGCAGATGTGTGCTCGCCGTATACAACACGCGCTCTAGCCACCACAACTAAACTGCACCTTGACGTAGCTTGCAGGTTTGCCTGCCTCTATGACCCAACGAGCTATGCAGAGTGGCTTATCTGAAGCCCAAAATCTAATCATGCCTGGAAGGTCAATGGGTAGAAGCCTGACGAAGTAGTCCCCTGGTCTTCCCAGTCGGGGGTTGATCTGAGTTACCAGCTCAGTCGGAAAAACGAGTGAAAGAATAGTTGATCCAAGTAGATCGGTTTCAACTTAGCCATACCATGTTGCCTTGCGATCAGATTCTCGTCAGAACCAAAGGCATCACGTGAGAAACCTAATTGTTCTTCTGCTTAGCGGCTGGACTCCCTAGCAGCACCCGTCCGTCAATCTCCATGACGTAAACGCCTACAAATAATTCCATACTACATCGGTCGTCGCGTAGGATAATCAGGACCGCGCTGCCCATTATGTCGAGCGCAGGCGGGGTGGGCAATGATAAGTATGCTACTGCTCACAGTTCCCTCTCTTTTATTCAACCTGTCTCAACCAAATCTGTTTGCCCCTTCTGCCTGCCCATAATGTTCCCACCGATAACATACCCGATACTCGAAACGACCCATTGTCAAACACTGTGGTAATTGGTTTTCAACCTGCTAGCTCACATTTTCTCAAGCCTCGTCAGCCTCTGAATCTGGGTTCCTTCAATCTGCGCACTCTCATGCAGGCTGGCCAACAGACGTGTTTGGCTCTGACAGTGGACTCACTTTCGATTGATGTCTGCTGCGTGAGTGCAACAGGAACTCAGGATGCGAGTACAGTAATTCAACTAACTGCGGAAAATGTCTCGACAAGATATTTTCTTCACACTTAAGGAGACGAAGCAGTTCCAGCTGTGGGTCAACGCTGGGTACGAATAGTCCTAAGTGAGAAGGCTGAGGCCGCGCTTTTAGACTGGATCCCAATCAACAGTCGCTTGTGCACCGTGAGACTGCAGAGATCAGTCGGCATCCGGAAGACAGAGGTGTTAAGCGCAGTTGGTTTGTCATCTCGGTATAAGCCCCAACAGACTGCAGCAATGACATGCAAAAAGACGAGATTTATGACAACATGGCGTTCTAACGTGGCAGGTATTCTGAGACAGATCGACCATATTGCAGTTAGCTACCGTTGGCGCGGTTCTGTCCAGAACTGTAGATCATACTGGACCACGTACGTCGAATCGGACAATGCGTTAGTTTTAATGCGATTTTTCCTGCAACTCAACGGACATCGACGAAGGCCACCAACCACCATGGCCATCGAACGTCTGCCTGATTCAGCTATTCGCAACAACTATGAACAGAAACTATCCGAGGAACGAAGAACTGTAACGAGCAGCAATGTAGACGAGCAGTGGGATCAAATCAAGCAGACTATGCATTTGGCAGCACATTTTGCTTGTGGTCCTAGATCTAGCGTTCATCAAAGACACTGGATCTCACAAGGATCGCTGGGTCTAATGGGGCAAAAACGCGAGCTCCCTAACTGCAAGGGGGTGAATAAGATGCGTCGACAATTGCACCGTCAACTGAAGGTAAGCCTTAAGAATCACCGCGAGAAGTGGTGCGTTAAAGTAGCCGAAGAGATGGAGGAAGCGGCCGCTTCAGGCAATAGTCAAAGACTGTTTAAGCTTAAACGTGACACCGGTGGGCGGCGAAATTCGGTTAGTGAAGTCGTGTGCGATAGGAATGGAGAGCTCATCCATGGTAGACAACAAAGGCTGGACTATTGGGCAGAGCATTTCAAGGATCAGTTTGGCTGGCCACATGCTAACGTATTTAGTCCAACGTCTGCAGCTGTGAATCATTGGGAGGTGGCACTTGGTCCTCAACGGAAGTGGAAGTGCAGTCAAATATTCGACTTCTGAAGAGGTGAAAAGCAGCCGGTCCCGACGACCTTCCTCCAATTCTTTTCAAATTGGGTGGGGAAGCTCTGGTGAAATCACTCAACTCCTTGCTTTATGATATTTGGAACGAGGAGCGCATTCCGTTATCGTCGGGTGAGTCACTGATTGTACCCATTGTCAAGAAGGGCACACGGAGTGACTGCAGCAATCATCGTGGGATTAGTTTAATTCCGGTAGTTACTAAGGTGTTAACTGTGATAATGCTGCGTCGTTTGACAGCAATTCGCGAGAGCAACATCCGCGAACAGCAGGCCGAGGTGGCATTGACCTGATATTCACCCTCCGAAAATTACTCGGAACGCTCTACACACACACACCGACGCCCTACGATCGTAGTCTTTCTGGACTTGAAAATGTGCATTCGACTCGGTGGATCGATCAGCACTATTTAGTGCTCTCTCCAGCGAATTTCGTGAACCTGTTGCAAACATTGTACTTGCATACCTATAGTCGCGTGAGGGTTTACGGCGAACTACCAAGTTCATTCGAAACGACTAGTGGCGTTCGACAAGGGTGTCCCATCTCCCCATTCCAGTTCAACTTCGTCATGAACGAGGTGATGGAAGATGCTTTAGGAGGTTTCCAGGATGTAGCAGTGGAACTGGAAAATGGAGGGAAGCTGTGTGATCTAGATTATGCAGATGAGGCCATATGCCTGTTCAAATCCGCGGACCATACACAACGTACACTAGGCCGACTTTGGAGGTCTGCAACTCGGTTCGGCATGTGTTCTGTACCTTCAAAATGTAAAGTGGTATTACAGGACTGGACGACAGTCGACCCGATCTTGATATTGGATGGAGGGGAACTAACAATTGTGGACCGTTTCACTTAACTTGGTAGCCGCGTGTCGAACGATGGTAGCACGACAGTAGAAGTGGACACGCGTATACACAAGGCTCGAGCAGCGTACGCCGGACTGAAGCAATTGTGGCGTTGACCTGGTATTTCACTGAAGTTGAAAGGTCGTGTGTACTGTGCCGCAGTGCACTCAGTTCTGTTGTCCGGTTGAGAGACAATTCGTATGTGTGTAGACGTTCGTCGGTTAGAGGCCTTCGACCACTGATGTCTATTTCTTATCGCTAAGAATGGATGGAGTGATCAGGTGAGTAATGTGGAGGTCAGAAATCTAATACTAGGTGTTGGTTCTCAGGATACCTTGCTTCAGCACAAGAAACTTAGTAGACCGCGCTAATTGGGTCACGTGTTGCGTATTGCGAACACTCGTCTACCATGCTGTGCTCTATTTTGTGTTCCTCCCAAGGAATGGAAGAGGTGGAGGTGTGGCGGTCAACAGATGACGTGGCAACGTGGAATGAGAAAATGTACAGCGAACTTAGGTAATGTAGGCGTCTCACGCCTTCGTGGTTGGGGTCCGAAAGACCCGGCAACTTGCTGGCTGAAGACATTGAACGATATGGCAGTGAATTGCGAACAGTGGCGATCGTGTTGTCATTTTCTATCGAATCAGAATGATTGAAAACACGTGCGTTTGTGCAGTTAGACTGTGTTCCGTGTTGAGCTACAGCAACATTATATCTTTTCCCACCTATGTAGGTCCAATCCCTGTTCCCCTTGGTTATTCACTCCTTTTATAGAAACATGTAACTCTGGGGAAAAGGCAGCGATCAGTGCGACTTGCCTTGCTGTTTAACGGTGAACGATGGTGATCAAAGTAAAGTAACGAAGACACGCTGTTATAGAATTCTCGGAACCAGTGACCAATATGGAATTTCTAGCCTTAATGATGTCCAGACAGTCATTTCATCCGCTCCTAGTGATATTTCGCAAATATCGATAGTCAAAATATCAAAGTGATGGACGCCGCCCGCACGCAAACTCCATACACCATACAACAAAATGGATGGCCCCGCAGCACAATACATTTGAAATCTCAACTTCAGCTAAATATTAGGTCTGCCGCATGTACTTTAGTCCAGAATATGCCGCCCGAGCCTTGAACACATGTGTGCTCACCTCCACATTACTAACCGAAATCCACTCTAATACTGGCGCTTCAACCTTGTTTGTCAAGACCAATCATATACTACGTTGACCCGTAACTCGAGGTGTCTAATCTCCTGAGATGCACAGGAAACATCTCGATAAAATGTCAGAAGCAACTAGCTGAATCACAAGGTTAGAATCCTGGATTCGCATTTTACAGATAGGATAGACAAAAGTTGCTGATGAGTCCATCATGAATGTTAGGCACACCTGTCAAAGGGCCTGCATGAAAATACACACGTTTGCTGTGACGATGTTCAAAGCCCAACGAGAATGGATAAAATGAGCAAGGATGAAAACCATTCACGAAACTACCCGCCAATGAACCGCTGCAAGCATCGAACACATTATCAATGAGAGCTCTATGGTTAGATAGAGGGAGAAAAGGGAGACGGATAGGGACAGAATATGAAGGTTGAATAAGATAGAGGGAACTCTGAGCCTACCCGGTTTGATTTTGTTTATCCTGCAGTATGGAATTCCTTAGAATCGTGATCATTAGATTTATCGGTTACCAAGGCCAAAGGGATAACAACAGTCAGCCCGATTCGACGCACCTGAAAATCCTTGACTGTTACAACAAACTAAACAAAGCGTAATTGTAAAGATTCTAAGGAGTCGATCACAATAATTCCCTACATTCCCTCGACCTAGAGTGCTCACTTGATGTTGCATTTAATAAAATTTCCATTTTTCCACCCTATGAAAGCAATTATTTACGTATTTGAGAAACAGCATCACCGAAACAAAGATGTGCCGAAATCCTTTTGAATATCACCGCATACTTCTCTCGCTTCTGAGAGATCCAGATATAGTGAATAATGTGATGTTTCTGTGAATGAATGTTCTATTTGCTTCTTATAATCATTGTTACCACCGAGTGCAAATTCGCGTTCCATTACTGTAACTGAATCCTAATGAGGCACACTGAGAGGCGCTGTTGATTCAAAGGATGCGTCAACTCCCTGCTGACAATCACACCTCTGGATAGCTCCAATTACCATAAAACTGTCCCATAAATGAAACAGATAGTAATGCAAATAATATAACACCGGAACACCACACCGTCGATAGGGGATACAACCTGTCGACGTTTCGGTTTCCTAGAGAAATTTCTCTTGAGGCAGTTTTAAAGCCAAATAATTGATATTATAGCCGAGAGCATCCCAAACAAGTCAACGATTCTTCTGCATGTTTCGGACTCCGTTTAGCCTTGAAACACTAAGAATGAGTAACGCCAAATTGTACAACAAAGAGAACCAAATGAAAACGAATAATGTGGTTGTTTTCGGAAGATGCTAATTACCTGGGCTAAGTCCGCTAGGATCTGCGCCGCCAGCTGGCGCACTTGTCGGGCCGGATCTTGCAACCGCATACAGACACGTCGAAACGCGTCGTCAACTAGGCGTACCTCTTCCTTGGGTAGCTGTGGCCTGGTCAGCTGCTGCTGTTTTTGATGTGATCCGGTACTGATGATCAAACCAGAAGGAGGAACACTCTCTAGGCGGTGATTTGGTCGCAGCAAACTCAATTGAGCTAGGAAGTGAAGACTGGTACGACGGACCTGATCATAAGAACAGTATAAGAGTATGGTAAGCAGAATTACCCGTTATTTCTTCACCTAACGTACTCGATGAAACACTTCACGGTTTTAGCCAGGATACAAAACTCGTTAGAATGAAACTCAATGTTAAAAGAGATTTTTTGTATGTCCAATGGAGATCGTCGCAATTGCACTGACTGACGTTGGTTCAGTTTATCGTGAGAATTTAGATTATTTCAAAATTGTGCAACTTAATTTACAAGGTAGAATGTCTTCAGGGACAAAAAGCTAATAAGACGAAAAATTTCCTATTGGCAACTCGCCTAAAGTAAGATGTCGAGAAGAAACTTCCTCGCTTTAAAAAACTTTAGTGTAATTTGTCCCCAAACAAGATGGATGCTGTAATAGTTATGTCGCAAACCAGCCCGATGTACTTACTAAGTTTCGGCTAATGAGGTTTTCCGTTTCTACAAACATTTCAGAACAGGTTATGCAATACATCCTTAGAAGAGGCGCTGGCGTCGTGCTCTAGACAAGTTCAAGTCATCCGAGACTTACTGGTAAATTACTCATTCATCGAAACAACGAACGACAACATCTAGGAATGCTTAACCTCGAGAGTGACATTTTTCTAATATCATACAACAGTTTGACGGAAAAATATGAGAAAGTGAAGACTTAGTGTTACGTTTTCCGTGTGATTTATTCGACCAGATAATAGACTAAGTGTGTTCCGGATTGTGAGATAAGATTGCAATGGTGCGATATCGAACCTCTGTCCAGGTTATTGAAAGGAACATGTAGATGGGTACAAATAAAACAGAAGCAAAGTGAAACAACCGTAATGAAAATACACAATGAAGATCCGAGTTCGGTTTCAGATTTGTGCAGGTTCAGGAGTTTAAGTATATAAATATACGGGCACTTGTGTAAACACATGCATATTCGATTTTCAAAATTCAAGGAAAAAAATAACCAGGCACAAAACGGCTAAAAAATGTCTCCCCTGCCCACAGACAAAGCAAATGCTGCCCTTCAAACGAGTTCCATGTATGCATTCTTGAAATGCACTCGGTAGTGCTGACCATTTCCGCTACCACATCGACTATTAATTGGGAGGAAAAACCCACTTCTATCACAGCATTTGTACAGTTCCTCACTCCAAGTTCGGGTTTTAATTGAATTAACCATGAAAACAATGTCACACAGAAAACTGTTTGACAAAATTCGAACCATGCTCACAATTTCGACGAAAACATGCATTCAGCAACATTCACGATTTGAATAGCGATGCTGATTCTACGCACCAACCTGAGGCATCTGTGTCGTCGGCGTCACATCCGATCATAGATCAAAGGTCGAGTATAGGCAACAGCAGCGAGGTCGGTACTATTCTACGGCTCTGAATCATGGCCGTTGAAGGCAGAAAATGCACGACGACCTTTGGTGTTCGAATATTGTTGTTTTCCTATTATTGGTAGAATGTGGTGTGTGAATTTTGTGAGCAACTCAAAAGTTGGGCATAGGGTATTCGGTCCTAGGGCCGTCTTTAGAACAGGCACTGAGTGTGAATGGGTGAAGGTGGTTGGGACATGTTTCTCTCATGCCCACAAAACAACTGCCTCGTTGCACGCCGTTCTGAGAAGCAGGTTAGGGTTGGAACATGTTTCGAGGTGGTCAGCCGATGACATGGGGAATCAAGCAAGAAAACTTTAACCAATGGTTGGCTACTGTAAGTCCAGTTAGACCACCTGGTTTGGATCCACGAGATCCTGTCAAGCGTCGGTTGAAGACAATGGCTCAATGCCGCAGTCAATGGCGCTCTTGCATTCAAATCTTTTCTTCTGTATAGTTTTTTAATTTACTATTTTGCGGTCGATCTTTCGCTGCTCTCCGTTCTTTTTCTCTCTTAAGAGCGAATGGTGCTGTGAGGTAGCAATCAAAATCAGAATACGCTAGTGCAGATTAATGAACTGAACTGATCATTACCTCTAAGAAGGCTTGTCAGACCATACCATCACTAGACGAACGGAATACTCCCCCAGGATGGCATTTCACCCACAGTTCCCGAAAATTCGCATCGCTGAGTCAGCTGCCATTCCGCGCCGTCCTTGTCTTTTTCTTCAGTCTGGAATTTTTATCATTTATTGGGAAAAAGCCATGTTTTTCTAGTCCCAAATGAAGCGACTCGTCTGACCAAAACAACTAATTACCTAATTCCATTATCTCTGAGACTTCGAAAGTTATAGAATATATATTATCAGTCATCAGCTACACCAATTCACTGAACGCGAAGGGAGGTTACTCAGCGAACGCCAGCACGAATTTTAATACCGTCGATACACTGACGATTTGTTGGCCCTTGTTTCATGCTCTTGGTCGGCAGCACTCGATAGGTACGCAGAAATGTCCCATTTAGCCCGGCACATCAAACGCTTTTGACCGTGTCCGACAGGATAATTTACTGTCAAAACTGCTTATGTTCGGTTTTCCTACCTCTTTGATTTGATGGATATCAAGTGTTTCCAGCCCCTTGATCGTCTCCCCCGGAGTCAATCGAGTCAAGCCACAATCATTTACTATAGATGCTAATGTTCCACAGTGTTCGACTCTATCGGGTTTTGTCAATGATGTCACTACGCGCCGGTCATCTTATTCCAACTCTCGTCATGCCACTCCAATATCGATGGAGACAGGCGCTCTCTCGTCACATCTCTCAATTGTGACCTTGAAGAGCATTCTAAATGGAAGTCAGCATAAAGTGTTTATTACCGCTTCCAAAACATCCCTCTTCGTCCTCACCTCTAAACACTATTTCTCTTTTCCTGCTTAAGGCCTTAACTCGTTTCCTCTTCACCTGACAGGTTTACCTCATTTCTTGAATAGTCTGTTAGTTTCTTTCCTATCTCCGTCTCCATTCATATCTCGTCCTGCCTCTGCTGCTCCGCATAAGACTGGCTCTCTATTCTAAAGCAGACGCATTTTTTTGCACCGTCGAACCTTCTTTCACGATACAAAGCTCAAATTTGATTAACACTTGAGTATTATAGCAATGCGGAAAATTTTCTATATAATGTTTCGTATAGTTACTGCAATATGTTTGGGAATCATGCTCAACACTGATGTCATCGTCCTTACGACGGCGACATCTTAATTTTCAGCGATGGGGAACTCTCGCACAAACTACGGTCCGCCCATGGTCGACGGACGATGCATAAGGCGACATCCGCGACACTCACGTGAACACGCATGCAGCCATAGGCCATGTGCGTGCCATTGCTAAACTGTTGTGCACCCACCCACACACATTCAATGCCATGGGCTCATTCCGGTGACAGCTTCGGTTGGAAGTTGACATCGATAGGCATATGCACGTACACAGAGGCTCATGTTATTCTTTTGCGGACCTAGAGTCAAGGGCACAGAGAACGAAAAGGAATCCACTCGAGAGTGTCTGACGTTTAGTCTAGGATAAAATACACAGATCTATGTAGACTGACATAGACCCGTAGATACTGAGTCGTGACTATCGATTCCAATCAACTTCCAGCAACCCATTATACGCTCATCCGCTGGTCATTTACAAAAACATGACAGCATGTTTGACTCAGACTTGGAAGCATTTGATTGCAAGTTATTTTATTCAATTTATTTAAGCTCATCAGTACTGTTTCCCGATTAAAAAAGTGAACTGGCTGTGCGTCTACTGGTGGTCGAGAACGGAAGTCAGGTATTACAACCATAACGATTTATTTATTTAACATGATTCAGACTGCGTCGAACGAAAAACCGTAAAACTGGGGGGGGAAGAGGAAGATTGAGCCAGGATGAAAAAAATGAAAGTAGGGGTTAAAACAACCCGGCACCAATGTTTTGTTTTGCTGGAAGCATTTTTGTTTCTTTCTACGGTTTCTCAGGAATACAACAAAAATGAATACACTCCCACCATTGACATCGGTTTCCAGCCATGCTCCTGAGCAAAACAAGTCAGTGTTCCTATTGGTCCTTTCTGTTCCAACCCGACAGTCAAGATGGTCTTGCACGTGACAAATATTCTGTTAGCTTGCTTGTCTCTCTATTTCAATTTATTGCTTAACCCCAAAACTTCTTATTCCGACCAAGCCAAGAGAGCACAGATGAGCGAAGCCGGAGGCGCTGGGCAGGCTTCCTCAGTACTAGATCACGGAGACGGCTTCGAAATGCTATCCTCTTCGGTTAGTCGTGCATTTCAGCATTGCTGACGGTTGTTTCTATCAAATGTGAACAATACTGTGTAAGCATCGGGTGTCAGACAGAGCAAGGCACGGATGTCCTGGACTAGGAGGGGTAACGTTTCATAACAAGACAAGAGAACGGGGCTTATGTAAGTATTATACCCTGGGCCCTTCAAAGATTGGGGTCATACCATCACCGGAAGAACACTAGGTCAAGGAAAGCTGGTCTTCCACTGGAAAGTTGCACAGGCGATTTCTTTCCCACACCGTCTTTTGCGGAAACGCACCTCCACAGATAGACAACTTTCAGCAATATCCTTTATTAGCTAAGTATAGCACAGGTACATGCTCTCGCCAACCCTGAGGAAGGACCTTACGCCTTGGCAGTGGGAAATGCATGTTGCATCGGGCCACCAGCTGTATGTACGTCTAATGACCTTGGGATTTAGCCTTTTCAGTTTAAACCAATTGATGTAGAATTTCAAAAGTCTGTGAGATTTACGAGTCGACACCAGATCCACGGGGAATAGAACTGATGGTAAACAAAGTAACCCATTCAAAATTCTTTCGAAGACTAACCATTTCTTCCACGTCCAAAAGTCCATGGCATGCGGCCGAATATACGGATTCCAAGTTCGACTGAATCCAGCCGATACGGTCCGCTCTCAGACTGGCGTGCAGCTCTGTGAAGGCTGAATCGACTGGAGGAACAGTGGTCCAAGAGAGAAGACAGTGGAATGCCCGATCTCGGACTCGTGCATCGGGATCTTGTGTGTGCCAGAGAATCAACTCACCGGCAACAACAGACCCAAGCCACAATTTTGGTCCAGCTCTCAGAGCCAAGACGTCTATTGCTTTGGAGCGCGCGTGAGCTGATCGAAAAGTGAACGCCTAAACGGGGAAGGGTAACAGAAACACAACGGTCCAGAAGGCGTTGCGGAACTGATGTTGCACTAAGCATTATATATATATATATGACACAATTCAAACGCTCTTTCTGGTCCATAGCAATTTTTTCTGATCTGTGCGATTAGGAATCGGGGTAAATATCCGCCGCTGTTTGCATGATCAAATATAAACGATCATAAGAAGCGATTTTGTGAGTGATAACTGACTGATGAGGACGCAGAATGGACATACCCGCCGAAGTTCCAAGCAGTGAGCTGGTTGTAAAATCTGAGGGGATTCTTTTAGACGCTCCAAAATAATGAGTAACGCTTCTAACAAATCCACAGCAGCCACTTCTGAAGAAATGTTTGTCAGTTTCTGATAATTCATTTCGGCTGAAAATCATAAACTGAAGAAAATCACTTAGCGGCAATATAACGTTTGGCAAAGGTGCGTCTCACTTGGAAGAAAATGATTAATTAAGCAAAAGAAAGGTGTAAGTAAAGACATAGCAAAATAAATTCAAGCTTCCAGTTTGTTCACTTATTCTATTCAAATATGTAATGGAAGAAACCACACACCTTGGAAGATCTACTGGGTTGAAGAGTTACGACACTGTGAGGACACAATAAGTCACGTTATCTTTGAACAACACAGGATGTGTTTGATACATAAGGTTGTCTGCCTAATCTAGATAGCATAGCTCCCCATTTACCACTTTGATGTATACATCCCGAAGACTTCCCGAAACACTCAACATTGTCCCATCAATGACGCATTTTAACGAAAAATATGGAGATGAGATATCTTTTTCGAACACAGGTCTTTTTTAAGAATTAATTTAGTAGGTCACCGTATACCATCACGTGACCGTAGATATGCAAGTACCATGCTCGCAATAGGTCCACAGATTTTTCAGGCCTACCCGACCGTTGAAGAGCACCGAATAGCGCTGTTGGGACGGATGGGTCGAAAGCATCATTCAAATAGGAGAAAAGTACGACTGTTGGGCGATGCTGTGTGGGGCGCGTTTCGACACTCGGGCAAAAGGTTAAAATCTGGTCGGGACAACCTTGACCCGGAAGAAAACCGACCTGCTGTTCTCGGACATTACTGTCGCAATCTGGTACCAGAGGGTGTAGCAATAACGAAACTAAAACGTTGGTCATTATCGGAATCGAACTGATTTCGCAATGACTATCGCAGTCGCTGAGTGCTACTTTTTTGAAGATGGACAGACTCAGTAACTCAATAACGGAAGGCATTCCTTGTTGCAAGTATCACAGAACAATGAGACAAGTGCTCTTATCAGGGACCCTCTATCTGGCAAGTTGGGACTGGTAGGTTTTTACGCCCCAGTATCCGAACGTTTGATTCTATTTCCAATTCTGTTGGGGGTCAAGAGACACCTTTAAAGGATTTGCATTTGCTGACGTCGGACTAATTACATTAGCACGTGGCCAAAAACTCCTCTTTGAAGTATTCAGCCTAACGACGGCCTTCCACGGATGGGCTCTCCACTTCTATTACATACAGTTTCGCTAACCGAATTTCTCCGCCCACCTATGTCGCGTATAAGCTAAAACAGTCTTCGTTATTTGAAGCAGTTGCTACTTTCATTTCTTCGGCGATCTTGACCCAACAGTTTTACGGTCTTTTTTAAGGCTTATCTTTACCTGGCGCTGGAGATATCGCGTCTCATTCACTTTTTTACAGTTAGAGAGATGATGCTCCCGCTCCATTAAACTCATCGATTCACGAGAAATCCAATTTCTTTGACGGACAACGGATTTAGAGTTGCAGGCGAAATTTCCTGCCAAGTGCATTACCCGCTCATCTGTGTTGCTGTTCACCGGATTTCTTAGCTCACCCGATAGTTTCTGCTCCCAAGTGGTGAGAACAGCCGAGTCAGACTGACGTTTTACGGCTAACCTGGTTTTCGGTCTGCGTCGACGGCCACTGAGCTAAGGTAAAAATCCGACAAAACTAATGAGGGGTTGGACTCTATTAAGTGGACGAGTGGGATATAAAGTTTTGAACAGAACGACCCAAATAGTAGCTTACTACTATAGGGTCAGTCTGGCTCAGATTTTCCGTGGAGTTAGAGCGCCACGTCGTTCTACAGTGCGAACTGTCACAAACTCATCCTAAAGAATAATAAATGATTATCGGCATAAAATTGGAGTAGCCTATTTTCATTTTCTGCTCACTGAGCCAGTAAGAAGCAATACCCACCTTAAAAATCTTCTGGTTGACTTGTTTTTGTCAACCTGTGCATTGAAATCCCCCGCTATCACCAAGATGTCAGATCTCTTGTCCCTGTGAACGAGAGCCGCGGGCCCGCCATAAAACCCATCCCTCTGAGTGTCAGTGCTGCCCTCTGTTGAAGTGCACGTCAAGATTTTAAACAAGTTGCGCTTAAGATAGCTAGCCTTTCGAACGCCAGCTGATCCACGGAGTGTTACTGCGTATAAATGACTATTAAGTGTGATCCAGGGTAGAAAGACCATTTCCAAACAGCATTAACGTACAGCTCGAGCTGCTTCTTCCTCTGAGGTTAAGCCACTCAAATCGTTGCTTCGTGTTGTACAAATACAGCACACATCAATCTGCGGAGTCCTCTGTCAACGCCAGACACGTCTGAAAAGAGCCAAGGATCAGAAGCTGACGAGGATTAGGAAAATGTGAGTTATGAGGCTCAATATGGTTTACAAAACTATTTGGAAATGAACTGTCGCAACGATCGGGTATGCCATCGGTCGGGCTAAAAAGAGTAAGCAGATTGGGCAAAGAGAGACGATTGTGGACGGAATGCACAGGTTGCATAAAGCGGGATCCCTGAGCAGAAACGCACTTATCACTATCTACCTTGCTTAAAGTAAAGACCACTGGAATTCTGATTTCCCTACAAGAAGACCCATGTAGCATGTAAGCCTTTGAAGGAGCCAAATTCATGAAAGATAGTAGATGGCTACTCCCAGGGGTTCCCATCGGTAAACAGAGAGAGGACTATGGTGTTCAACCAAAGCCTTTGGTTTAACAAAATCCTGTTCACAAGGCAGATTGGATTGGAAGAGTGGGAGCCCATCTACTTGGGTGAATTATTCTTCCACTGATTTTTCAAGCCGACAACTCAAACCAATCCGAATCTAGAGAACCACAAATCTACTTCACCAGCCTCTATCCATTGACTTTTGAGGCGTGAGGGACTCCTCAGTTTTATCGCAAAGGCGCACAAGCAATCACGTCAGGTCAAAGTGCGGACCCAATGTGACGGTGAAACTGGATCACCAAGTACTCACGAACCAGAAATGCAAATAGCACAGATCTGAAATGGTCAGACTACTCAAGTCAGAAGTCATTCCTCTACAGTCGAAGTTCAGACTAGAGGACAAGCAGAAAAACAAACGCTCAACTGCTAGTTTATGGTCATCATAGGCATAACCATACCTTTAAGAAAACCAACTATCTGAGCCACGATCAACATAGATTTCCTAATTCATTGTGATTCGTAATTCCGTTGGTCAGCACAACACGAACTTTCATCAGAATTTGAGGGTAGATTTCATTCGGGGCCATCGAACTCAATGTGTTTAACCGGTTAGAAACTACTCATCTCTTGTCTAATAATGCCGGAACAGAAAATTAAGGGTGCGAAATGCATCTCCAACCCTAACTATAATACCTTTTATGACGTGCTTGAAACGTAGCCGTAGTGGAGGAGGCATGCCCACGGCCACTAGGGTCAACTACGCGAGGGAAAGGGGGGAGCAGGGAGGAACCGGTAATTATGATCCTGAAACCGGTAGTGACACAGAACCACCTGAGACCCCACTAGTTCAGGTGACAATGGGGCGAGCGAGGGCGAAATGCCATTCACCACCAAAGTGGTCGGTGAAATTAGGATTCGAACTCGCGATCTTTCCAGAGTAGAAGCTTAATCCACTTGGCCACTACCGGTTAAGTAGTCACGCACGGCAGGATACGGACTCGCAGTCATGTAGCCAGTCATTGGGGCGAAAACAGCCAGATGCAGGCATTGGGGATACTTGAAAATGGGTCGCGAGGGTACTGACGAGGTGTCCCTATCTGCTTTATTCGGCGTATGTAGCAGAACAAAACAGATTGATGTGAATGCGCACCAATAAGGACAGTTCGTTGTTTTCTATAGGAATACGCCCTAATTATCTCACTGCCGAGGTTGCTAAGGTGTGGGGAAATCCCAACAGCTAACTGAAAAATTTCACATCCTGCAAACTGCATGGATCGCTCATGCCGAGGCCGTTTGACCGATTGTGGGAGGGCGAACTCGCGTCTGTGGATATTCTCTTGCAGGACGGGACTTCTCCGTGGCCATTCCGGCACCTATACTCGCATCGGAATCCATTAAGCAACTCAAATCGCGAAGGATTACATGGGTTCGATGCCGGAGCACTAATGTCCGGGGATTAATTTATGCTGAGTCTGATAAGTCAGTTACTAAGGGAGGTGGTAGTGTCGACCTAAGGAAATATGCGAGTACCACATGGCCCCAAGCAAAGGAGTACTGCGGCAATAATCATCAGAAGGGTTGTGTGATGCACCTGAACAGAAACAAAGAAGGGCGCAGGTCAGAGTCTAATTCGTCTATTAACAGACGAATAGGTATAGTGGAAGGGACCACTACAAGCGGGAGAGAAGGGGGACCGGCAACCTTGACCGAGACTTGGAGCCACTTACAACTGAATAAGACTTCACTAGGTTAAGTGTGGTAACCATCTGCGACAGCAGATTGCCGTCTACCACCAACGTGACCACCAGATATGGGATTCGAACTTCTGACCCATTCGTTGAAGGATGCTAAATCCACTTGACTAATTACAATCAATCAAACTAAACGTGACAGTCCGCATGCAACACTACACAGCCTACAGTTCTGCCCATTTATCAACATACGCGTGGATGGCCGCATTTATCGAGCCTATAAATTCCATCTTAAAACACAGGACAAACGAACTAACTACGGGTCTCCCAGAACCGTTAATACAAACAGAAACCCCTCCTCAAATGTAATTGTCACTATTTAAGAAGGGTCACTGCGGCAAACAAATATCGAGACACAGAGGCCCAAATGAAGCAAGAGGCAGACCTCAACTAGAGATCTCCGCCGGTCGACAGGCAGAAACAAGACCGCGCAGGCCAAATGCCATGGGCGCAAGACAATAATCTAGTCAGACGGCGCCTGATACCTCCACAGCAGGTAGCCCACTAATCGGCGTTCAAATATACGATTCGTTAGTTTCATTCACAACTTCGTCAGAAAGTGCACTCTGTCTAGGAAAGCAAAATGTTACATGCAATTGGACAGCGTTCCTTGAAGGGCCGCATGGTTGACTGGAAATGCAAGGAAATAGAAAAACTCCGTGCGATCTGAAACCTAGTATCAACTCATACACAATCACACCTAGAAGGCGGGCCACAGACGGCACACCACACTAATGGGAGCTATTAACGGCACATCAGGGAAGCGTTTCAGTTCAGTTCGGTGTGCACAGCTCAAAAGTGACCGCAACGGTCACTTCGGTGGCTTGCGCATGATTACAAATGCACCAATCTATTCTGCTTTGTTGCAGAAGTACCGTGTCCGCCAAAATGTCTGCTGGAGACATCAAACTATCAGGGACAGCAAACAACGGGGCTATCCAGAGGGATCTGGATAATGTTTACCAGTGGTGGAAGAGCTGAAATCTTCCGTTAAAAATGTCAGCGGCTCATGAAAGATGCAAATTTCCCTCGCCATCTACGTTCACCTGGGAACCAGGTCAAGATGGAACAAACTCGGCAAGCAGGAGACCTCGGGGCAATTGTGAGTGCATACTTCAAACCCAGTCTGTAATGTCAGAAGTCGGCCAGGAAGTCATGGTGTGCACAACGCCAACTCAAGAGGACCGTATGATCTAGGAAGCCTCACGTTCTTCTGCCGCTGTTCAAGGGATTTGTCCCACCGCACTTGGAATACTGTGTCAAGGCATGGAGTCGGCATTTGGTAAGAGATAGAATATGCTGGAACATGTTCAGCGTGCTTTTACACAGTGGTTTGGACGTTCGAGTCACATGGGATACGAACAGAGGCTGAGGGCGTTTGGCTTGCACTCCCTAGAAAGATGTAGGAAATCAGGTAACTTAATAGAGACCTTCAAGATCATTAAGGGTCTGGCCGAGTTACGGGGTCGCCGTGGAGCCGTATTCAAGATAAGGCAACGGGAAAACGATTGTGCGAGAAAATGTACCCACCTAGTTGATGAGCAAATCGCTTGCCACACGAGTGGTGAATGACTGAAAAAAGCTGCCGGAGGAAGTATTCCAGATGGGAACAGTGCGTGAACACAAAATAGACTAGACTGTGCCAGTTGTTTTTGAAGAGGACAACGTGTGAATTGAGGGGCAGAGGAGAAGTTCGAGAGGAAAGAATCACAGAAATTGTTTTCCCTTTATAGTATCTGAAGAGGCTCTTCCAACCTGCTGTTGTCAAAGCATCGCCAGATCCAAGGAGCTCTTGGTGCGAGAAATTGGACGATCAGGCATCTCGCCGTATAGTCCTGTAGTCTAGCTGAAACTGGGACAAGAACTGAGGCCTGCTCTCGTTCGTGTATCGAGAGTATGGGAGTCCGTGGCGGAACACAGATTTGTTCCTCCGGAGGGCTTGTTTAACCGAACGTTGACCACCCAGCGCGATCGCCGTTCATGCGTTGTTCATACACACTCCGCCAGCACAATTCTGTTAAAATATACCCAACCTTCAACCCTTTCGACTATCTTCTCGTTGAACCCGTTGAGTGTCTAGGCTATCAGTATTGCAGTCATAGAAAGCCAAGTAACATTGCCGCGTGAGTGGTCACAACGGTTAAGGGCAAGCAAGCGTAAAACAAGATCCACTTTACGACAAATGGTGTCGCAAGTTGGTCAGTCCGTCGTGCCTGGCTTGCCACGTCAGCCCCTATTCTTTTTGGCCCACGCCGTGTTCGCTTTTCTCACGGGTAAATATTACCATTGTTTTGCGTTGCAAATTGATCTTGATTTCTGCTGACAGCGTCCTTCTATCGGCAGTTTTCAGCACGTTTTGTTCACTTGATATAATTTTCAATTAAGGTACCATGTCTACGGAGCAAAAGCCACCGCCAGACTCAACATCATGAGCCCTAATTTTTCTCACAGACTGGTTTATGCCTCCCGATCCTCAACTCTGGTTTACATTAGTTGAACGGTGGTTCGAGAATTGCAGAATAACTAGGGGTGCCAGCCATTTTAGATCGGTTGCTGGCTGTCTTCCTCAAGATGTAACCTTTCAGCTTGGTGACGTCATTTTATCCTCGCGTAGTTAGGACGCGCTGAAAGAAGCGGTTATAACTCAGGCTGCCGCTACTGAAGACCGCCGCATTCAAAATGTTACTTCAGGTTGTCGAGCTATGGAATAAGAGGTCACCATAGCTACTGATGGAAATTCGGCGTCCCCTGAAGGCACGGTTCAGCGACGACCCTATGTTAAACGGGCTGTGGCTCCAATGTGTCCCGTCATGTTGATCTCCCTTGCTTAGTTCTGCCCGTAAGTATTCACTAGAGGAGACCGCCGAAATTGTTAACAACATCAAATGACGCTTTAGCCCAGGTATCTCAACATCAAACGCTTTCTCGTCCCCAAGAGGCACATCCTCATCTTTACAGGACGAAGTAACAACTATCTTGATAAGGATCAATGCATCGTTACAGCGTCCGACAGTCGAAAGGGATCGGCGACGGGATCGTTTCAGGCCGCGTCGATGCAAGCGCACCAGCTCGTCTCCTAAGCGACCATTCATGCCGCCCTCGGAGGGTTGCTGTAAGTATCATAATCGATTTGGTGGTTTAGAAGGATCCTGTTTCACAGTCCCGGTACTCGACACCGGGCTATCTATTAATTGCCGCTTCCTTATCATCAAGATACTAACTACTGATGAATACAGGTGCTGAGGTTAGTCTAATGCTTCATGACCCGATTAATTTGACTGCTGCATAGTCAGAGACGCTACGGGCTGTAAGAAGCACCTATATCGAGACGTACGGACAACGCTACCCCACTGTCAATCTCGGCCTAAATGCCACACAATTTTTGGGTATTCACAGTCACCGACGTTCCATATTCTATTATTGGCATAAGCTTCCCCTAGCATTTCCGCTTTCTAGTCAACGCTTGGCGCCGGAAAATAGTAGACCGTCAAACGCCGCTGAGATTAACCGGCCCAGACGCAGTCGTTTACCAAATTACGAGCAGAATGGTTTACCGCCAACCCAAAAGCCAAACAACGAGCTACTTCGCAAACACCCTGGCACAATGTGACAGGCCGGTCCAGTTCCCGAAGTTGCTACTCAGTCAATGCACCATAAAGAGAGGACTGGACTCCAGATTTCATTCGGCCTCGTCGTCTAGCTCCTAACAATTTCCGCCCATCCAAAGTAAAATTTGACCGCATGTAGGAACTGGGCTTCAGTCTGCCTTCCAGTGGCCTTTGGGCCTCTCTTCTTTACATGGTCCTGAATTTCTGTGACTACGGCCCACAACGTGGGGACCATGCAACACTTACCATGGTCACCGTCCGCGATGGGCACCCAAATCCTCATTTGCAGGACCCTACTTCGTCTCCGCCCTGTTGCATTAGCCTCAGTTATATAGATTCAGTGCTAACATAGTTCCGTAGAAGAGAACGACCCACCATAAATGGTGGTGACCACAACATTGTAGCTGTCCGAGCTCATGAAGGTGCCCCCGGGGATCAGTAATTCGACTAAAACCCCCCAACGGTTAATGCACGAGGTCGCATACGGTTTAGAGAATTTGTATGTCTACCTAGACAATATCCTTGTAGCTAGCCACTCGAGTGAGCAACACTCTACCCACCTACGTCCTCTTTTCA
The DNA here is from genome assembly GCA_008360955.1 of Fasciolopsis buskii. Taxonomy (NCBI): domain Eukaryota; kingdom Metazoa; phylum Platyhelminthes; class Trematoda; order Plagiorchiida; family Fasciolidae; genus Fasciolopsis; species Fasciolopsis buskii. The sequence goes on along the minus strand of LUCM01002499.1, from coordinate 149,841 downwards.
ACCGTCTCAGCCGACAGGAAGTAACAATTACCGCCTCCAAATGTGAACTTGGAAAACCCAGTGTGACATTCTTAGAGTATAACGTGTCATCCTCAATTACAGCAGCATTGCTGGATAAGGTCGCTGCTTTTCGGGACTACCCAGAGCCTCGCCCGCCTGTTTAAATTCTTTCGGCTTTTGTTCCTTAAGTTCTCTGAAATGATTGCTTGCCTTGGAGAACTGTTACGTAAAGTTAAGCGTAAGTTTGCGTCCACTGAGGCTGAGAATCAGGCGTTCATTTCTATTAGATATGCCATCACCAAAATAGCGCTACATACATATCCGGACTCGTCAACACTCATGTCTCTGATAAACGACCCTTCAAACTCTGCAGTCGGAGCCGCACTTCAACAGTAAACCGACGGATCTTGGAAGCCTTTAGCCGTCTTCTCCAAGCGGCTACAATCGGCAGTCTAGATACGGCATGTCTGGCAGGGAGTTGCTCAGCGTCTACCTAGTTGTCCAGCATTTTAAGCACGCATTAGAGGATCGCCTATTCCAGGTGTTTACAGATCACAAACCGCTGGTATACGCGCTGCTCCCAGCCACTGACCGGTACTCGTAACACAAGATCCACCACTAAGACGTTGTTCCACATTTTACGGTGGACATACAACGTCTCTGGGGCGGATAACTCCGCCACTGATGCATTTTCTCGCATTCATTAGCTTCGTTTGTCTCCAGCATTGGGCATCGACCTCAGTGCAAATGCACCGAACCAAGTGACGGATCCTGATTTCGACAAACGTTGACGAAGCAGCTCTTTAAAATTAGAGGTCGGGCCTATCATAAAAACCCAGAAGACAGTTTTTTGCTATTTATCGCAAGGTCTTCCAAGGCCGGTGGTTCCAGGGGCTCACCGTTATACCAAATTCCTGTCGTTACAAAACCCAGCCCACCCGGCAGCAGCTGCTTCGGCGAAGCTAGTGGCTGAGAATTTGTGTGGTTCAACGTTAAACGTGACATGCCCCCCCGTGGTCTCGCGCCCCTCTCCAATGCCAAAGAGTAAAATTCCATCGGCATATCGAGACACGTTTTCACCACGTACATCTAGTAGTCCCTCTCCCGCCGTCTACCTGCTGCGTCCCACACATTCGCCTGTCCAGACCACTTTATTTGCTGGCCACAGGCCATACCACTCTCCTGTCTCTCGTCAGAAGAGGCAGTGAAGGTCTCCTTGGCCGGCTGGGCAGGTATATTTGTCGCCTCGATGTAGTGACCACCGACCGTGGCTCACATTTCGACGGGGCGTTCTGAATTTTTTTTAATACTTGCCTGTAAACATACCAGAACAACTGCCCACTACCCGCAAGCCAATGGTCTTTTGGAAAGATTTCACTGGCAACTAAAGGCAGCTTTGCGAGCCGGGTTCAATTCAATTTGGAGCGCAAAATTACGGGTAGCTCCGTTAGGTCGTCGGAGTTCTTGTAAAGAACAAATGAACACCAGTCCAAACTGGATTGTCTTCGTCTCCCCAGAGAGCTGGTGTCTCCGTCGAGAACCACGCACTTAAATTATGGTGACTACGCAAATTCTCTCGCACAACACGTGCGAAAGCTTCATGACAATCTACCGCAAGACCAATGACCTTCGGGCTACACTCCGACCGCGTTGAGTACTTCAGCTCATATTATCGCGCGCGTTCTCGGTGTTCGACCTCCACCACAACCATAGTGTGCCTGTCCGTTTCGCGTGGCAATCGCAGTCCTAACTGTTTCCTCCCTTGTAGGATCTGAAGAGGCTCTTCCAACCTGCTGTTGCCGAAGCATCGTCGAACCAAAAGAGCTCCTTGTGCAAGAAACTGGACGATCAGGCATCTCGCCGTATAGTCCTATAATCTAACTGTAACTGGAACTGGAACTTGAACGGAACTAAAACTGACCTTGACGTCTAAGGTGAGTCTATGACTTGCCTGGCCTCCTTTTGTCGCGTCTCGAGGTGCGTTTAGGTGTTCATCGGTGGTGTGCGGGTTTATTCCAACTTGAAGCAGATATACGCGGCAGTCTTCAAAAAGAACTAATGGATACTTTACCGTTCCGCCCCCCATAGCTTTTTCCTTGCATAACATTGGTTATAGTCTTTATAAGGTTTTTTGCAGGAATCAGGATCACACAGCATTTTGGAGCTCATTAATTTTGTAAGTCACATTGGTCAATTGAGTCTTAAGGGTTCGCCTCCTTTCTTTTAGTGTGTCTTCTTAGTTCCAATTTTTCCCATCATCTTATTTGTAATGTGCCAACCACGGGGCAGCCCTTCGATGGGTTTCACGCACGATGCTATCTGAAATGAACAACGCATGAAACAGACCAGCCTGATAAACGTATCAACCGTTATTAACGCCTACACAGGGAGCTTAAGTCTTGCTCGTTACAATTCGTACCGCGGCTGGTGTGTTCTGCTTCGACGCTGCTAACGACAACATCGCGGAGGATGAGATCCTTGCGTCACTTAAGGCTCTGAAGACGCAATACTGTCCAGAGCCGCGCGGGATTCGTCCCCGTAGAACCCTTGTGTTCACTTTCGCGTCACTCCTTATCGGCTCCGTGCGACTGCAGTACTGGCGACCCTGACACTTGACCAGTACAAGGAAAAGACAGTCGGAAGCGGTAGCAGGTTGAGTATATTTTGACATAAGCGTGCGAGCGATGCGTGCATGAGCAATGCACAAATGGCGACTGCACTTGGCGGCCAAAGTTAAACAAGCCATCCATAGGAACAAATCCATGTTCCGCTGCACTCTTCTGTTGTGAAGGAAATGAGTCAGGTCATCGCCCCGTCACTTATTCTGCTGTTCACCTATGTCCTAGCAAAAGGGAAACTACAAGCCGTGGTGTGCTCCTTGTTTAGTGGTGGCTCCCTGTGTCATGTGTCAGATGGTAGAAGGGGCGATAGCTGCTTGTCTGCGGAAACATCTGCTTCATAATCAGCTTCTATGCCTAGAACAGCATGGTTTCCATCCCCGGAGGTCATGTATTACCAATCTGTCTCTGGATTGTGAACTTAAGGAGTTTTCTTAGACCGATGAGAAAACTGCAGACGTCGTGTTGGTTGACTTCAATAGGGCCTTCGGCAAGGTGCCCCATGGGCAGATACTTGAGAAACTAAATTCTTAGGAGACTGATCGTAATTCGCTGGATCGAGGATTACCTTACTGGAGATGTTTTCCGTAAGATTCTCGCAGCCGAAGTCTCAGCCTCACTCCACCGGCAGTGAAGTCCTGCAAAGATCAGTGTTGGGTGTTCTGCCTTTTTGGTTTACATTAATGACCTCTTGTCGCTGTCCGAGTCACCCTGTCTAATCAGACGACCCGTTCGGTTCCTCAACGATAAGTCCACTCTCCAGACTGATTTTGGCGTCTTGACACAATGGGCGTCATTTTGGGACCTCCTGACCAACATTTTCAAATGTGTTCGCATCCCTGGATCCAACTGATAAATCCTCCACGGCGTTCTTCTGTGGTTTGTAACCTCTGAAAGAGATCTCGGCATTGTTGTCACCGTGACACTAAAAGCTTACAAACTGACAGGTAGGGCGTACATATTTGCGAGGAGTATACTCTTAGTTATCAGGCGGTCTTTCAGTCGTCTTTCTATCACAGAACTCAGGACTACTGTTCACGTCGGTCCACGGTTGAAGTACGACAGCCCTGTCGTTATATGCACGTCTACCGAGATGGGCGAGATCAAACGGATTCAATGCTATGCTACGCGGCTCGCCGAGGGACTTCGTGGGACCGACTGTGGAGTCTTATTCCGGGTCTTGCGTCTGTTCGCTGTGCGCTACCGACGACACCGCAACGATTTGATCTGCTTGTGTAAGATTCTCCGTGGTGACATGCGGCCGGAATTTCGCGCTGGGTTCTCATTCTGTAGGTGCGACCGGATGCCCGGTCTTCGTCTCATCCCGCTGAAGTTAAACTTAACGGGTCTCTCTCTGGGATCTCGTCTACGGGAGCGACTTCAATTTGGGACGCATTCCCTGCTGCTGTTATGGAAAAGGACAACGGGAATGATTTCAAACGCACTTAATAAGCCGTGAGAACTTACTGACAGGTAGGAAGAGGGCTGCTGGTGGAGACGTTGGCGAAGCTTACACGGGACGTCTGCCTCCTGCACTACTCCAGAAAATGAAGGCGACCCCTTCTTCCCCTAGCCATATTTCACAGTTATGCTCCGAATGCCATGAAACAGTTCGTGATGAGATGTTTACTGGATTTGATTCCACCGGTCTCTTGAACTCAGACGGTTTTGTTGTGCAGTATAAATGTAATCTTTCGCCGGGAGAAGAAAATCAAACGTAAGCACAGCGACCTGTGAAATTCATTTCTTCCTGTCTGAAACCATCGACGGTGATTTGTATCTCAGTTCAATTTCTTTCACAGGCGTCTCAGAATACGTCTCTTGCGAAGTCTGAACAGAGTAACGTGACTCAGAAATCCACGGAAAAGGGTAAATCTTAGGGCATGGAGACGCTTGATCTTCCTCGTCACGGATACATACAGACACATTGGGAGCAAACATGGATGGTAACCAGACACTCGCCACAATATCATGGCACTGACGATTTCACCTCGGCTGGTGATGAAATGTCTGCAATCAAAATGCCCAGCTCTGCGAACTAAGCAATACCATCCTGTTGAACCTAAACTACGAGAGAGAACATCATTCTATAACCTGCTATGGTATATATATATATTTATATATATTCATATTGAGTTGGGACATGGCCGGCCCTCAACATCTTTCTTCGTCACTGGCATAGGTCAATAAAATTCTCCAATATTCGCATTTGTTTTTAGCTTTGTGTTACGGGGTCTTCCATAAAATTCACTGTCGGATCTAACTTATTTTGTTTAGAATATGAACTTGCTTAGCTGGAGTGCACAGGGCATTCAAGGCCTTCTAAAGCAAATTTATCCAAAGGACGCTCCACACAAATCGAGCCAGCCAGTGTGCAACCTAAATATTGACAGTAGAAAAGTGTAAAGCAAAAACCGATAAAAAGTTGAGTAGGATGGGAAACGTCTTAACTGTGTTCACGCATTATTTTCGTGTTTCTTTACTATTTTGTGATATCGGAGTCATGTTACAGAAAGCCAGAACGAAATACACCGTTCTCGTCATTGTGCGGCCTTCCGCGCCGTTAGTTCTAAGGCTTCTTACCACCCATATTCGTCATCTTTTGGGGGCAACCGGAGAGACGGAAGAAGCGAGTATCGTCAATTGGGCTTTCAAGCATTTCGGACCTTTTCCAAATCATTGGTTATCCATCGCGGTACCTCTCTCGGTAGGCTGCAGTGCGCGGTAATAATGAACTGGATAAGTTGGATTGACATATGCATCACAACCAATTCCCTTCAGTCAGCATCTTAGAGGTGGCTCGACGGTCTTATTACTCGCCGTTCAACTACAGCATCGATAATGTGATTGTCGTATACTTGATTCAGAAGAGGCCGTTTGACGGTTAGAAGATAAATGCCCAGAGTTTGGGCTTTATTTAGTACACAACGAAAGAGTAAGACCTGAAAAGTGACAAAATGTGGAATAAGAATAGCGAATACAGACAAAACTGGATTATGACATTCATCCACATCATCATCATCATCGTTCAGCGTTAAACAGCAAGGCAAGCCTCACTGACCGCTGCCTTTCCCCAGAGTTACACGTTTATATAAAAAAAGTGAATATCCAAGTAGAACAGGGGGTGGACCTACACAGACGAGCAAAAATAAGATGCCGCCGAAGCCAACACACGGAACACAGTCTAACTGTACAAACGCACGTGTTTTCAATCATTCTGATTCGATAGAAAATGACAGCACGATCGCCACTGTTCACGGTTCACTGCCATATCCTTCAGTGTCTGTCTCCAGCAAGTCGACAAGTCTTTACTTTACCTAAGTTTGCTGTACATTTTCTCATTCCTTGTTGCCACGTCATCTGTTGGCCTCCACATGGCTTCTTCCATTCCTTAGGAGGAACACAAAATAGGGCTTGATATGGTAGACGAGTGTTCGTCATACGCAACACGTAACCTAACCAGCGTAGTCTACTAAGTTTCATACGCTGAAACAAGCTGTTCTCAGAAGTGGCACCCAATACCAGATTCCTAACTTCAATATTACTCACCCGGTCACTCCATCCAATCCTAGCCATACTACGTAAACATCGGTGGTCGAAAACCTCCAACCGACGAACATCGCCCACACGCATACTCCACGTCTCGCAACCGTACAACAGAACTGAACGCACTGTTGCTTAGTACACACGACCTTTCAACTTCAGTGAAATATCAGGCCGATGCCACAAGTGGTTCAATCCAGTGTAAGCTGCCCGAGCCTTGGATATATGCATACTTACCAGAATGCGTCCCTGAAGTTGATACAGAAGGTCATGAGGTGACAATCGGACCTAGTTTCTTGGGAATAGCACGAACATTGTGTAGCGTGTGTTGACTTTCGATGTTGAGAGCTGGTTTGTTGCTTTTTCGGAATGATCACCCACCGATGGCTCTGAGTTTTGATCACCAGGTGCCAAATAGTGTATCGACATCGTTTCTTCCGGTGTATCAGAGAACCTCACGTGAGCGTACTTAGGTTTGGACTCGAGCAACTGCACCTCGCCGATCGAGGGATTGTACTTTGTTGATTTTACAGAACGAAACGTTAAAACGGCTCCTGGACTACTCTGCCAGGTAGGCAATGATAATCCAGGCGCGGATTCCGTGTTATGAGAAAACGCGTTCGTGAGACGTTGATTTCATGGATGTGCAGTAGCGACCGGACGGAGTGGAGAACGTACTGAAGGACAGTCTCCCACTGGCTAAGAAACGCTTTTTTCGATAGTTCCCAAAACAATAGTCCTCCAAAGGGTTGCGTTGGGCCTCTCAGCTTAACCGTTCGACTGAAGATTTTAGGCTACGGTTCTGCTGGAGACAGTGCCATTGCTATGTAGAAAATCTTTCATCGTCTTAGACATGAAAGAACCCCCGTCGGAATGGACGTTAGAGAGCATACCGAAAATCGAAAACAGTAATTAGGCGTCGAATAGCTGTAGTGGTTGATAAATTGGAAGAAGCACGCGCAAGGGGTAACATGGAAAATTCATCCACGATTGTCAGCAAATATCGTTTCCGGGATGCGGATGATGGCGGCCCTTTGAATGCACTATTTAGTTTTTCAAACGGAACGGTGGCTTTGTTGAAGTTTCCAGTAGAGAATTTACAGAGCTGTGATTTGCATTTGGCACACTCCGGGCAATCAGTAGTAACAGATCTCATCATGTGTGGAGTTTGGGTGGTTTTTGATTCTCACAAAGTGAGGTATGCGAACAGCACTCGAATAGCACAAGGAGTTTTGCAGTTCTTTCAGTGACTGTAGAAACGTTATCGCCGAATATATGCTTCGGGGGGTTACGTCGGTCGCCGCATTGTCATGGCTTGGTCGGTAGATGACGGCAAAACTGTAACCTAACAGGTCGATTCTCCACCTCTAAATGTTGTTGTGCTTGATTTGTCTAGAATCAATCATTAAAGCGACCGACTTTTGATCCGTAACAAGTCTGGAGTGCTTGCCCTGCTGATAATGTCTCCATTTTCGTATAGCTTCGAGGATAGTGCTGCTTCTTCTCTACAGAGGAATGACGTTTTCCACTTTCCCTCCGTGTCCTGGAGAACAATGCTGCTGATTAACGGCTTTGTGAAATGGTAGAGGAAACAACTATATCTTATACTTCAGTTTCTACGACCTATGGTATTTCTGGGTCGATGGTGATCACATCTGCACTTTCAAAATAATCTTTGAGTGCCTGGAAAGATACCTTGACGTTATCCGGCAAGGAGAATGGCCTATTTTGAACCAGTGGATGGACTTTATCCGAAATGTGAGATAGCCAGTTGGAGTCATATGAGAATAACTAAACAGCTCGCCACTGAGATTTTAAGTCTGAGCTTTGGAATTTTTCGGAGTGGTCGTCATCATTCGGAGTCGGGTTTCGTCAACCCGTGAGAGACTTTATAACTCAGAAGTTTGACTTCATTGGCACCACTGATACTTTTCCCATCGTCCAGTGTAAGCCCGTATTTCTTCGCGGCGTTAAGGAAATTGGTCAGATCTTTAGCGTGATTTTTTGTTCACTTTAGACACAGTAATGTTATCGATGTAGGCAAAAGTGACTGCTAGATTTTCGTCGTGAATAGTTTTGCCGATAGAACACTGAAAGCAAGCAACACCACTTGTCACTCTAAATGGTGTCCTACAGAACTGGTATAATCTACCACAGGTTTCAAAAATAATGTATAGACAATCTTGTTTTGCTACGGCGAATTGGTGGTGCGCGTTTCGCAAATCCAAACAGCCCAAAACAATATTTTGGGTACCATTTCGTCTATTCTTGATAATTGATAAGCGTCCAACAACGCATACCGATTGATGGTTTGACTGCAGTCAACGATGATGCGTCGTTTGTTTCATTCTTTGGTTGTTACGAGGACTTGGACGCTCGTGGGTGAGGTTGGCGTTTCGATTTTGTCCTCTTAATGAAGTTTTCGAATTTCTGATTGAATAAACTTTTCATCTTCAGGTTTATGAATTCACGATTTTGCTGCATTTGGTTTATAACTAGGTAATAAACTCCTAAAAAGAAACCGTGGTCCGAGGTAGTTACATTACAAAGCGAGAGTGGGAGTCGATTTGGCACCAACGGGTTTGTGGAGTTTCAGGAAATAGTGTCCTAATAATTCGTCAGCACACTAACGTGGGAATACAGAGATTCTGAAACTGTCGTTTGTTTTCGAATATGATGTTAACATAACGGCTTGTTGTGTGACTAATTGGACTCATGCAAGCCATATATAGGACTTTGGATGATTTTATAACCTTTAGGTGACTCAGCACGACAAATTCAGCGATATAACTTTCGGAACGTTTCGTATCTATCAGAGCTTTCAAAGTGATATTGCTCACGGTTACATCTGTTAGTGTATCATAAAGACAAGCCGGAACGGGTGTGGCAATTATGATTGAGAGGAGGGATGCCGTAGCTGAGGTTGTATCCTTCTTGGAGGGCAATCTGCAAACACGATTGAAATGTCTCTCCTTTTCACAGTTGCTACGAACTATATCCATAGCTAGATACTTGATGCGGGGTGTATGTCGTTACCGCAGAACTACCACTTAGTTTTAACCGCCGCTGACGTTTTTTCCGCAGTTACGCAATTGACTGTTACAGTCGGAACAATCTTTTTTAGTTGAACTGGAGGGAGTTGTGGCCGAAGCTGCGTACGGGATCAGTGGCGTCTGGAAGACAGGACTGTTGCTGAGTCACTTCAAGAGAACGGGCTATTTCCAGAGCAGTTTGTTGGTCTGACTTGTTTTTTAGGATCCGTTGTCGTATACTGCTAGGTTGCTGTTCGCTTGTAAAAGTATCGTGCACAGCATTTTCGTTTTGTTCAGCCACCAAGGTCCGAGGATTGTAGTCCTTAAGTAAGAATTTCATTTTCTGAAAATGCTGACTGAGGTCCTGATCCGTTTCTTGTTTGCATGTAGCTTCTAGACAGCGAACAGACTTCATCTGGCGGTTTGTCAAGCAGTTCCTCTTGTAGTCCAATAAAATCTTTGTACGAAGGGCAATCGGTAAAAGGTAAGTATGGGAAAAATCCTGGTTTTGCGAACCGTCTACCCATAGTTTAAGAAGGAATCTTTAAAATGCATAAAACCAGTGGGGCCATATTTTCGAAGATGCAGATGAATTCGGATCCTCCTACAGTCTTTCGAAGATACCGTCCCATTTTGAGAATAGTTGTCTATTGAATAAACTGTCGTATACTTGATTCAAAAGACAAGATAAATTCCCACACTTTAGGCTTTGTTCAGTATACAACAACACAGTAAGAGCTGAAAAAACGATAAAAAACAGGAATAGGAAAATGTCGAAGTAACAACTGCAAATAAATTGGACATGACAGTAATGATTTCATCACACGAGCAATCCTGCGTAAACGTCTATTACTGCACACTGGTTATTCTCTTCGGGGAGGTGCTGAGGTTCACGTCCATACGACAAGATAGCATAAATAGCAGTTGGTAGGTTCTGTCCCTCAGATACACTGACCTCACGAAGGCACTAGGATTTTTGCAGGATAGCTGAGTTTTGCGATTCGGGTTTTGATCTTTTCAATAACACTGGAAGCTGTGATTCAGCCTCCTATCTGAGCAGGACTATATACTCATTACCACCAGCAGTAAACGTGGGCACAGGATTGTCCTGGTGTTGTCCGGTTGACACAACTATGAAGAACGCATGATACAGGACACTAAAATAATGTCAATCACACGACGGAAACATCAGTAATGACGTCACGGAGCACATTATAGATTGAAATCTCAGGTCCCCTAAGGTTATATTCGCAGTGGCTCGCATGGCTAACCAGGCAAGACACGTCTAGGTCTTAGTATACTAGAGCGAGATACAGATTGGACGTGCGAGAACAACCTTTGCCTCGTAGTCGTGTAACAACTCTGCCATTGCTGAACACTAAGCAGGCGACCGAGGTTCAAAGATAGGCCTTCCATTAGCTTAGTTACATACACCAAGGCAAGGGAAAAACGTACTGACCACAGCCTACAGACGCCAGCGAAGTTAGAACACATATTCTTAGGGAGAATCTCCAGCATGTATACACTGTTATTTGGGGTGGTTGACATTGACTCTACGATTTGTTGCAAAAGTACAACAAGCGGACAGCCAGAAAAAGACAGGGCCAGAGGTAAAAAAATTTCGGCTTCATCAATCAAAATAAAATGCACAACCGCCCGGAAAATAAACGTTTTAAACAAAACTATACGAGTTTAGCAACTTGCGCTTTTACGTTCGACCTTTTTTCCTACACTCCGGCGGTGGTCAAGTGGTTTACACTGCTGAGATTGGGATCCCAGATTCGCGGATCACTTTAGTGATAGGCGGCAACTCGCTGTCGTCCACCTCGTTACCACACCTAATCTAACTCGGCCTTATGTAGCTCCAGGGTCACGCTGGCTGTTCCCCCCATAACATTGGCCCTTAGTGGTTATGCGGCGTGATCCCCTCACTATACTCATACATATAGCATATCGTTAAAGAAAACTTACCAGTCCTGGACAAACCATACTTGACGGTAATATTGTCTTATGTTCCGAGCAAATCTAATTACAGACCATATCATCGGAATCACGGCGAAGGACAAAAACAATGAGGGATAAAGAAGAAAAAGAGACGATTCACAGAGTTTACCATGCGTGGCACATCTCCCGTTCCTATCTCTACGTCATCGGATATTCATCCCGAACCATGGTCCCACTGTGAGCCTGGTGCTAGCGGATTGCGCAAACCGAGGTAGAGGTTTGACTTAGAGAACCACACTACGAGTTTTTGGTTAAACGGTCTAACCCACAAGGCAGCAGGATGACCTGAGGACCACGTAACCCACTGGGGTTCGGTGACTGATTGTTCAGTTCGTGCACCCTTCGGATGAGGCTACACATCCTGGGTGTTCAGTGCATCCCTCTTCCAAAGATGTCGGTGAGCACAGTCGTGTGCTTCGTACGCTTTCCGTAGCTGGTTTGGAATAAGGATTTAGCCATCTTCTCTAGACTGATTACCAAGGGCCACTCAAACCTTTCGAGGGTGCCGAGCATCGCCCGTATCCTCAGACTCAGTAAAAACATCTCTGACACGAGAAGACGGTGCGTAGGATTTCTTTAGCGAAGGTTATTTGGAAAGCAGATCCTTTGAACTGTTGCTCTGCCCAAGAAGTAACTGTAGATTTATCTAAGGATAGCAAGACACTTTTGAAATACCTCTTTTCTGATAAATGAATTCCTTAGGGCGATCTATCATTGAGATCGAAGATGCCCGTGTTTCTACAAATGTGGCAGTCTTTGGGCTTCAAAAATATGTTAATGCTGTAGTAGCTGGCGATGTGTGGTAACTCGATTTAAGTCACCTCGACCGGGACAAGAGCGAGCTTGTTCTTGACGGGATTTTTTGCGGGTTAGAGGGAGCCTGGAACGAAAAACTTCGATGCACCAAAGTTTAGGGAATACCTTGGCGATTATTAGTGATAAAAAGCCTCGGTTGCTACCCTAGAGGGGGTGGCACTGGCTGTTTTGTTTCTGACCCCATCTGAAGCTGTGGAGAACACTGTAGTTGATGATCCTAGTACCAGTATCTGCAACACTACATGCTCAATGCAGTCGTCTGGAACTAACATGCTGGGTCGTGGGATGGACGCATTTGTCATCATAATGAACTCGTTTACTCCAGTTTGTGTAACTACTGACTCTAAATGAACATACTCTGGTTTCTGCATCTCTGTACTGCATCTTAGTGACACAAAACCAAGAGATCGAAAGTCAGAAGAACCATGCCAGACCAGGAATACTGTGTATTGGTGAGGCCTATTGTCGGTGGCATTTGGCCTTATAGCCTAATGTACCCAACTATCGTAGAGGGTGCTCTTGTGGACTCCAACGCGGTAGTCCAGTTGCACACACAGCCCGGTCCACCGGTTAAACTTTTTGTACCTATTTTGCCATGTCATCAACTGACCACATCGACTCATCTAACGACCATCTGCATCGGAGAACAACTTACAACGAGGAACGTGTTTTGTGGGCATGCGTGTTCCAATTAAGTCAATCTGTTCACGTTGGATCCTAGGGATCCGTAATCTACGCCTAACTTTTGAGACACTGAGAAAATTCCTCCGCCACATCCAACTAATCATAAAAACCATCGATGTTCAAGCACCAAAGTCTTTGTATATTTTCTGTCCGCGACGTCCGTGTTTCTGATCCGGATAACGAGATCGATGTTATTACTGGTGTGTACAACTGATCATTAATCGACAACTGCGAGTCACATCGACGCCAACGACGCCTCAAGTTGCTGAATGTCAACGGAGCCTTCTGTATGCGCGGATAAACCTCAGCTGGTGCACAACGGGCACATGAGATGAAACTGATCCAGTAATTAAACCGCTTAGTCCCACCCCATTCTTCCGCTGCACAAAAGAGGCTCGACTTCGAGTCAGTCCAACCCTTTAATAGCATGTCGCACCTGGAACGTACAAAACGCGTGGCAGACGACGATCTGCTGTCGCTGCGCTCGTTATTGCATCTTACCCAATGACGCCCTATGTGATTCCTTGGGATTCCAAGTTTCAGGGTCATGATTGCCGGTCCCCCCCTTCCTTCTCGTGTGGTGCGCCACAGTGTCTTTGCGGACGTGTCACTTCTGCTACACTTATGCATGAGGCGTGCCATAAAAAATATGCCCACGCTACCGTCCAGGCGATTAAGACAAGCCTGTAGTTTAATTGGGTTTTCACTCGCTGGTCCAATGTCGTCCATATTTTCGAAGTCAGACAGTTTGCTGTATGGGAAGCGAACCCTAACTAGAGATTTTAACTCCAAATTCTCACCATAAGTTAGTGGAGCATTAACCCAGCACGGGAGCTCGGAGCAGACATATGCATACCACTCCCCATCCCGTTCGATGCAATGATTATTCTACGCCACAACCGACACAGTATAGAATATATTGTGTTTGTATTGTTCGTGAAGGTTTTTGGCCGAGCACTCCCATGGAGTCTAGCCGCTAAACGAGAGAACAATTAAGGTTCTAAATCAAACCCTTCGGTTGTAATAAGATCTTCTTCGCACCGTAGCGGGAAATCGCTGATTGCTTGGACCAATCATTCTTCTGCTCATTTCTGATTGAATTCCCAAACCAAATCGGCAGTCAACCTGAAGGACTAGCAGATTACTTTTTTAGGCCTCTACCCATTGATCTTCAAGGTAGAACTGAATATTCAGCTTGAGATAAGGTCTCCTGTACAGCTCGTTGGTGATAAATGTAAGCAGGGCGTCACGCCGCGTTAAGTTAAAATCCCATTTTGAAGGCTGATTTTGTTAACTGGGACACTTATTGCGTACGGTAAGGCCACGTCTGCTTTCTGAAGTGGGGAAGCTACTCGGGTACCTGCAGATTATGTCACAGCTGGGATCAGTAAGATGCACGACGAACGTAAGGACAAAAAACGCCTCGTCTTCTTGATTCGGGTTCAAAAGATCCCTCCATCAGTTGGCTAGAGACATTGCGGGCTTTGATCTTTGAACAGTGACGGTTGTATTGTTGCTTTCTGTGGAGTCAGAATGATTAAAAACATGCTTTTACCGTTGGACGGTGTATGCCATGTTATTTATTGTGGTCTTCTTCCTTCCGTGTGGGGTCATTCGCTAACCACCTTGTATATTTATTCTCAATATTGAAGCATGTAACTCGATGAGGAAGGCAGTTGTCATTACCATTCACCTTGATGTATAAACCCATACAATGATAATGACAATGCTGTTTGTTATTTGGTTCTTATCCATCTTTAGTGGTTTCTTTTTAGCTAAATAGTAAGGCTATCGAAATGGAAACAATCGTCCAATATTAATTTGCACAATTTTCCAGTCTTATTTTTTGTCTCGTTTTCTCAACTCAGGTTTGTTTCTGCGGCTATGAGACAAACTGGTGGGGTTATCTGTCTTTTTGATGTGGATGGAACGTTGACGAAACCGCGAAACGTAATCAAGCCGGAGTTTTTGCAACAGTTACTAACCCTTCAATCTCGCGTTCCTATCGCGGTGGTTAGTGGTTCGGATTTCTCCAAAGTGGCTTGGCAGCTCGGAGGAGAGCCGGGTACGTTGCATTTGTATCACCTATTCTTAACCTGTTTCGAAATCTTAGTCATGGAAAAGTTCGGATACGTTTTCTCTGAGAATGGCCTAGTTGTTCATCGGTTTGGTAAACTAATCCAAAGCACGGTAGGTATTCAGTGTTCGCTGGTGTGAGGGAGTCAATATACAAACAGAGTATCGTGGACCATTTGGGTGAGGAGTTGATTCAAAATTTTATCAACTATGCATTGGGCTACATGTGCAAGTTGGTACTGCCGCGAAAGCGTGGGACGTTCGTCGAATTCCGCAAAGGCTTGATCAACATTTGTCCTGTTGGTCGTAGTTGCACACAAGCTGAACGAGACGAATTTGCCGAGTATGATGACGTGAGTAACACTGAGCATCTACCCCACATAAGCTCAGGATTTCCTTTTTATTACAACCTTAAAAGCTGGGATCAGTATGCTGCTTTTAACGTTCTGATTGTACATATTAGATAAAGCGTACTTGGAATGACTGTCTATTTAATATTTGCTTTATTTTCAAAAGTGGACTGCACCTTTACGTTGCGTGACGTCCTGCTTACATCCATCACCAACGAGCTGTACAGGAGACCTTATCTCAAGCTGAATATTCAGTTCTACCTTGAAGATCAATGGGTAGAGGCCTAAAAAAGTAATCTGCTAGTCCTTCAGGTTGACTGCCGATTTGGTTTGGGAATTCAATCAGAAATGAGCAGAAGAATGATTGGTCCAAGCAATCAGCGATTTCCCGCTACGGTGCGAAGAAGATCTTATTACAACCGAAGGGTTTGATTTAGAACCTTAATTGTTCTCTCGTTTAGCGGCTAGACTCCATGGGAGTGCTCGGCCAAAAACCTTCACGAACAATACAAACACAATATATTCTATACTGTGTCGGTTGTGGCGTAGAATAATCATTGCATCGAACGGGATGGGGAGTGGTATGCATATGTCTGCTCCGAGCTCCCGTGCTGGGTTAATGCTCCACTAACTTATGGTGAGAATTTGGAGTTAAAATCTCTAGTTAGGGTTCGCTTCCCATACAGCAAACTGTCTGACTTCGAAAATATGGACGACATTGGACCAGCGAGTGAAAACCCAATTAAACTACAGGCTTGTCTTAATCGCCTGGACGGTAGCGTGGGCATATTTTTTATGGCACGCCTCATGCATAAGTGTAGCAGAAGTGACACGTCCGCAAAGACACTGTGGCGCACCACACGAGAAGGAAGGGGGGGACCGGCAATCATGACCCTGAAACTTGGAATCCCAAGGAACCACATAGGGCGTCATTAACTGAACTGTGCCAACCCGTTTGTGGAAACGATCTGCGAAATCCTTCAGCAGAGGAAACACCCTCCTTCAGTTTCAAGTAGCAGGAAAAGCTGCATTAGCGTCTGACTGTTGTTGGTTTACACTTTGCCCATAATAAGAATCAACTGTGCTCGGTGGACTGGCGATGTATTTATCGGTGCCGGAAAAGAAAAGAATGTCATGGTAGCCAACACACAGTGCACACTGGCTGATCTGATGTGGTTTTTCCTAAATTCTGATTCAACGGAAAATGATGACACTGCTTACGGTTCGTTGCCATGTCTTTCAATGCATCCAGCCAGCTGGTTGGTTGACCTTTCAGGCCCCAACGGCAAAGATGTAAGAGTTGTACTTTACCTACGTCCGCAGTACCTTTTTTTGTTCCACGCTGTCACGTCACTTGTTGACCTCCATATGTCGTCTTCCTTTCCTTAGGAGGGACGGAAAATGGGGCATGATATGGTAGACGAGCGCTCACCATATACGACACGTGATTCAACGAAGGAAGTCTACTAACCTTCTTACGCTATGATAGGATATCCTCTGCACCCTTATTCGTTGCTCACTTACACAGGCAGTCTTAGCGATACTACGTAAATATCAGTGATGGAAAACCTCTAGGCGACGAACATCTTCGGTACGCGATCTGCACGTCTCGCAACCATACAACAGACCTTGGGCATTGAGTAACAACCCTTCAACTTCAGTGAAGTGTCAGCCGACTGCACAAGTGCTTCAGTATATGTCGCTTGAACTTTGAGTATATCCGTGGTCATCTCTACTGCCGTGCTACCATCCTCCGTCACGCAGCTTCCGTGGTAACTGAAATGCGCACTGATTCTAATGAAGCTATGCCGTATGGTTATCGGTGGTTTGTCTATGGTGGACCATACCAGACAAATGAGGATCACTGCAGGATTTAGATGTAATCCGATCTTGCCAGACATCGGTCGAGTGCAGACCGCAAGACCGCGTCATCCCATTGGCTGCCAGTTCACAGACGGCTTATTGGCGTGATCACAAGGCAGAAGTGTGGATATGCAGGCGGAGGTCTTTCGTGAGTTCTGTCAACGAATCAGAATTAGGGGTCCGGATTCGATGAGAAAACCGTACAAACTAAATCAGACGAAGTGCATCAAACAAGTGGGATCAGTCACAGCCCAGTCTGAACAACCAATGAATTAATGGAAGTCGCACAGGCAAAAGTATGCAAGCAAAGTTTTCGATTGATCTAATTCGGACGTACGATAGCGACCTAGGACTGGAGAGCAGATTTCAGAACAGTGATTCGACATTTCGCAACAAGCGTGACATCCGTTTATCGACCAATGGTTAATTATACACAGCAGTGAGGTCGTTCCTGCTAATGGGATCAGAAACGGCCTTCGGAGGACAGAAGATGAACACCGTTTTCTTCGTATTGTTGGCGAGAGCTGAATGCTACTTGGTGGATAAGGGAACAGCTACCATCCAGATGGTTAGCCGTGAATAAGGAAGGCTCCAGCCCACCAAATGAGCTGACTTGGATAAGCAGCGATAGTGTCGAGGGCTTGGGGGGTTTTCTACCAGCAGGCGTTCTCCCGAAACATGCCACAACAGCCGGCTGGTGTAGTTGCGATGTGGCAAGTGTGGCCCTTGCGGTGTTCCACTTACCCGCTAGTCTCTCTAACTGAACTTGTGGGTTCAGGGTTTATTCTTGCTCGACCATAGGTTTCTGACTACCATATTCGATGTAACTTGACGAACGTTTTTGGCATTCCCTTCCGGGGCTGAGCACTAAATAACACCTTCCGGTCGACTTAATCGAAGCCAACTTTCAAGTTGAGAAGTATAATGTTTGTGGGGTTGCGGTGTGTTTGTGGCACTTTTTCAGGTAGCTGAAGAAAGGTGAAAATTTGGCGGATGCAGCCTCATTCTGGGCGAAATCCGGCCTGGTGTTCGTGGACTTTACTCTCGCGAACTGGTGTCAAACGACGCAGTACTACCAAAGCTAGGACCTTATTAACTATCGGAATTAAACTAATCTCACCGCGATCGCTACAGTCACTGCGTATTCCATCTCTGAAGGTGAGTACAATCAGTGACTCATTCCATAATATGCTAATTGGTCAAAATATCATGGAGTGTAGAGCTAAATGGAGATTAATCTTCAGTCACCGTTGTCAGAAACAAAATTGGGCGGTGATCTGCACAAATTAGGCCTCCAGTTGCACTGCTTGATCAGTAATGATTGGCGATATCCATTAAGCCGAATTTTGTTGTAGCAAAGGATATTTGTGTAAAAGCCTCTAAATGCCTCAGCATAGTCGAGGGCGAGTGTCTCAAGCTCTGACTTGGCTACTCGTCCTGAACGCCCCTCGAAATGTTTCCAAGTGACCGGCCTCTTAAATTGCTTCTGCTGAAGAAATCCTAAACACTGCCTTCTCGTGGCGGTGGTGTTCTTATTAAAGTGCCAGGACGAAGGCGAATTCCGTCAGGTTGACTCTTCACTGATATTTATTTTGGGGGAGTCCTTTAAATTTTGATTCCAAACCAACCACAGGTGGCATATGAAGCACGAGACTGTACTCACCAACGTCTTTGGAAGAGGGATGCACTGAACACCCAGGGTGTGTAGCCTCATCCGAAGGGCGCATGAACTGAACAATCAGTCACCGAACCCCAGTGGGTTACGTGGTCCTCAGGTCATCCTGCTGCCTTGTGGGTTAGACCGTTTAACCAAAAACTCGTAGTGTGGTTCTCTAAGTCAAACCTCTACTTCGGTTTGTGCAACCGGTTAGCGCCAAGCCCACAGTGGAATCATCCATCACGGTGGACAATCAGGGACATGGAAGCAATGGACGTAAGAGTTATTGTGTGCAGTGAACTCTGCGGAGTGCTTCGTTATCACATCTTCATTGTCTTCATTCTTCGCATTGGTTCTGAAAGCACATATCTGGACATAGGTTTTTACAAAACATAAGCGTATCCTGCATTTGAAGTCTTTTCCTATTTACTTCTTCTGCTTATTGTCGTACTGTTGTCATTTCACTGTTCTTAGTTTGTTTTGCTTGGTAGACGGTACTGTTAGGTAGCAATCAATGCTAGTTCATGTCAGGGTAAGATTCATAGATGTGAAACTGTCAGTTAGTCTGTCAGCCAGATTTTTTAAACCTTGGAGCGTTGCCATGGTGTTGCTGCTCCGTACAGCCGAAAAATTTGAATCGAACGGTTCATCGTTGGGGTTTCACAGCGGGCAGTTTTGAGATCTTTTTCTTTATACGCTATGCTAGTTATCTGGCGTTGTCGCATTTATGATTTCAACACATCCAGCAATGATTTCCATGTTACTTTTATTGCATTGGAGCGCTGGTTTTGTGGGACGGCCGTTATCCTACAGTTACGGTGATTCATTGTATCAATGAGAAAATGTACAGGAGAAAATGCCCCGAAATGGCAAACTAAATATGGTTTTGCTAGTTCCAGTCGGAAGACTATTTTTACTTTATCATGAAATGAAATCCGAATTTGGATTATGTTGTTGTTCAGTCGCAGAGTTTAGTCATGATCTTTAAGCAGCTCCTTAGATTATGGCATTGTATAAAAGTATAAGTATCACATCTCACGCGGCTCTTCGACTTTTCTATATACGGGGATTTTTCCAGCTGCATACTTGGCGCGTGGTCATGATAGAGCGAGCGTGCCTCAGACGGCCAGGGCCCACGGGGCAGGAGGGGAAATCAGCAACCATGACCCCGAAACTTGGAGAGATATATGACCACCTAAGATATGGCTGGACGGTTTGGTGCAGTTCGATAAACCGAAACCCCTGCACTTGGTTAAAAGAACTGCTAACCGATATGCCCATACCTACGCTATCTCCAACTTTGGATGGGCTTTTGTGGGAAGGACTTAATTCCTTTGTCGACTTTGCTGTCGGTTGCCAGCTTCTGTTAGTATACCCCCATGTACGACTTAAGGTTTACCGGCCAAGACTAACTGCTTTCTGGCAATTAATCAGTGTGTGCCCTAGAACCAGAAAACCGTATAGGGTCTCAATAAGTCACGCGTTCCTGCCTCACGGATCATTTCACGCTTTGCAACCCAGGACCGTATATCTTCTTCAGATTGGAATACTGGCATGGTGATGAGTGACCAGATGCAAATATGAAAACATTCTCTTTGTCGTTGACCTACATGAAAGATTTTACTTTATTATTCAGGTGCGAGAAATTTCACCTTATGTTTTATTTTTTGTCCTTGTCAAACTTCACGAACCTGCTTTGGTCTGTTTTCCATCCCAATATATCCGGACTGCAGATTCATCGAGTACGTGAGCGGTTTGTGGACGATATGCGAAAACATTTTGGTCACACAGATTTACAGTTTGCTATTGGTGAGTTCTATTCTGCTTTTTCCTGTAGCACAGTTTACGCATAAGTGCACCTTGGATGTGTTGTTCTTCACACACTCAACAACACAACAAACTGGCAACCGCTGTGCTGTCAGTCAATTGAGGTACATCAAGAAAACAGAGAACAGTGGTTGTTGTCCGTCATCAAAGTGGCGGGTCTCCAAATACCTCACTCTGGTCGGAGTTGGGTGCCTCAGGCTGTTCGATCCAAAAAGCTCTTGAAATACTCTTAGGTAATCGTGCACCTAAGACAGCTTCTGCTGCTGGAGATGCATCCTCGATTTGAAACGCCAATTCTGGATTGGGCTACGGAGTGCAATAGCCCACAACACATTCAACTATGAATATGACCGATCTTTGGACGAATGTTCCTTGCTCTTCTGTCACTCACAAAGACGGCCTTTTACCGCAAACCTTTTTTCGTCTAGTGACGCGTGTTATTTTCCTTTCACATTCTTCGAGTCTACAATCGGCCGTGCTAAGGGTAGTGTCACTGGAATAAGTCCAGTCCCCGTTCTATCGTGTTTCTCCCTCAGAAATAGTATCCAAATCTCATCGGATCCGCTTTAACTGGCTGTTGCACTTCTTCATCCTCGATGCCCTTCATCATCATCGTTCAGCGTTAAACAGCAAGGCAAGCCTCACTCACCGCTGCCTTTTCTTTACAGTTACATGTTTCTATAGAAAGAGTGAATATGCGAGCGGAACAGACAGTGGACCGGCACAACCGGGAATAGATAAGAGTGATGCAATAGCCAACACATGGAACACAGTCTCACTGTACAAGCGCAATGTTTCAATCATTCTGACTCGACAGAAAATGACGACACGATCGTCACTCTTCGCGGTTCACTGCTTTATCCTTAAGTGTCTTCAGCCAGCTAGTTGATGAGTCTTTCGAACTCCAACCACGAAGACGTGAAATACCTACTTTACCTATGTTCGCTGTGCATTTTCTCATTCCACGTTGCCACATAATCTGCTAACCTCCCCATGTGTTTTTCCACTGCTTTGGAGGAACTCAAGTTAGGGCACGCTATGGTAGACGAGTGTTCGTCATACGCAACACGTGACCCAATCAGCGCAGTCTATTAAGTTTCATTACGCTGAAATAAGGTATTCTGAGATCCTGCTTCTAGTATTGGATTCCTCACCTCACTCCATCCAATCCTAGCCATAGTACGTAGACATCGATGATCGAAAACTTCCAAACGACGAGCATTTCCGACACGCCTAATCCATGTCTATCAATCATGCAACAGAACTGAGCGCACTGCGGCACAATACAAATGACCTTTCAACTTCAGTGAAATATCAAGCTGACGCAACAAGTGCTTTAGTCCAGCGTAAGCTGCCCGAGCCTTGGATATACGCATACTTACCTCCAATCCCGAGCTACCATCATTGGACACGCAGCTACCAAGGTAGGTGAAACGGTCCACAGTCGTTAGTTCCTCTCCATCCAGTATCAAGTTCAGCGCTGCTGTCGTCCAGTCCTGTAACAGTACTTTGCACTTTGAAGGTGCAAAGCACATGCCGAACCGAGCAACCGATCTCGATAGTCTATCTAGTGCGCATTGTGCATGGTCCGCAGACTCGAACAGGCACACGACGTCAGTGTGTGCGTGTGTGTCGCGTTTCGAGTGTCTGTCGAAGAGTGAATATCTGGTCGATGCAACCTCGACCTGGCCGAAATCCGGCCTGCTGGTCTCGAATATTAATCTCGCGAACAGGGGCCAAACGATGCAGCATTATCACAGTTAACACCTTAGTAACTACCGGAATTAAACTAATCCCACGATGATTGCTGCAGTCACTCCGTGTGCCCTTCTTGACAATGGGTACAATCAGTGACTCACCCGACGATAACGGAATGCGCTCCTCGTTCCAAATATCATAAAGCAAGGAGTTGAGTGATTTCACCAGAGCTTCCCCACCCAATTTGAAAAGAATTGGAGGAAGGTCGTCGGGACCGGCTGCTTTTCACCTCTTCAGAAGTCGAATATTTGACCGCACTTCCACTTCCGTTGAGGACCAAGTGCCACCTCCCAATGATTCGCAGCTGCAGACGTTGGACTAAATACGTTAGCGTGTGGCCAGCCAAACTGATCCTTGAAATGCTCTGCCCAATAGTCCAGCCTTTGTTGTCTACCATGGATGAGCTCTCCATTCCTATCGCACACGACTTCACTAACCGAATTTCGCCGCCCACCGGTGTCACGTTTAAGCTTAAACAGTCTTTGACTATTGCCTGAAGCGGCCGCTTCCTCCATCTCTTCGGCTACTTTAACGCACCACTTCTCGCGGTGATTCTTAAGGCTTACCTTCAGTTGACGGTGCAATTGTCGACGCATCTTATTCACCCCCTTGCAGTTAGGGAGCTCGCGTTTTTGCCCCATTAGACCCAGCGATCCTTGTGAGATCCAGTGTCTTTGATGAACGCTAGATCTAGGACCACAAGCAAAATGTGCTGCCAAATGCATAGTCTGCTTGATTTGATCCCACTGCTCGTCTACATTGCTGCTCGTTACAGTTCTTCGTTCCTCGGATAGTTTCTGTTCATAGTTGTTGCGAATAGCTGAATCAGGCAGACGTTCGATGGCCATGGTGGTTGGTGGCCTTCGTCGATGTCCGTTGAGTTGCAGGAAAAATCGCATTAAAACTAACGCATTGTCCGATTCGACGTACGTGGTCCAGTATGATCTACAGTTCTGGACAGAACCGCGCCAACGGTAGCTAACTGTATTAATTGCATCCAAAAATTTGCTATCTGTTGTGTAGTCGTTTTAAAAATTGTTATCATTTGGTTGCCCTGTTGATTGTGATAGTGAATTTTTTCCTCTGTTTCTGGCTCACAGTTTCTTTATTGTGATAGCATATGCGATAGACGTAGGTCGCTTCAGAGACCTTGAAATCACAACTAGCTTTGGTGTAAGCTAAGATTCTCCCCAATGAAAGATCTCCCGAACAATGGCTAAAACCAAATGTTGTGGAGTATTTTAATGATTTTATAATTGCCCACTGTCTTTGTTTCGATTCGTAAGCTTGGATAAAATATTCATAAGGTAGCATCTATCGAGGAAGCTACCTAGTTGACTCTTATGTTTGCAACCTAGGATAGATACCGGGTTCTTTGCAAACAAGCTTATGAAGTTTCCACATTCCAGTAAATTTCCATTTCTTATTTAGAAGAGTGTACCTTGCTAACAGTACAATGCAATACAGTAGTCAAAGTTATTCATGCTTAAATCACTGTTTTGTAGTGCATAAATAGATGTAATTACAGAACTGTGAATGAGCTCCAAATGTTTGCTGATTCTCCGATACATCCTGTAAGTGCTTTGACGTTCATGGTATCGTTAAAGACGGTTTTTGGAATGCATCACACACAGCAAATGCGATATAAATGTATGTGGTTAATCAAAGAATACCGCAATTGATGCCAACCTTGGTAGCCGAAACGTCGGATGGTTGTCGCCTTCAACAACGCTGCTGTTTTTGGTGCATACGTGTTCCTTATGGTGCGTCGTTTGGCGCATCAATATCCTACAGAATCCACTTCATTTGACCACATATATAAACTAGTAAACCCCTGTTTTTTTGCTTCCGCTGTACTAGGTGGGCAAATCAGCATCGATGTTTTCCCCAAGGGATGGGACAAGCGGTATTGTTTACAGTTTTTGTCTGACTTTCCGACAATTCACTTTTTCGGTGACAGAACTGCTGAGGTGAGTTTAGGGTAGTGTACAAAGATCATTCGCATTCCTCCGGTACCATTCTTCTTTCGTGAGCATTTTCAATGCTGCTGGTTTTTTGCCGGGCGTTTTATATGCATATATATATATATTCATCGTTGTCGAGATTTTCAGAGCAGCTACTCCGTTAGATTTAATGATACTTCTTGTGTGTTCTGTTCCACTTCAAATCTTAGGAGCACGGTTACCGGTTTCTCCCCCATATATTTAATGAGACATAGTTTCTATGATGCATGCTCAGTCAAATATACGGTTGACCCATGGATCCATCAGAAGCTCAGTCGTATGCATTCACAATACCTCGATCGACCGGTCACCCAATAACCAGTCCGCTTACCGAATCATTCATTCACACTTGGACAATACAATAATACAATGACTCTCCTCAGTCCAGTGCCGTCTCACACAAGCACACTCGGACAGACACGAACACATGCGGATTATTGTCACCTCATTTAATGGTTAGCTTCTTGCATTTGTCTCGCCGTCCGTCCATCCACCCAATTGCTTTTCGGTCAGCATTACTCGCATACATATACTTAGATGAAAACCACGCAGTTAATTGCATGTAGGGTGCGAGATGCTAATTTCCTTAACTCAATATCCTTCATCTTGTATCCTTCACAAGTAAACCTCAGGTCATCCAGTCAAACTTACACTCAGGTACAAACAAACTCAAGCTACGCTTTGATTAGAACTCGTCATTTGTGTACACCAACTGCCGCACCTAGAGTTTTAACCCAGGCCTTTCACCTGGGAAACGCGTGTCACCACGACGTCACAAATACCCTACCCGGATTGATCAGAACCGTTGTCCAGATGTCGTCCCCAAAGGCAGTCAGTACTGTCCGACAACTTCGAAGAAATAGTTGCCGGATGAAGGACAGTCAACCACGCAAATTTATTGAATACACAAAAACCCCAGTCCTCACTCTACGGGTTTTTCCGTTGTTTAAACGTCTATCCCCGCCACCCGAAAGCCTTCACCAATCCTTTACCAGTCTAGTCAGCACCCGATGCTGATTGCTAAGGCAACTTGGCGGCCGCCTGACAGACTGTGATGACCAATGGAAACATGTCGATCTCATGTGATTCAAACGCGACGCTTGACGTACACTGTGGTTCGCTGTCTGTCCGTCCACTTCAACTGACAGGTGGGAACATTGAGTGCTAATAACAGGAAAAAAACGAACCTAATTGAATTGGCTTACTGACACGCACATGAAATACTCGAAGCGGTGTTGAATGAAAAACTCAAAGGTTGATATCACTGACCGGAATCGAATAAACGAATAAAATATGGATCGGCTGAATGTGACACTGATTAGAATGGCATTTTATAGATCGGTATAGCTATGACCGAATCCAATTTAAATTACGAACGGTGAATCGAAATGAAGTTAGGTGACGATCTACATACTTACGCAAGGACAACAGAAGACTGCGAGAGAATTCCTCCCATTCAAAGTCTCCTTGCTTTGGCAAGATGAGCCATGCTACACTGAGGCAGGCTCATGTCCGGAAAACACGAATGACGGACACACGATTGTGGTAGGAACCTGATGGATTGCCCGCTAGACGGCCATGTGTCCTAGTTTTGGGACAAAGGGAAGTAGTCTAATTTTCGTAACAGGCTGAGAAAAGAGCGCAGACGTTGCTCGAAATGAAGACCAAGGAGAAGAAAACGAGCCCCGGAGACTGGAGATATTTGGCTAATGAAATGATGATTCCTATCATGGATGAAACGGCTCTACAGTGCTTCCATGGTTTCCTCATGATCAGTTGAGCAATCATAT
Organism: Fasciolopsis buskii; assembly: GCA_008360955.1. NCBI lineage: Eukaryota > Metazoa > Platyhelminthes > Trematoda > Plagiorchiida > Fasciolidae > Fasciolopsis > Fasciolopsis buskii. Next base: position 123,820 of record LUCM01002499.1, on the reverse strand, counting down.
CACATGGTGAATTATTTCGTGAAATTTTTTTATATATAAATCTGTAGTATTTACTAACACAGAGTGGCCGAAATAGTTGTCTTTTTGTCGGTTATCACTGGTAGCCTTTCTCAAGACTGGTTTAGAAACGAATGAAACTGGAATGGCGGCCCAAAACAATTTGGTACCAAATAAAGTGCGTTCACGTGTTTGTCTGTCCGTGTGTATTTGCATATTTTCATGTGATGTTATGAAGTGTAAAGGTGGATTTTTGGTTCCCGTTTGTAAACCGATCTTGAGAAAGGTTACTCGTGATGACCGAAGCGTTTACAAACAAACCTATTTCGACCACGCTGTTACTGAACAAGAAAAGTTTATGTAGAACAACTCACATGACGCATCGTTATTTCGATACATTGGGAACCGAACTCGGTTCTGGTACAGTTGTTGAGTAAATTATGGTAAACACCTTAGTGTCATTGCATTTATATTGGTTACTAGTTATCGTTTAAGAAAATTCTTGGCAGGCCGTGACACTGCTATGACCGGCTGTGGTCGTTAGCTCGATTCGCTGTTTTCACAGGTCTTGGTTTTTGAACTGCCCGGGTTTATTCCGAATACTTTTTTGATTTTTTCGGCATGCATCGAATATTTTAGTTTTGGTTTATTTCTTGCAAACAAATTCTTCATATCTATTGCAATGGTATTATTGAAATTTATGATTAATCCGTATTTCATTTACTGCAAATGATCTTCAAATCTTGGTTGACCTCGCTGTTGTAGTGGTATCCGGCTAATTTTTGCTCTGTACATCATCGGATAACCCTGTTTGGTAATCTAGTTTATATATATGAAGAGTTATTCACCGCCCGAAAATTTCATTTCCCACGGACCATCGAGATTTACTAACCTCGGTGTTATTCAGGGTGATTGAGAGGTGGGAAGAACAATGATATCTTGGGACTGGAAAAAAACTGTTACCGGGTAGATATTAGAATAACGAGACGGTAATACGAAAATTTTTACGAAATTTCGATGGCGGCAAGCTGGCAGTCTGGTTCTCGACTCGCCGTAATGTTCTTTTGACAATATGATTTCATAAGTCTCTAATCCGGGTCATATTGTTACTGGAGCTGACAGTTTTATCGTATTTTTGACCAAAATGATTCCCAAAGCCGGGTTACCGTGCAAATACCTACCCAGTTCTGATGTCACGTTCTCGTTCTTTGATGGCTGTTCGCACTCAACGCCACCTGGTAAATAGAAGAGGATGAGCACTCGGTAATCCTGATACTCCCCGTGTACCACCACAATGCGACGGAAGCTACCGTGTGAGGTTTATTCGGTCAGTTGTGATATGGAACTGAATGGAGTTAGAATATTTTCAATCACGAGGATTGGTCAGTGTGCATGATAAGGCACTGCAGTTTCTCCAACTACGTAACTATGATCATAGGCCGGCCGTCTTTGAGACAAGTGGGAATTACCGGAGTCCGTTGTGGTAGTTCGTGTTGAATTACCAGGCGAAAAAGACGATTTCCACAAAGTACGTTAACATTAGTGTTTGAGATAAAAGCGACCGGGAGTTTTGCATAAAAAACAGACGTTTCGTATGGCGATTCAGGTTGGACAGGTAGAACAGTTTATTACAGTTAGTAGATTCAGTGCATATATAGCTCGCAATCACTTGCGTGTTGCATGTGGGATCGTCGTTAATAGGTTTGACTGATTCCCCTTTGGACTATGCACTTCACGCGCGGCCCTCAGGTCATCCTTACACTCGGGAAGCACCATATCCGAGAAAAGAAAAGGTGAATTCGTGTAACCGTGATTCGAAGCCATTCGGCATGCGATCTCCAGACCTGTCTCCTACCGGATTTTGAAGCCTCGGTTGGCAAAGTTCCCTCAGTGAATGGGATCGGCATGACTCGAGTCAACGATCAGATATGAGAAATGTGTTGCCGCAGAAATAGCACCGATGTCACAATACACGTGAAAGCAAATCAGAGCAAAAAATACCGAGCGGTAAGCGCTATTCGAAAACGAAAACTATCGGAAATGCGACACCAGCGAAAAAGTACGGTTCTCGCATTCGATAAAACTAACGCATTCAAACAAATGTCGTAAGATCAATATCGAACGTCAAAGCAGATCATAGAAAAAGTGATATCCGGAAGTAATCTATTTTCTCCGAAAGGTGGATATCACTGGATGTGAATTATATTTCATGGAGGCAGATCACCTGGTTTTGCTTGAACGTCTCAATTTTCCACGGAATTGAAGCGTTGACTGAAGCGGAGGACAGGGTCCATTGGTCACTCAGGCGTTGGGTCTACCTCGAGCGATGTTTGCCACAGGCTAGCTATACCAGTCGTGAGGTTTTATTCCCAAGGTCATTCCTGCGGCTTTTTCACTACTTTAGAGCTCACCACTTCAGTCAGATGTTTTTCGAAATCCGTTATAAAATAAGACAATAAGCAGTTGGAGCCATCTTTGTCCATGTGGCTCGCAAATTTCATACCTGGTCACCGCTCAAAGTTAAGCAGCAGTGTGAGCCCTACTGATCATTGCTTTTCTCGTCATGTTGCACGTTTCAAAAGAATGAATATGCAGTCTGGATAGGAAATGGATATACAAAGGTGGGGAAAAAAGGTTGCCGCAGTAGCCAACGCATGGAATACGTAGTCCACATATACAGGTGTCCATCTTTTCTGAGTCGACAAGAAGTGACAACACGATTGCCATTATTCACTGTTCGCTGCCGTATCCTGCATCGTCACCAGCTTATCGGTTTCGGGACCTTTTGGACCTTGACCACTTTACCTAAGTTCGTTCTCCGCTTTCTCATTCCGCTTTGTCACGTCATTTGTTGACATTCACGTGGCTTCTTCTACTTCGTGGCGAGAGCGGAGAGCAAAGCATGGTGCCCTCACTGAGTCAGTCTAGCTCTTAGCCATATTGCCTAAGGTCTCCAAGCGTCTCGTTGATAAGTTGTGATTGCATTTCACCTGAAGAATATGATTTCCTTGATGCACGATTTTGGTGATTCCAGACGAATATAAAAAGTATTTACTATTCTCCCTGTTCTTCGTTGATGTTGCTTGGTGAAGCATTGTCTACTGGTCGCAACCGATTCTTGCTGCAAATGTGAATCTCTCTGATGGGAAAGTTCATCTTCGTTGCTTTGTTTCCAACCTAGGGTGGGAATGATTACGAAGTGTTCAATGATCCGCGTACAATCGGGCACACAGTCAAATCACCGGAAGACACAAGCCGTCAGTTGGACGCGCTGTTTCCTTCACCTTGATTTGAGCTGAGGGCAACTGAATTAGGAACAAAGCCAATACTAATGCGGGTGTCCGTGTCGATGAAGTAATCTTCCACTGTGTTTGCCTTGTGATACACGCACATTACAATCAGTCTACTGCAAATGCTTTTATTTCTTTCTACCAATATACCATTGTTAGGTGGTGAATATCCTCGAATTTTGTTTATCGGTCGCGTAATTTTTTGTTTCATTTGGTACGGGACAAATATTGCTTTTTAAATGTGATAAAGGTTGATTCACAAATTGTCTTCTTCTGTATGCAGTCAAATTCGTACGGGTCGATTTCTATTTGGGTTGTATCGGGTGATAAACTCTTGTCAATTTCACGATCGAGCGATCAAATCAGCAGTTGCCGTCGTTAATCGTTATCCGTTGTTGATATTGCTAATTTTCCGGGCTTATAGGTTTCAGGAATTTAACTTCATGAATGATGGGAGTGTTGTGAGCAACGCCGACAACCAAATAGCAAATTGGCGTGCTTAGTTAGAAACGGCAAAAAACTGCTATTTGTGCAATCCCCATGGTCGTCATATCATTGAATACGAAAACGTGATAGACGCGGATCTTGGTTTTCACTTTTTCTTATCAGACCGAGATCGGTTCACATGGATGTTTGTTTCGTAAAATGCACTTAGAAATCCCTTCGTCATTGCTTAGATATTCGAAAACTAACGATACCGGCTGCAGATAACAAATACTCAGAGGGCATGATTCAGTTTATTGGAAGATAGCAATGGTATCATTTAGTTTACATGTGAGTACTCAACTGTCTTCTTAGGCAGATCGAAGTACAATTGCGTCACTGAGTCAGCAGGCACATTCCAAAAGCATTGACTAGTTGGCCCAAAGTACTAGCATCATATTTCCAACGAATGACATTTAAATTATCGATTTTCCAACGCCTGGCAAATCGAAAATACTGTCAAACTAAGTATAACTCGTTAGGGTCATATATAGCATAGCAGACGTAAGGCTATTTAGCTGCCCTCAAAGCTAACTCCGAGCTGCCCAAATAGCACTATTGGGTTATGGATTTGACTCTACATTGGTGATACTTACATGTGTTCTTTCACGTTCATGTTCACTTGCGTCATTTGATACGGTATTCAATTAAGTCATCTCGGTTTTTACTGATTAGAAGATAGTCACGTGGTAAATGAAGTAGTGATCCCGAATACATTGAAGTCCTGTATTTTTGACCTTATTCAAATTGGCTGCAACCAAGCCTTGTTTCTAACTAAATGAATCCAGTGGCACTGCTCCTGTTGGCTTACTAGAGGAATCAGAAAAACCGGGCATAAGGAGGTGAGAGGTGGTACGTTCAATTTTATTCACTGAACGTCTTGAACAAGTTCCAGTTTCAACATACGACAAATCCCTTTCCTGGATCGGAGGGGCTTTTTGTGACAAACTTGACACATGGGTGTAGTAATAGGGTCGTGACCCGTAGCCGCTGAGGCTCATTACATGAGAGTGGAAAGGATAAACTGCCAACCGTGAACCTGATACTTGGTATGATAGAGGACCGCATGGGGTTTCATTAGATCAGGTGTGGTAACGATCCGGATGACAACGAATTTCCATCTACCACTAACTTAGCTACATGAGCCAGTTCTCTGCTTACAACAACAATGGGTTTAGATACTTTGCTCCGATCTAGCCAGTGTCAATGAGATTGTTGGATAAACAGACAAAAGCTGGAAAAAAATTAAAGGAGCCACCTGCACGAATCTACTATACAATTTACGGACTTTAGCAACGCAATGAATGAATAGCGCACGAAACGGACCGATGATTCAGATCAGAAAGTGGACGTGTGGGTTAACGTGTTTATCGCGGTTCTGATTATCCTGGTCTGCGACCGGTGAAGTGTGGAATTATTTGTAGATGCCCTTTCAGCTTAGCCACATTCAATGTGCACACGCTGATGCGTGTAGGTTAACAAGGGTATTTAGCCCGTGCACTGGAGACCCTAGCCATCGATGTGTTTTATTCAGTAGACTGATATTCAAGACTCCAGCGCTATTATCCGACTGACATCCCGATCTAGCCGCTCCGTGAAGTTTCGTTTACGTCTTCCTGGGGGACATTAGGGCTGGGGCCTCTGGTGTTGCTGGTGTTGGTGTGGCTCTCAGTGAGATGGCTGGGGCTACACTACTTGACTGGATCCTGATTGACAGCTGGCTATGCGCAGTGAGAATTGAAAGTTCATGCAGCGTAAACAGTTGTCGTTTGGTTCTCGAAGGGTACTCCGAGAACGTCCCCTCATGGGATGGTTGCCCCATCTTCAAAATGGGCTTACTCAGTATTTGCGCTAACTATAGGGATATTAGCCTACTCCGGATAACGTCAAAGCTGCTTTCGCCCGTCATTCTTCGCAAACGACAACAGACGTGAAGAGCAGACTGGTGAGAAACCGGCCAGTTTTTCGCGTTGGTGTGGATGGGTCGACCAAATTTTCAACCTCCAACAGGTGGTAGAGCAGCTTTTCACTTTCCAAAGGCCGACGGTTATCGTGTTCTCGAAAGTTCGCATAACCTTTGACTCTTGACAAGTCTGCACAATGCCACTGCTTGTTGGGAAGTGAAATACCTGATTAGTACGTGTCGTTTCTCAAAGAGTTGTGCCGTCATCCCTTGGGTCGGGTTAAAACTCATGGCCAGGTTTCGCTACACTTTGTCATCGCAGTTGGAGTATGTCGCGGCTGCCCTGTATCCCTATTTCTTTTCAACTTGGTCATAAAAGATGTTAGGCCGGTTAACGATTGATGTGTCCAGGTACGGCATGTGCTTCGCATCTTCAAAATGCAAGTTACTTTAAAAACGGCAGGAGCCTGCTCCTGCATTCACTTTTTATGGCGATCGGTTAGAAGTAGTCAGTAGCTTCAAGTACCTCGGAACTCTGATCACCCGTGGCATAGGAGTTGGGGAAGTCTCATCACGATTTACGAAAGCCAAAGCACCTTTCGCGGACCTGCGAAACTTGTGGGGCCGCCATGGCATCCGAGTTTCCCACAAGAGAAGGGTGTACAATGCCACAGTTCGTAGTGTTCCTCTTTACTGTTGCGGGAATTGGCTTACCCTCGTTGAGGATGCCCGGCGAGTTTCTGTTTTCCATCGCCGATGTCTCCGAATCATTGCTTATGTTTGTTGGGGGAAATATGGGGTGAGGAATGATAAGGTGAGTTATAGTGTGTTGGGTGCAGACGGTCGTTCTCTGACTGAGATAATCGCTCTATGTCGCCTTTGATGGCTTGCACACGTATTGCGTATGCCTGCCTTTCATCTGCCTTTTCGTGTTATTTTTGCACGTGCTGGGCAAGACTGCAAGAAGCGACGTAGCGGTCAGGCTATGACTTGGCGTAGAGGAATGAAGAAGTTAGCTCCGGTTTTGTCCTCGTTTGGTGCTTCCCGCCTTCCTGATTGGAGCCCAAGAGATGTGGATTGTTTTTGGTTTTAGAGGTTGAGAGATATGGCTCAGAACCGAAGTCAGTGTCGAGAGTGCTGTTTGTAGAACCCGTTCCACTTAAAAAATCGCCGAAGAGAGGCAAAACTCACAGAATGTGTTGTGTAAACAAGAAATATCAGTTGGTTTGTTCTTTTTCTCTTGTTTGTCCGTCTTCTGTGAAGTTCCATTAACATTGTATGGTATTATATTGTATAGTCTTATGCGTACAAAAATAATGTCGCATTTCAGTCAAAAACTGAGTCTGACAAACAAATTAGGAGGAAAAAGAAATTAAGAAGTAAAACAATTAAAAAAAATTTACACCCATCGCCTCGTAAAGAATATAAAAGCACTCATCCAAGAATAATCATATCGCACTAGGACAGGCTGCTCAGGAATTCGCCTGAAACCCGGTCATGGTTTGTCAAAATTCGAGCTAAATGTGGAACCGTGGATTTCCTATAAATATTGATTCTGAAGGGTATGGAACGAAAATCGGATCGTGTCGAAATATGAGAGCGACACTTTGAAAGATCAACGTGCAGAGGTGGGGTCAGGAAAAATTTTGTGAACAAATTTCTCACATTCTGATAAGTGTTGATCACAGATTAAGGGACAATTCAGTTAGTAGTATGAAGGACACCTGGCTAATAATTGACAGTCGCCGGCGAACAACTTTAAAGTCTTTTTTAAGAAAACCTGGAAAAATGACGGGAGAACAGTTGAAAAAAGATTGGAAAACACTGTATACAAATCCGGAGATGTACTTTGTTTTCACCTGTACTGTCGAGCTTTCCCTGATTTGAAATGAACAAACTGTCGTAGACTCTTTACGCAAATGGAAATGTGATTGATCCACTTTCATTTTTATCAATAGTAAAACTCCTAGATATCTTCACAGAATCAACCCCTGGTAGAGATTTTGAGTTGATTGGAAAACGATTTCGTATGGGAGGCCGACGAGGAGAGAAACAGAATTCGAAACATTAGAATGTGCTGAGATGTAAACAGCTCCGGTGCAGAAAACTCGTAAACAGAAGATAGGTTGCTGTGGAAAGACTTTGAAATCATTTTGCTTCAAAAGGGCTTGGTGACGAGAGCGCAATTCGATCAGCAAACTTGAACAGATGCTAAGGGAGCCAGTAGTAAGTCGCTATGTCAGGTAGAGAAAAGAACCGGTGGGGGGGGGGGGGGGGGGGGGGGGGGGGGGGGGGGGGGGGGGGGGGGGGGGGGGGGGGGGGGGGGGGGGGGGGGGGGGGGGGGGGGGGGGGGGGGGGGGGGGGGGGGGGGGGGGGGGGGGGGGGGGGGGGGGGGGGGGGGGTGGGGGGGGGGGGGGGGGGGGGGGGGGGGGGGGGGGGGGGGGGGGGGGGGGGGGGGGGGGGGGGGGGGGGGGGGGGGGGGGGGGGGGGGGGGGGGGGGGGGGGGGGGGGGGGGGGGGGGGGGGGGGGGGGGGGGGGGGGGGGGGGGGTGGGGGGGGGGGGGGGGGGGGGGGGGGGGGGGGGGGGGGGGGGGGGGGGGGGGTGGGAGGGGGGGGGGGGGGGGGGGGGGGGGGGGGGGGGTGGTGGGGGGGGGGGGGGGGGGGGGGGGGGGGGGGGGGGGGGGGGGGGGGGAGGGGGGGGGGGGGGGGGGGGGGGGGGGAGGGGGGGGGGGGGGGGGGGAAAGGGGAGGGGGGGGGGGGGGGGGGGGGGGGGGGGGGGGGGGGGGGGGGGGGGGTGGGGGGGGGGGGGGGGGGGGTGGGGGGGGGGGGGGGGGGGGGGGGGGGGGGGGCGGGGGGGGGGGGGGGGGGGGGGGGGGGGGGGGGGGGGGGGGGGGGGGGGGGGGGGGGGGGGGGGGGGGGGGGGAGGAACAGCACCTGTAGCACCCTGAGTTTGTTGATCAACGGTTCGATAACTTTACCGTCCATTCACTGTTTGCACTGTGTGATATCGGTTGTAAAGTAAGTCAGACTAGCCATGCTAATAAAGAAACTGGACACCAATATGGTTGCTAGTTTGTGGAGTACAAAGAACTGGACTGAGTCAAATGCTAACCGAACTTGTCCAGAAGTCGCAACCGCATAAATTTGCATGGTGCGTTTAAGGACTTACAAAATGTGTTGAATAAGGGATGGCGACAGCGTCTCAAGTGGCCTTTGGTAGGTTTAGGCAAAAGCGAAAAGGTCGTCAGCATGGGTAGATAGAAGAACGCGGCGCTTAAGTATAGCGCGCTTCTTCAGTTTAAGACCAGAAGACGTTAAGGCGAATGGAGCGAAAAGTTTTGCTAAAGCAGAGTAGAATTGTTCTAGATTAGTATGGGAAACATGTGACGGGTCGCCAACAGTCACGTAGTGGAGAGGAGAGTTAAGACGAGTTAATTAGAGAAGCAAATGCATTGATCAGTGCCACAGCACCATGCCTTAATGGAGCTGAGGACAGACTATCAGAACCAACCACTGTGGTAATTTTATGGTGCGGCAAAAGTTCGAAGCACCTCATTCTCTAGACACTGTCATATTCATCACCCTGACAAATCTGATTCGGGGTACAAGTGGAAGGATGAATGAAAGCACAACTGATACTGCCCGACATACAGCAGGAAGCTTTCGAAGCTTTTCCTCTTCCCACCACACAGTCGAATGCCTTGCATTAGGGTCGATTTTGTATTCCTCAAGAGATTAAGCTGGCAAACTTCATGTCGATGCGTCGGGATTTCAGCTTTCAAATGTTGGACATGTACACGCACTCTTGAGTTATTACGAGATTCTCGTAGAAGGTTCTTGCATTCTTCTTAGAGATTTCGCGTTTTGGGTGTGATGATATACGGCATTGAGACAAATAGTGTTTCTGAGGAGCAGCAAATACAAAGACTTGCGTGGTATGCTCTTTGGAAAATTTTGATATTTGCCATTGTAGGCAGGGGTTCACAGAGAAACAGGTAGATGCGATCCGAAGGGATTTCTGAAGAACGAATAGGTTAATAACACAGCGTTGTTCGGCCTAGACTGTATGCGCCAACGTATCGAACTACCTGTGGTGTCTTGTCTCAAAGCAATTTTACAATCAAATCGACTGAGGGAACGTTCACTTGCCAACTGATGTTAGTGATGTTCGTGCTATGTGTCGCTTTGAAATGTGTCAGGGAGTGATTAGTTGTTTCCACGTCATTTCGTCACCTGGTAGTGGTGGTCACTAGCGCGGGACCTTTGGTATGCTTGTTTCTTATGATTTAGGGTGTCCATATCTTCCGAATACTCTGCTCCGTCGTGTCGCGATTATGAATGTGTTTTTGGGGTGGGTGCTTGATCGCCAGAGCCTCGCAACTACGCTCAGTGCCAGTTACTGAACCAACGTTGAAACTACTTATTGCGTTTCATAATCTATTGTTATGCCCTATCTGCTATGCAGCAGAGCGATGGCCTGATCGCGCTCAAGTTTGATAAGGCGCCGCCTTCATCTGTATGTCTAGCACTTTTCTTTCCTTCTGGTCAGTTC
>LUCM01002499.1:80227-113571 GCA_008360955.1 Fasciolopsis buskii | reverse complement strand
GATGAGTATGAACAAGCACCTGTAGCATCCTGAGTCTTGTGATCAACCGGTCTCGATAACTTTACCGTCCATTCCTGTTGCCCTGGTGAATATCGTTAGTAAAGTAAGTCAGACTAGCCATGCTAATAAAGAAACTGGACAACCAAAGGTTGCATGCTTTGTGGCAGTACAGAGACTGGACGAGTCATATATGCAACCGAACTTGTCCAGGAGTCGCAACCCGCATAAATTTGCATGGTGCGTTTAAGGACTTACAAATGTGTTGAATAAGGGATGGCAGACAGCGTCCAAAGTGGCCTTTAGTAGGTTTATGCAAAAGCGAAAAGGTCGTCAGCATTGGGTACATAGAAGAACGCAGGCGCTTAAGTTATAGCGCGCTTCGTCAGTTTAAGACCAAAGGACGTAGGCGCATGGAGCGAAAATGTTTTGCTAAAGCGAGCTAGAATTGTTTAGATTTAGTATGGGAATATGTCGACCGGGTCGTCCAACAGTCACGGAGTGGAGAGGAGATTAATGACGAGTTAATTTAGAGAAGCAAATCGCATTGATCAGTGCCACAGCACCAATGCCTTCAATGACTGAGACAGACCATCAAAATCCAACCACTGTGGATAATTTTAGTGTGCGGCAAAAGTCGAAGCACCTCATTCTCCTAGAACTGTCATATCATCACCCGACCAAATCTGATTCGGGGTACACGTGGAGGATGAATGAAAGCCACAACTGTACTTGCCGACATACAGCAGGAGTTTTCGAAGGTTTCTCCTTCTTCCCACCACAGTCGAATGCCTTGCATTAGGAGTCGATTTTGTATCACTCAAGAGTTTAGCTGGCAAACTTCATGTCGATGGCGTCGGGATTTCAGCTTTCAAATGGTGGACATGTACCGCACGCTTGAGTTATTTACGAGATTCTCGTAGAAGGTTCTTGCTCTTCTTAGAGATTTCCGGTTTTGTGTGATGATTACGGCATTTAGACAAATAGTGTTCTGAGGCAGCAGCAAATATCAAAGATTCGTTCGGTAGCTCTCTGTGAAAATTTGATATTTGCCATTGAGGCCAGGGGTTCACAGAGAAACAGGTAGATGCGATCGAAGGGATTTCATGAAGAAGAATAGGTTAATAACACAGCCGTTGTTGGCCTAGATGTATGCAGCCAACGTTCGACTACCTGTGGTGTCTTGTCTCAAAGCAATTTTACAATAAATGGACTGAGGACACGTTCACTTGCCACTGATGTTAGGTGATGTTCGTGTAGTGTGGCTTTGACATGGGTCAGAGTGAGTATTAGTGTTCCACGTCTTTCGTCACCTGGTCGGTTGGGTCAACTAGCCCGGGACCTTTGTATTCTTTGTTTACTTAGATTTGGTGTCCATACTCCGAATACTCTGCTCCGTCGTGTCCGATTATGCATGTTTTTTGGGGTGGGTGCTTGATCGCCAGAGCCTCGGCACCACTACGCTCAGTGCAGGTTCTGAACCAAACGTTGAAAGACTTATTGGCGTTTCATAATCTATTGTTATGCCCTTCTGCTATGCATGCAGAGCGATGGACTGATCGCGCTCAAGTTTGATAACGCCCGCCTTCATCTGTTAGTTCTAGCACTTCTTTCCTTCTTTGTTCAAGTTATCCGCGTCGTCAGTTGTCTGCTGTATTGTCCAATTATTCAGGCCAGGGCATTCCTGCAACTATTTCTGTTAGATGGCAAATTGTCTTGTCTGGCACACGACTTGATCTTTAAGCTTTTGTTAATGGGACGCTTTTAAAGTGTTATCCATCGCGGTTAAGAAAGTGTTGCATATCAAAAGTCACTGAGGACCTTTCTTATTGCCTTCCGATAGTACCTCATCTGTACGGAATTTCCGAACGAGCCGTTTTTCTACTTATTCTTTCTTCGTCATGTTTGTTGCGCTATTTTCATTTGTTTTCTTTATGAGGCGTGTGGCGGTAGTGATTGTCCAGCTAGGATAGTCGTGTAGACGTCTTAGTTCTTCGTTGCGGTTCGGTATCATTCACTGCCATTAGCTTTGAACTCTGTGGCTAGCGAGCAAATAAGAGTCCGCTTCACGCGATTGTGGATGAGCTGACTGACAGTCAACAATACTTATCCGAATGTGATGGATTTTTATATGGATGCCATATTGACATTTTCTTGAGTCATTAACTTTCAGACGACATGTCTAAGAAGTCGAGACTCAGAATCGCATCATCGATTTTCTCGTACACTCCTTACGTCGTTGGTCCAGATAAGAATAAAGTGGTTTCGTTTAAAAGGGTTTTACGGGAGGGGGCCGGGAAAAACCTTGGATCTTGATTGTATTGCTTGAGGAAATGGAATGCTGACCTGGAGTAATCTTGGGCCTTAACAGAGACAAACATTGTCCGCTACTTGGAAATTGAAGAACGCAGTTCAGGGAAAATATCGGGTAGTTGGTAATAACTCTATCTAAAGTGGAACCGCCTCTGGTGGGAGAAATGCAGAGATCAGTCAAATCAAGCACAGTCAGTGGTAGGGTAGGTGCATGATTAAAATCACCTACAATAATATGCAGATTATCTTCAAGAAGAGAAACAATAAACACTAGAAAAGAGTCGAAAAAGATGCAATATTTTGTTGCGAGCTAAAGGGGGAAATGTATAAATTGGTTATGATAGTGCTGTTATGTCGAGAAAACCTGGGATGACACTTTGTCATGCGACAGTCAATTCCATTGGGAGAGTACGTATAAACATCATCGAAATTTCCAGACCAGAAGGAGTTTATGTATGTTGCAACACGGCCTCCAGTCTTCGTGTTCGAAACTCTGTCCTGCCGATGGAGTTTGAAGCTGTTTATCGACACGAGTGAATCAGAGATATCCAGGTTCAGCCACGATTTTTGTATGCAGGTGACACACGTATGAACATGGATCGGTGCTTGAAATGTGAAGGACAGGTCCGACGTTTTCGTAAACAGAGAGAGGATGTTTGTACTCAACAATGCCGGAATGGACATGTTGACTGGAAGGGTGCATTTAAGGGCTGCCTGCCAGCCAGCCCGAGTGCCTCTTCTGGATCGATTAGCAGCTCGTTGAGGTGTAGAAACACGGGATCCCAATATATGTGGAGAAAAGGTACGGTTTTTGAACAAAAGTAATTCCGAGCGATTGTAGCGTCGAACGGAGAACATGATCGAACCAAATATCCAACAACAAAATAACGAATTAGGATGAAACAGAATTGTAGCGCGGCCTGTTGTTGTGTTGGCGCTATTCTTATTTGCAAGCCGATATATATATCATTATGCACAACATTTATCGTGGGTGACAGACTGGATTTGTCTTTGACTCGCGCGTTCATGCAGCTGGTTAATAAATTGGGACGCATTATGAAGAATGGATGGGAAAGGGTAAAAATACTCATCGGGGCGTCGGATGGTTGCACAAAAGCAATTTCAAAACCCGGACACTCGGTCATCCTTAATCGAGAAACGAATGCCTGGCAGAACCAGTGGTAGGTTGTCATGTGACATTAGTGCCGCTTTCGGCTGACGAGAGACCCTTACCATTAGATTATGGATGGTTTGCCCTGGTCGTGTTGTGAATGCAGCCTAGTAGTTTGGTTATTTCACGAAACAAGGTGGACTGGATTGGCCGCCTCTATCTATGGTGACCGTAGTTGGTATTGACAAAAACGGGAACCCAGTGTTCTAGCAAGATTTTCATCGTATTCTCTATCGAATTATTCGAAACGGGCATAGTCGTGGACTGACTGAAACAGTCAACGATAGTCGATATCTGAATATGTCCAGACGATGGTGGTAATGGCCCAGAAATGTCAATTTGGATATGTGCGAAGCGAACACCAGGAACAGCGAATATGCAGGGTGCGTGAAACGGGTGAAGGTGCACTTCAGTTCTTGGACAATGTAAACCGTTTAGTCCAGAACACAATTTCAGAATTCATATTGGGCCAAACAAAAGGAGGGGGAATTAAGTAGAGCGAATCTCGAGCATCAGGATCAGAGGTTGAATGAAAATGATTATAAACAGTCTTACGATAATTGGTGGGAAAAAGAGAATGAGGATTTCCAGTCAAAACATCGCATAGATGGTGCCAGGGGACAAGGCAGTGACAACTTTCGGAATTCGCGTAATGAAAAAAACCTTGTAAAGAAGGACTAGTTTTTAAAACGCCGCCAACTGTGTGAGATTAAAGGGATAGCTCAGCGCGTTTAAATCCGGGAGTGATAACGCATCAGCGACCACACTGTAAACCCCACTGCATGTCTTTGGTACACTGGGAAAGGTAAACTAGGTGGAGCACTTCTCGTGGCTAGTAGTGACCCGGCTTGTAGTTGATTAGATGAACTAGGCCTTATGGTCCTTATGCCAGCAGAAAATTATGCTGCAAGAAATTCACGGGAACAAGTGCTGCAATACCTCTAAGCCGTTTGCAGCTTCTGCCAGAAGAACGTCAGGAGTCGAATACCGTTCCGGACGCTTTATTAAAAGAACGCACCGACAACTCTGCTTGAAGCATTCGCGGTGAGAATAAGTTTAGCGCTCGGATCGGACCTCAGGTCATGTAACAGTGGCATCAGCGACGCGGTTTCTCTGACATTCGTTAACACAGCCTTGAAATTGGACGGTAATCGAGTGGTCTCTGGAGTGCTTTTGAAGCGGTCTACTTGAGAGGAAATCAGAGGTGCACAATGTAGGATGAGGCGATGACAGAAATCAATAATAATGAGGAAAAATAGGAGTAATGTGACGGCCTGCGGCCGGAGGAGAACGAAATGTCGGAGTGAATTTTCTCCGGGAGCAGTGCAGTGTCATATTCATCACCCAAAAGTCAACAGAAGGCAATTCAAAAGCATATTTATCAAGATTTGATTGGATGCCAAAGTGCTGGAAACGTCCAGGCCGTCATGTAGTTTTATGGTATGTTTAGCCGAAGGATTTTCGGCAATTTGGATCCCATCCATGTAACTAAACGCGAATGGTAAACAGCGCAAATTTCGTTGATGAAGCATTAGTGTGTCTGGACTGCAACGAGCTATCCAAAGACCTTTTTCAACCGTTTTAAGGATGAATTTAGAAGAAAACGCCATTAGAAAAAGAAACTGCAAGTTTAATTTTCGAAGAAGCGAATACGTTACCCTCGCTCACCTTCGGTGCATCTCATTAGCTAACTGACCATATTAGTCACGTCTTCCGGTTCTTCTTGTGAAAAGAACTACGGGCGGCCTCGTCCATCTACTAGTCCACATGATCTACGCATAAGACAGATGCCTCTGCGTGTGCGACCAGCGCTCGCTGGATGCGAGGACGAGAATATGGCCGACATAGTGTTTAGCGCGTGCATTTGGACCCGGACAACGTACAGAGGCCAAACTGTGATGCGCCCCAAGGGATTTTGTCGGGAGTTGTGAGTGCGGTCATGGCGTGTGCGAAACGCACACTTAACCAAGAGATAGCCGGGGTGATCAGAATACTAAACACGACTGAGGTCTGTCCTAGATCTTTCAGAAGGAATATGAGAAGACAATCATGGGCTAGTGACTGATACGGTCCATTGGCTAATGAGATGCACTAAGCGCACGAGATCTAGCGAAGCTATTTGTCCTCAAGTTAGAATTTCAGGTTCTCATTTTAATGTTATTTTTTCCCGAATGCAGTCCTGGAATGCCAAAGTAAATTGAAGAAGCAGAGTATTGTCGTGACAGACATTTTGGGATTATCCTTCTTTTCACGAGATAGAACTTTTAGAGGACAGTTTGACCCGACAAGTTGAAGAAGTTATATACGCACGGGATGGGATAACGGTCGGAGACATTTGCCTTGTTGAAAATAGGGTAGTCGCTGCAAGGTCTCTAACTGCCGGATAGCTTTCCGGACCACATGTAAAGGCGAGGCTCAGAGGCTGGATTAAGGATGAATTATGTTCAAGTTCATCATATACCCGAATTCTACTTGTTTTGGGGTGGAGACAACCTGGACAGTAATGGACTTGCTGGCATGTGGTAGTTATATGGTGGCTCACTGAATGACAGACGGGACAGCGGGCTGACAAGACGGAAAGTCTTCCAAAATATGAGCAAGGAACAACTGCAGGAACGGTGGCCGGATACCAAGAAATTAGATGCGTGCTCTAGTGCCAACAATAGAGAGATTGGTCGTTTTATCCAACTACTACTGTTGCTTTAGGTCAACAACTAGACCGAAACGAGATAGGAAATCTGCATCAGTGGTGGAAGTTTCTTAATGTGCCTGCATGATTATCCAATGAAAACTTTGGCGAAGTCCGAAGTCAAGAGTGAGTTAGTGCATGCCGAACGTCGTTATTATGGTATCATTGCTCACCTGTGATTAGGACGATAACTTCCCAATGAAGGGTGGTGGGGCCTAGAGTCAGGGAATCCCCAGGTACTGCAATCCAACATTTACCTTGTACAAGCTTTTGATCAATAAACTGTCTCCGTTCATCAAAAAGGTGTTTTAATAAAAGGCGTACGACTGCTGGACCATATATGTGGTTGTCGTACTTTTTCAAAGATGACGACGTAATTTTAGCATCAGAATCAACAAAACTTTTCGGGTCGATCTGAGAAAACGAGTGAATACCTATGGACTTGGATGAGCCGGTGATTGTGTCGACTTACAAGAAAGGCTATAGACGCTTGTGTGAAAGTCATAGAGGAGTTAGTTTCGTATACATCGCATTCAGAGCGTTCGCAGAGAAAGTAAACGTAAGAATCAAGCCGGTTTTAAACTCGGAGGAAACTATCCACCACACCTTTACCATACTACACGTGTCAGAACGTGGGTGCACCTTCCGTAGATCCTGCAATTTCTCTCACTCTCAATATTAGAGCGCCATTGGACTCAGTCAACCTTGTAGGTCTGTGACTTTACCTGCTAGTGAACAGTGGGTCAGAGAAATTCACTTCATTTTTCGGATCGTTGTGCGCTAACAACCTAAACCAGGCTTGTGCTTGGGTGACATTTTGCCCGAGATTACCACATGAACTTTGGTTTGTCGGAGTTGCTTACTTTCACTTACATTTTTGGCTTCGTAATTTAGACGAAAATGAGAGCATCCCGATCCTCATGTGCAAACAATGGGATTAATATTTGGGCTGACAGTAAATCGCCATATGCAGATGTTATGCATCTGAGTGAAGACCTAGGTGAATTACAAGTACTTCTCGATCGTGCGATCAAAAATGACTATGTTTAGGGTATTTTAGACATTAAGGGTGCAGAATGTTGTTACAAAAATGAATTTTCCCAAAATCGCGGTAGATAAGTTTTGCTATCTGAGCATCTACATATAGTGATAGTTTACAGTAGCAGATGGTTTAATAAAATTTTCAGGGGATTAGTCGCACGGTATGAAAGTTACACTCATAACTAACAGACCACAGAGCACACATCATTTTTGATCGTAGATCAGCGCGCTGTCGTCGCATAAACGGAAGGCTCGATTGGCATTTACCAATTTGAAGCATAAGTGACGTCGACGTGGTATCTGGTTGTCAGTTGAAGGTCGAGTTCATACAACAGCAGTAAAATAAGTCCTGCTATATAATTAAAACCAACTCCGTTCAGGACAGACGAAATGCGAATTCTTTCGTTGTGCGAACTTTGGTGTCTTTGTGACATCTCTCGAATGAGGTGCATGAATATACTGAGCAACTCAATCAATCTAACAAGCACTGAATTTAAGTAGATCAAGGTGACTGAGTATAGTATTAATGTTGGAAATATTAGCGCTAATTGTGGACAATTACAATGATGCACAGACGGGAATCACCATTACGCAATGAAATGACTCCAGCCGCAGGCTATGCAAATGAGAGGAGCAAGGAGACCTCGGTAATTGGAAACCACACTGCAGCTAGCTTTCACAGAAATCTTGTTTACGCTAACTAGACAGAAATGTCATTGGCCAAATACCTTTGGGGCAGTGATAATAGGTGAATGCTTGTTTTCACTTTCTTTAGTCGCGATGGTCCTGATTGGCTAACCGTCCTCGCAGGTGAGGTAGCAGCTGTGCCGGATTGTGCCACGTGACTCGCACGTAGGATCACCACAGGTCAACCTCCTCAATATATGCTTTTTTCGAGACAGGGAACGGTTGGAAGATGGGTCTAAATGTTCATTCTGTGACATGGGAAAAAATCAAGGAAGCCTTAAACAGTGGACTGTATCAATTAGGTCGAAGTAGGGTATTGGGCTGGGATCGCATAACATGACGCTTGGAGATGCTAGGAGATAAGGCTAAATGACGCTTCGGGGGAATTTTTTCTTCCATCCGCATGCGAACCGTACTACTGAAAACGGAAATGCAATACTTTCGAGCCCTGTGTCCCCTTTCTCAATCTTAGCCTTGCCTGACCGACGAATCACCATGTGATTTCTAAATAGAACTATCATCCATTCACGCCCCTAACGGTTCAAATAAAATTTTAATGATTCTGTTTTTGTTTGGTTCTTCTGGTTTATGATCTTTTTATTTTTTCTTTTATTATTTGGTGCTGTGAGGCAGCAACAGGATAGAGAGAACTTTAATGAAATATAACTCATTTGGCTTCGTTAGCTAGAGTGACATCCTCAAGTCCTGAGTAGGTAGTTGTGCGAATTTAGATCTGCCTAAGGGTTTGATCTTTTGACCTTGGACTTCCTCTGGCACCTCTACACTGACTCATCAATCATGACTGACAGGACGGGAAAACCATCCTGCATAGCTGTTTAGTTTGCGGAGGCACGTAAACTATAGCACCACGTCGAGGTGCGGCCTCATCGTGGTGAGATAGCACATGAGGCCCTGGTCAGCTGCACCGTTCGGTCATTTCGTGTGTACAGCACTTCATTTACCCAAACACCTTATTCTGCCTTCAAGCCAACGTAGGAGACTCGCAAACTTAGAGCTTTTTATCAACTCATTGTTTATTGTACGAGTGCGACTATAGGGCCGGGAACGATTTCCCAAGAGGTGGTTACAATTTAAACAAACATATTTCGTAGATTGTTTTTTGTCATGTTAATCGCCTAATGGGTGAATCCAGGAGAGAATCAACAGGGCCATTTCGAGAGTGTTCCTCTATTGTCCATTTATTTTAAAAACTCAAAGGTGTGTTAAGAATAGATAGCGAAACAGGTGTCTTACTTGGTATGAACTTTCTTCATTTGCAAATAAAACCGTCTTGCAACTATTACCCACGTTCCGTCATGATTAGTTTTTACTGGAAGCCAGATAATCGAAATTACCTACTTGGGCTTTGTAACTACAAAGATATTTTGACCGTTGAAGTCTCATAAAAACGGTTGAATAACGCGGATCACACTATTCTTACGCTTTAACACATCTCAGATGAGTACGCGCAGTAGACAACAAGGAACATCAAGAAGATTGTATGCGGTACACTAAAAAGAAAACGGAGCAAGGAGAGGAAAAGCCGAATAAGTCTAATTTAATGACGGTATGCACAACTGTCTTTAGGATGTCATTTTAGTTCTTCCTCTCTCATTCATTTAATCATTGACTCATTCGCTCTTCCTCCCTCTCTCGCTCTTTCCGAAGGGCGCATTCATCCCTTGGTGTGGTGCTAGCATCGAGCCATTTCACGGCATGGTTTTATTCAAACCTCTTTGGCTTTATAATTGGTCTCGTAGCTCAAGGGTAGCTTGAGTTCAGACATCCTAGTCCATTTTACATACGATAGCATAACAAGAATTCCTAAAATGGTTATTGTACTTCGTTTAGAAGCAGAAAAACCGAAAATCTAGGCAACAAAACCTTGAGGTCTCCGTGTACCGAGTTAAATTGTCTGCAATAGAAAAACACTGTGGATCCCCGATGATCCAGCCAAACTAGCTGGTTATGTTCCTCGTACATGACATTAGGATTACTGAAACCAATACACTTTCCCTTGTGTCCTCTCGAGAGAAAATAATCAGTGCCTTACCACTCTCTTGTGCTGATGAACGGATACAGCTACCCAAGCACTGTGAACGAAAAATCCTCGGCTTTCAACTTCTGGGTTCCCCATATATTTATGTTGTTATCATCGCAGTCCGAAAAGTGTAGGTTATTTTGTTCCAAAATCTGCACTTATTAGGTACAAATTCTTTACAATGGAATACAAAACGGTCCGTCTTAGGTAATTCTAACAGCGTTTCACATCCTGATTGGGCGGATTTTTGTGGACATTCTATTTATGATATTCTTGTTGTAAAACCAATAGGTGGTTAAAGCAATGATACTATCACGATTGCTATTTTCTTGCTGAATTTCATCGCGCCACTTACTTTGGTTTGTTTGAAATCGAAAGAAAAGAAATAATGTATGCGGAAGCATTTCCCGCACACTAGTGTCACTGAATGCATAACTAAATAAATTAGTAATGTGGAACCTCCTGCCGTATCACTTAATGGGTATTGGCCCCACCAGCGTACTTAAACATTAGTAGGGGTAACCGGATCACTCTGCTGACTCTCTGGCTGCCGGTTTCTTTTACACTTCAGACAGAAAATTGGGTATCGAACGAGACCATAAATTTAACGACTGATACTTCTTTGCTGTTGTTATACAGGACAGATGTATCACCGAAGATCTATGAAAATTTTGAGAACGTCCATTGCATTTAATCGAAAGCCGAATATTAGATCAACAGCATACTTTACACGCATGTGCATCCCACGGACAGATGTTTGTAACCAGGGTTAGAGGGGAGGCGATTTTAACTCATAGAATTTTCACGTTATGACCTGGAGCTGATACCCTTGACCGTTTGGTTTCTATGTGAAAAATGAACAAAAAGGCACTGTAACAAAAGAAATTGGCAAAACAAATTATTTGAAACCATAAACACATGTAGAACCACATCACGTTTTTCATTCGTTTTCCGTGACTGACACCAGACGAGGTGACATTCTAAGACATTCAGCGACTATCATGATAAACAAAAACTGGTCTGATAAGAAATGTTTACCTGGTACTTTTGTTAATGTTGCGCACTGACAATATAGGTTCGTTTTGCGCACTTCGTATACTGCAAATTCTGGAACACGCGCTCCTCAGTAACCTAGTTCTCTCTTACAGAGGGCTGATCACCAATGTTTAGATGACGACCAATTCACCCAGAAAGTATGATGGCGTTATGCATACATCTTGTACGACCGTGCACAGTTACCGAAGGCTGTTCGCGAAGGGACTAAGTAAAATCCGTCCACCCTGTGAATCGCAAACCAAGACCAGTTACTACGTCATGGTGACCCGACAACACAGTGAAGGACAAGTAAACCCTTTTATTGCGTGTACAAACTACATTTTTCATGATAAAATTCAGAGGCTGTTGTAAGATTTTGGTTGAGGAATAATGGCCATATGACAGCAAATGACGGAAGGTTCTGGTCTGGTCCACGTTCTATCTTGGTCTTGATTAGGATTTCCTCGTCCTAGACTCGAGGTTAGCTTTATAGTACACTGTGGATGCAATATTCCTTCCTTCCTCTACCGTAAAAAATTCCAGTTTGCCTCATAAGAAGAAAGGCGTGGTCACGAATAATCTTGAGGTTCGAGACCGCGCTCTTTCTCGACCGCTTCTGTCTGAGTGACCACCGAGTCTCATCGCGAAATCTTCAGCCGCTTGCCTGTTTCCGAATATTTACTTACCAATCTTTGCTGTTCGGCGATTACTTCGGATTTCGTCCTTCTGAGACTGCTTCATCAGCTCAAGTTTCCATCTCCATTCAGCTTCAGTCTAGGATGCAAATGACATTGCACATCTGTTTAAAGGCAAGCTGTCCTTTTTTAACTCTTTCGTGAACTTAGACACAAAGGAATGCCTTATCTGCCTGTTTTTCAGATCACATTACATTCAAGTGCCATTATTATGGAGTGGATTTGACCTCGGCCTTTCTGTGTATGCTTTAACCGATAATAGGGCCGAATAAATTCAGTAATGATTCTGAATTACACGTTTCATGTTTGGATTTTTTCCTCGTTTGAACGCTTGGACACATGGGTCACTTGTCGTTGTTTGTTTCCAAGGCTTCGGTTGAATCAATATATTAAAATAAATATACAGTGAGTGCTTCATTGCATTGACCACTGACTGGTAATACGTGCAAACTGATTTTATTGCTTGTGCTGCCTGGAACTAAATTGGCACTAACTCCCGGATGACTGGACTAACATCAGCTGTGAAACTGCTAAGGCATACATACTAACGCATCCACCGCCACACACAAACACACACGCGTACACACAATACCGTAGTTCATTTTATTTTCCGGTCTGTCGGACCTGTTTGGAGCATGTATGCGGACATCAGCGAGCTGGACGACAGAACTAGGTTCTGAATTCTGTTCGGTATGAAATTTACTTACTGGCGACTAAGCTCTGTGATTCGCATGTGGGCTGATGCGTTAGCAGACTGAACAAGGAATTGAATCTACCGAAGTGTACAAGCGCCGCTGATTTACCCGTCACACAGACATGAAAGCCAAGCCTTAAGAATGGATTTAGGTTGTTTAAGACTGAAATCTATCGAAAATTTCCTCTTATATTTTACTTTTTTATTAACGAAATTATGTACATCAAATTTCAGGAAGGGGGCCTCGGCTAACAGAGGGCTGCCAGGTGGGAAAGTCTTGACCGGCGGCGGGAGGGCTCGAACTCGCGACCCTCACATCCGAAGGCCAGTACCTTATCCGTTTTGCCACTGCCGGCTTGCGGCCGTGTGCTCGCAGGGGAATGGTGCTGAGACTAACTGATGGGCCGTGAACTTCCACTTCTCTGTTAAAGTGGTCTTGTTTGGTGCGGAATTATCTGGGATTCTGATGCTGGAGATTGAAGTTTCAAGTTTACCAAAAGCTTGAGGGTAATTTGACGCTCTTCACTTAGAGCAGCTGAATCCGTTTCTCTACCTGTGCAAGGAGGCTATGCAAAGAGTGAGAAAATGTCGAGGTCCCACACATCCAAATCACTCGGCTCAGGAGACTGACAACTAACTTTTCTTCGTGTGATGCCTCAGGCGCTTATTGACAGGTTGTTAAATTCCATGGTGGGCAGAGGTCAGAACCCTGGTGTAAGTCAGTTTGTAGGTGCACTTATACTCAAGGCATTACTATGAGGTTTTCCAGATGTGTGATGTGTCTTTTGAAAAGTCACGATAAACATTTTATTATAACAAACTGCCAATTAAAAAAATCTCTAAGGTCGTTCGCAATGTCTACGCTTCCTACAGATCGTGGCGTTTGGACTTAAAGTTAACGGGTTCGAATACTGCCCACAACAGTCGACTTCTCAACTTGGCAGCTCTCTGTTGGTCGCGGTCCTCTTCCTGAACATTTTGTTCACTGTTATTTCATTAATAAAGGAAGTAAAGATAAAGGTTCGTCCTCATCTGTGAGATGTTAGTCTGGTGCATTCAAAGATCTTTGGTTTGCGTAATCCACTGAATGAGATGAACGCTATACCACGTTAAACCGTTGAGAATTAACACGGCTGGAGAAATGGCTAAGGTGTTCGACTCACAATCGTCCGCCTCGAGTTTGCGTCCCAGCTCTGAAGAGGTGGGCATACAATGTTGGTGATTCCTAACAATGATGAAACAGCGGCGCTGTGTTTTAACGGCAGGATGGATATTAACTCGGGATCTCCTAATACTGCAAACTAACAGTTGACATTACGACGGTGTGTGCATAACTGAATGTGCATGTTTTTGTAGTTCCACTGTTAGTCATAACGCACACCCCTACGAGGTAGTACTAACTCCTCTTTTGTTCTCATTAGCGCAGATCCACAAACTGCCATCTAACTTGTGCATACACATTGAGTGGTTTTATTAGTATGCGGGGAGAACACGGTTAGCTTCAAAGAAATTCCCCCCGTTGCTGGCACAGTCGTGGGCGTATGTGCATATTTGTGGTCTGGTTAACTCCTTGCCTATTCAGTTCTGCGGAAACCCAGCCGCTTTTACCCTACTTACCTTAGGATGTTGCACCAATGAACAGTTTGCGTAAGTTCTGTATACTTGCGAATGATTTCATTTTTCGGCTATTGTGGGGCTGAACAAATTTTAGCGGCTAGCACTGCAAGAAACTAGGTTTAATATTTCTAACTTTCGCAACCTTACTTGATTTAAATGTGTAGGATCACTTGGCACTTGCGATGCTAAAAATCCCAACAGATCGGATAGATATTGTGGGCAGCCAGAAATGCAGACTCGGTTACCGAGCCTGAAATAGTCAATATTGGCGGATTAACATAGTTTCAAGTATATCGTCCATTCGTTGACCGGAGCTCAAAAATCGCAAAATAACCTTTTCTAAATCTGGCTAGATTTTGCCACACCGGGTTTTCCGCTCTTTGACTAGAAACATTGGTTCGCAGAAGCCGCGTGTAAATGAGGTGACTGAAGAATCGAAAGACACACTGATTCACTCTCAACTGCGTCAGCTGGAGCGTTGGGCAGTACAATTTAACAGTTTAGTTAGCCCATCACAATGGACCTACTACTTATGCCTGCAAGTGAAACAGTGCAGGTAAATACAGGTCCTCCATCTGGTATAGAGATCATACGGAATTAAAGCAGCTCAACCGGATGGGCCGTTTCCATTCATATTCAAGGATGGCGCAGAATTGTTTCCACCGGAGCTAACCAAACTTCCGAGACCAATTTGGGCAAAGAAGCAGATTCCTAAGGACTAGTGTGACTCGGTGGTTGTGTCGACTTACAAGAAAGTGATAGGTCTTCATGTGAAAATCACAAAAATCGGTTTGGTAAGAATCCAATCCAAGCTGCTTGTTGGTATTATCTTTCGCGGATTATCTGCTGCCCATGAAATGTGTGTATGTGAGAATGAAGCCGATATCCGAACCGACTGGGGTCGCATTGACAAAGTCTTCAATCTGCGGCCAATCTTAGAGCATAAAAATATTTTTCGCAGACCAACGATTTGTCTTGATTTGAAAGCCGTGTTCAACCCAGTCGATCGTGCATTTTCCTAGCGCTGCCTCTCATTGGAGAAAGTGACAAAGGAACTCATTTAGCTTATCAAATCTTCGTGTGAACAGCTGATGCTGAGTTCGTGTTTACGGCGATGTTTCAACCGCGTTCATCACACGAAGTGGTGTTCGTCAGCTTTGTCCTCTTTCACCTTTTCTCTGTAACGTTGTCATTAAGATACCAATGGAATTAATGGCATCCTCATGTGAGAATAGTGGCATTGTTATCTGATGAAACAACAAACTGCCTGATTTAGAATATGCAGACGACATTATGGTGCTGAGTGAGGACCTAACTAATAGTTTTTTCCCAATCGTTTGAACAACAGTGTAGATGTGTTTGGGGTGGGTTTTGTATGTTCATATTGTAAAATACTATTACAAATTTGGATTGGCTGAAAGCCGAACCTTTCTGTTCCAGGAGAAGATTGGAGAGAATTGATGGTTTGCTTACTTGGGTAGGTTTATCTCACCTGAAGATTGTAAATCGGAAGAAGTTCACTGGACACGCAGAAGGCTCCACTGGCACTCATCAGTTTGAGATATCTGCGATGTTGGTTTGATACCAGTGACAGGTGAGTGATATTTCGCGCAGTACTGGTGAGAACCAACGCAATTTGCCTAGTGACTGAATTATTTGGCGTGGATTTGCGACCCAGGTCCGGGTGCGATTCCGAACAAAAATAAAAGATCTCTATAATGTTTCGCTGAATCATATAACTGATAAACCAGATCTCCCATTATTATGATCCACTTAACTATGCATTAGGAAACTGTTAACATCCTTAAGGACAAATTCTGAGATCTTCACTTGAAACAATGGTGCATGTGTTAGTTGTTGATTATTATCATGTATCTGTTCCGATTACTGTTTCGCAATTGGCCAATCCTATCTCTAGATCGTTATTGTTCGTCTCGCCACCTCACGTGGAAACAACCAGAGTCCACCGGCAGACGGAGATTCGCGTTTATTAAGCAAAATGTCCACTTATTTATAGGTTGTTTTAGTTGCATCATTGCGCCTGTGCGACTGCTATCATTTCATCGGTTTTCCGGGCCGCGCTTTCATTGGTCCATCGTGTTCGACACATTTCACGCAATTTAGTTCTTGGATTTTTTTGTTAAATCCGGGCCGCTCGTCCTGATTGGTTGGCCCAGCTCACTAAATGACGTTCTCGGTTTGCCTTTCCGCACTCTTGCCTTCCCATCGCGCCACCATATCGGCCGGGCGCTCGTAGCCAATGCGATGAGGCGGTCCCAATGTGATCTTGCGTCCTGCACTTACTCGCTGTCTTGCACGGTCGGGTTACATCTACGCCTGCGTATTGATCGTGATTTGTCTGGCGTGGTCTAGTGTCGCGCAACCACCGATAACTAATGTAACCGCTCTACCAGTTTCAGGCGCGATGCCAATTACAATACCATTCCTTCACATTAGTAATCGGAGATTATGCGTTTTCACGAAATCATTCATCATGCTTACTATCCCTAACAAAGGTGAAACAGATGTACAGTGCTTGAACAGTTTTTTCATCGATGTTTGAGCTTTGATATCCCATGATTAATAAATTCGTAAAGCAATTGCATTACATAAAAGTACAACCATGCAAAGCGGTAGATTACTGTTCGGTAGGGACTTATCCAGATCGAAAAGAGTCAGGCTCAATAGGTTTAACCTCATGCGTATTCGTTTGCTGACCACAAAAGAAAACCATCTCACACAGTTAAGCGGAATCAAATTCAAGTCACCGTTTACGCTGCTAGACGTAAAAGGCCTCTAGCCTGCATCACTCCTGCACTCTAGATATTTGAAAGGCCAACTTTGCAGACTGTCTAAATGAATCCAGGCACCAGATAACCATCTATTTGCTTTTCACCCTTTCGCTCGACCTCTGATGCATGCAATACCCCACGCGCTTTAGCTTTGCGTCGCTCAAAAGGAGTTTCCCATCGGTTAGGATGGTTTTTTGAATATGGCGATACACTCAGTTTAGTTCATAGGTCCAAATTACTACGGATCCTTGCTGAAATCACACTTTTCTGGAATAACTTCTTTCGAACCACTTTTCTGACCGTCAAAACCTCACGCGTTTTTCAACAGAAATCCCCGAAAGCTTGCATACATACATGGCGTTTTTTCAAGACATCGTATGCTGAATCTCCAGGGCTTCAATAGCGGATCACCAAAGGTGAACACTTATTCACACGCTCTATCACACGATACAGGCACCCTTATACGTGCACGCGTTCACACTTACACACAGACACACCAAACTGTGGCCATTCTTCTTGCTCTAGTGCTGAGGGCGGTATTCATTCAAGTCAGTCTGTTTTGTGCGTTCACCTTTGTCTATTCTGTTCGATATGGGGCTGCTTCCACCAATAATCTACCGACCGCGTTCACCTGAACTTCAGTTTGATCGATTGCGTGGCTGTCATTTTGCTAGACTGTACAGGCGACCCACGAACTGCGTTTCTGCCCAAGAGAAATAATACGACTGTGTTGAATTGAACCAATGCAAATTAACCTTGTGCCTTGCTGGCATGACTGAGTTGTCACTAACCTGTCGTTTTTTGTTTAGTTTTTGACCAATTACCGTCCATCCACTAACTGGTACACTGATGTCCCGCATTGTTGACTAACAATGGCGGCTGCTTAAGAGTTCGTATCCGCTGCTGTTACCCTCCGATTAAGGGATCTATCTAATACTGCATAAAATATGAGGTCACAAAGCCTATAGAATTCTGGGATTCTACACTATACTATCTCTATAGCTTTTCGACACCCACTGCTTCCATGTCAGCAAGGCATGTTCTCTGAGTCCTGACAGAAATTTCCGAAGCTTTTCCCGGCCATTTAGATTACATTTTGCACCGGACTAGTATTTGTCAGTAGGGAAAATAACAAAAAGTCCGCCCTGGATTTGACCGTCATTTTGCTGACCACCGGTACAATTCTCTCCCGTTATGGGTGAAACCTAGCTCATGGAAAGGTAAATATCGCAATTGATTCCTTCGAAATCTACGAGGATTTAATTGTATTTACGGTTGATGTGACCAGTGGTTCAGATTGCTCTGCAAGAATTTTGTTACACACGTTTCTTATTACTGGGAACCCGAATTTGTGGCGTTTCTAACAAAATGAAAAGGATCGCCCGCATAATGAATATAGTGTCTAACTTTAAATGTCACTCTGATAAGAACCATTTTGAATACTGCCAATCACGCAGAAAACCAGATAGTGCAACAAGTCTAATGATTTGTTATTTTCTCACACTCAGCAAAAAGCGTAAGCGTACTGGGTTGCGTTCAATATCAGTCTGATAGATCTGGTCATTTTAGTCAAAATGGTAACCACGTATTCAGCGCACGCATGAGACCAAGTTTGAACATCTTGAATCTTTGGAAAACGAAGCTTTTTCCTATTTGGCATTAGAAATTAATCCCGTGGAACGACGACGAATTAGTTTATTTCCTAGCAAACCTTGCGCGATCACCTTGTTCACATTGAAACCAATAAAAAAACCACACGGCACGAAACCAGGTCAACATATAAGAGTAACAGAAAATTACAATTCGGATACGAGGGATTTGGAAAGGATCGACAGACACCTACGTTTTTTACAGCCTGGAGATGGTCGGCAGTTTTTGTAGGACCAACGCAACTTGTTTACCCATAGTTTTAATTATCGCATTCTATTATTTTCAACGTAGAGACTGGAGAGCTGCTGAACGTGAGAAAAACGGACGCCCAGTTCACACTATATACATCGGCCCAGAAATAAACACATATTTTACACGCAGGACTTACTAGTCCGAATAGTGCAACTGATTATCCTGTTTGTTGTCACCTGACTGACACTCGGTCGTCGCTCCAATTTATACTCACCGATCACAATCGATGGATGCATGCAAACATGCATTCAGCCTAATCAGTAAGCGACGTGCTCAGTCACTGATTGTTCTAGGTCTAGCATAAGTAGGTTAACAGATATCTGACGACTGGAAATATACCATCAATCGTAAATCAACAAAGTATACAGCTCCGAAAAACGATCAATTTTCCAGAGAAAAATATCAGACCAAAGTGACTGGATCAGTACCATCCCATCTCAACTGAAGAAATATTTGCAAATTAGTAATTTTCAAAATATTAAACGAAATCACTAGCTAAGAGCGCACACGAATTTGCTTACGACGCGTAAAATGGTACCACTTACATGACATGGTCCATGAGCCTCTATTGAGGAGCAACCTGAAGTTTGCTTGTTTATCCACAAACTAGGATCATCAGAGTAGTCAAGCTATTACAATTACATTTTAACACATCATCCATGAGATTTTCCATTGGAAGAGGTTGTGCCCAAAATGTGTCGCATTTTCCTTCCCGCACGATCAATGGAAAATCTCAGGGATGACGTGTCAAAATGTAATTGTAATAGTTTGACTACTCTGATGATCCTAGTTTGTGCATAAACAAGCAAACTTCAGAGTGTTCATCAATAGAGGCTCATGCGCCATGTCAAGGAAGTAATACCATTTTGCGCGTCCTAACTAAATTCGTGTATGCTCATTACTAGCTATTTCCATCGGTCGTCAATGACGAAAAGACTGATGAAAAAATATTTTCCCTGGATAATCAAGTGGTGAACAGTGTGTCAGTTAAACATTTCGAGAGACCTTTTTGTGAATAAGATAGGGGAAGCCGTAGTGTTTTCATCGGCGAAACTGATGAACCGATCACAATGAAGGATAATACACTAGTAAAACGGAAATAAGAGGTGTGAATGGTTCACTGTTACCAAAATGAATAATGAGTTTAGCCTCCGGTGAAAGTTATTTAGGTGATCTCTGATTGAGAATAGGGTGCCGCTTGTGGCTGGAATACTTAGCAAGCGTTTTGACTAATGCGACCGAATCCATCAGTACAACACTGAACACATCGTTACATTCAAGTTTCCAGCTGAGTGGTAGAAAACGTTGGTCGCAAGTGACAATATTCAAAACGGCTCGCGTCAGGTATTTAACATGCGGATGGTATTCTTCATTCCGTAAGAAGCGCCATACATCTAAACATTTAGTTGTTTGGAATATTCTGACTGAAACTTTACCAGTATAGTATGATTGTTAGTGCATGAAATAAGGCCATCGGAGCCGCACATAAAAGACAGTGTACATCACGGTTGTATGCAAATACGGCGATGATGTTATCCTCGGATGACTGTATGCCAATCCGTCCACTCATTCCGTTTCACTAGGCTTAAAATGAGGTCTTCTATCCATTAATCCAACGGAATCCTAATTGTTTTCTTCGTAGATAAATTAGATGTGACAGACTTTTGAACCGCACCCACTCACGCGATGAATAATGGGTCCATCTTCATTAAATTACCGGTTAAAGACTTGGGCATCCTTATCACCCAAGGCCAACATTCTAGGGTATACGACCTAAACCACTTTCAATCTTAATGGAGCTCATTCGTCGTCTTGTATAATCCCGCGTCTTACCTCACCGGCTGTATGGCTCATCCGTAACCATCCCAGGATTTTTTCCAAAGGAACTTAAACCGGGCTTGCGGTTCAGTGATCTTTTCAACAGCCAGTGATATATCCCGAAACCAGCGGACTCATTAAATAATATCCAAACACCACAATTCACGCATAAATTTTCCTTACAGGATTCTGGCATCGTCTTTTTCCTGAACACAGAACTTACCAGTAAATCATTTACAAGTTCTTGCTATACACAGTTATTTGTATCCTGCCATCTTTGTTTCCCAACCAGCAGATAAATTATTGATTCTCAACTGACAGTTTCTGGGGCGAATCAGTAAATACTTAACTCATACATCTACATAAAGCGTATACGCGGTAATGTTTTTTAAACTTGCTGAATGACTGACCTTCGGGGAATAAAGTAAAAGCTTGTCTTCACAGTTAGCAACCTATCGAGTGAATATTAGAACACCAATCTCCGCAACTGAGGGAGGAAATAACGAAGCCCATTGAAGGCCCTGTACAAGGACGCGATTTCAACAGGCGCCATTCAGTGAATCATTCAGACTTATGTTCCGGGGTACTAGTAACCTTACGAATCAAAACATCAGTTTGAGCAAAACGGTGCTCATACAGCTCTATCACCCGGAACTAGGCGAAAATACCCTCACATCCCAAATCGCTAGGGTCACAACGTTTGACTTTATTGGCTGCCCGATGAAGGACTATCCAAAGAAAATGATTACACCAACAGTCGAACGGATACCCATCCCCTAGTGGTCAACACCTCCAAACCTCACTACCCATGTTGAGACTATAAATATTATTACAAATAAACACCTGTTGTACAAGACTAGAAATATTTTCGCAACTCTACATGCTCATTGAGACAAAATTGGTTTCATCAAGATAACACGATACATTGCAACGAGCAAGTGGGTACCGCCATAGTAGACCTAGTTGGATAAGTGTTGACTGGGGCTGATAGGCTTACTGGGCTTTGGCTCACGTTGTTTTCCTTTTGTGTTGTTCAGTTCAGATGGCTTATCGAAGAGCTCTGTTCTGCGCGTACATTACATTTTTGGCATCCACGGCGGTATTGGTTGGTGACCGAATGGAGTAGTGTGAACCTCGTGGTTACATGGAATGGCTAGCCTTGTTTGTCTTCAGGAACTGACGTGCGGTCCCGATGATATCAGGCACTCTGAGTTGTGGATGCTATACAAAACAATGCGGCAGGTGGATGTCAAAAATGTAGTATGTACGCGGAATAGTCCTTTTTGTTGGGGTTCACACACGTCACAATCTGAAATGAGCAACACAATAAGAAAACCAACGTGAGCCGAAGCCTAAGATCAACAGTAACAAAATAGAAACCAACGTGATGACTGGAAACTTTGGACGATGAATGAGTGTCATAGTCGATGAAATGGTTGTTTCAAAAATATTTCTGTCTTTCTATACTCCTGTTTTATGACCATTTGGTCTTTTTAATTATTATTCGGTGCTGCGAGGTAGCGAACGAATACAGAGTGCATTCATACAGGTTTAGTGATAGTGCAACCTGAACCGAGTATTGCTACACCTTATCATAGCTAACGGCCGATGTATTGGCCGCTCATCTTCTCTAAACCTTGGGAAATGCTGTGTGTGTATGAATGAGACCGTTACTCATAGCCAGTTTAATGTAACTGACTAAGTATGTACACATACTTTCTCATTACCCATAGGTTTACTAATGCCTAGGTTTGAATGGGATAACCACAGGCCATGTTAAACTAAAATATGAATTAATATACAAGGGGGCTTATTTGCCGATTTAATCTAAGTTAACTACGTCTGTCCTTGAACACTTCAGCCTCAGCGTGATCGGGGCGGGTGCCTCAGGCTTCGAGATGGCTGCTCGCCCTGAACGAATATCCAAATGCTCTCAAATGACTCCGAGTCTCAAGCAACATCTTCTGAGGAAGTCCTACGCTGTCTTATCATGATGGAAGTGTTTTCGTCAAAGTGCGAA
The DNA here is from genome assembly GCA_008360955.1 of Fasciolopsis buskii. NCBI lineage: Eukaryota > Metazoa > Platyhelminthes > Trematoda > Plagiorchiida > Fasciolidae > Fasciolopsis > Fasciolopsis buskii. The sequence continues at coordinate 91,059 of LUCM01002499.1, read as the reverse complement.
AATGAAGGCGAATGCTCGGCGTTACCCGCCGGGTTGACCGGTCTTTGCTAATCCGTGAGTCCAAACTAACCAAGGGCGATGTGTGACACCCGTGACGAAGGGGTGTACTGGGCACCCTGGATTTGTAGTCCCATCCACAGGGCGCATAAACTGAACAATTAGTCATCGGTCCTCAGTGAGTTTCGCGACCCTAAGATGATCCTGCTGCCCTGTGGGCTGGACCAGCTGATCAAAAGCTCGGCGAGGGGTGCCGTAAGTCAACCGCTTATTCGATTTGGGTGAGTGAATAATATCAAGCCCACAAAGGGATCGTGGTTGCCTTGCTGGAAGGATGTCAGGATGAGCTTACAAGAGAACTCAAATGAGCAACTACAAACTGCGATGCGTTTTGATTTTTCACAGGCAAACACACATGAGTGTGGCAGATCGCGGCACAAGTGATCCAGAAGCGCAAATAACAGTGAGCGAGTGCAGCGGGCGCAGGGACAATAATGAAGATGATGATAATAATAGTAGTAATTATATCAGTAGTGCTAACAGTAGCAGTGTGCTAGTGGCGGTAGGGAGGTGGAAATAGTGATCAGAGTAGCTGCTGTAATAGTGCAGATAATAACAGCAGTCGTTTTGGTGGACCTGGTGTGCTTGTGTGTGTGTGTGCATGAGTGCTGTAATGGTAAACGGAGGTGAATGAAGCGCCGCCACTCGGAATATGTAGTATTCACGGGCTAGTGGTAAACGATAAGTCGGCCAAGCGACAAATGTACCAAATGTAACAAAGGAGAGGTTAAGGATGAGGGTAAGGAAACGTTGGTGGTGGGCTACATACACACCGATGAGACAAAACGGCGAAATCGAAGGAAGTGTGAATAACAGATGACTTTGAATAGGCTATTTACACAGAGAAACAAAAGAAAGCATTGATTGGCACGAGCAGACGGGAAACGGGGCGCGTTGAAAAGAACACACATCAAAGACTAGGAAAAGACAGGAGAGACAGAACAGACACGGAGAACAACACAGCACAGACAGACCGCCTGCCAGATAGGTGAAATCACATCAGAAGTACACAGTGATCGAAGGAAAGATAAATAATAAAACAAGACCAATGCAATGCTTCACCGTGAGATTCCCGAGAGAGAAATTGTCATACTAGACCAAAAAATAGCACGAACGGGGGAGAGGGGAAAACCTGAACCCTTATCTGGAGAAGTAACAGACAAGACCAGGAGGAGAAAAGCAAAGGGATAAGGCATACGGCGTTGAGGCTGCTAATGAGTACCTCACTCCTCTGAGTGCGAGCGCTGCATGCATAATGCCCTGACATAAGCACACAAACATACAGATGAAAGGAACCAATAAAAGGCATACTTCTAGGCTGAGGGAAGACAAAAGACAGCTGCTGTTGGGACTCTCACACAGACGCACAAGCACATAAAATGACAAGATGTGAGAATGCAGTTTTTGGTGAGTTTGAATCAAGAACGAAGAAAAGATAATGAATAGATAAAACGAACCATTTAAGGTTGAAAACTATTTACATCAAATTGAACCGAAGAAGATTCATGTAGAGAAAACGTGAAAATCGGGATAAAACTCACACCGAACAGACAATGGGAAATTGAGTAACAGTCTACTACTAGACCAGACAGTTCTTCTTCCAACTCGGAGAGAAAGCGAGAGAGCACAAGTACACCCAGGTTTGGATCTAAGGAACGGGATGGACGCAAATCGATGGAAGGTACGTCTACTTGCGGAATGCCCCGGCCACTGCGGAAGCGGACGGAGCAAGTACGGGAGCAGCAAAGTTTTCAGCCCCTCCGGCAGCTCCGGTTGGGATATACAACGTACCCGAGGGCTGAGCATGCGCGTGATATGCATGCGGATGATGCATGGCTGTTATGACTTGTGTTTGTTGTTGCTGTGGTGGCTGAGGTTGGATTGCATAAGGACCTGGAGCGGCGATCATATAAGGTTGGCCTGTGGGTTGCGTGGTTTGCATCGCCGCTTGTGGTGGATTCTGCTGAGTTTGAACAGTGTACACTGCCGCCGTTGGATGGGCTACGTGAGCCTGCGAGGGATCAAGCGCGTGGGAATAGTAGCTAGTAGCCGAGGGCTGGATTGGTCCACAGCCGGGACCGAGTGGTGTTGAGTTACTTGAAGTGACGACATACATACCCACTGGATGGAGCTGCCCGGAAGTAACAGCAAACTGCTGGGGGCCTGGAAGTTGAGGCAAAGCTCCTGAGACAGGTTGTGTGGTGTAGAATGGTGGAGTTGCAGTGGATAGTGACTGAGATGTCTGGCCTTGAGGTTGAAGAGTCATCACTTGAACGGCCTGTCCAGCTGCATTTGGGGCGACTGAGACCATACCGGGACCACCAACACCCCGCGGATAGGTGGTTACTGGTCCAGCGGTTTGTTGCGTCATTCCGGTTCGAGAAGTAGACACAGATGGCATCACCTGAGTTTGTTGCACAAACGTCGGTATGGAAGTGACCCCTTTATTGCGACCTTCGAAATTTAAAAAAGAACAAAGAAAATCAGGAAATAAGTAAGATTAAGTAAACTTCAGATACAAAACGGATGGTATGCACTCATTTTGTTGCTTTTATAACTCACCGAAATGTTGACGGGCTGTACAGCATTCACACTACAGACTTCGACTTCGAACCGAGGATTATCCTCATCTATTAACCCAACGGAGGGAAGGCAGAAAGTACAAACCAAAGCTAATTTCTTTGCTGCTCTTTGCCAATTCATAGCCTGAGGGTCGAATCGTTTCTTCCTGCCCTATCCAGCATACGGGATATAACACGCAAAGGTAGGCGATAGATAGACATACTAATAACATGTCTAAGCTATTACCTAAGTTAGAAAGTGACCATAAGCGCATAATACGGGACGATATATCCCACCATTGTTCACTCAATGTCCCTAGCGCACTCGAGCGATAATTCGAAGACATATGGTGGGATGCAGACAGCTTATGCGCATTCCCAAAGCAGAAAATCCGATTTCCGCAGCGGTACAGTAGACGACTAGGAGCCGGAAACCGGCGAAAAAGTTAAAATATCATTGTTGGTAGTTAAATTTTGTTAGAATTTACCAAGGATCCTGGTTGAAACGACTTGGGTTCAATTCAGCTCTTTCGAACCCAGACATGCAGTCACCAGTGCGAAATTCCAATGAGAGGCACTCGTGCATCAATAAAAATCTTAACAGAACCAAACACACAGATGTATACACATGAGCCCGCGGATGTGTCGAGAGACGGATGCTATCGCTTGAATGCAGCTCCAATTCACACAACGAATGTGAAGGCATGTGACCGAATCGAAGGTGTACTCAAGCGCTAACATCCTGCTCTCCGTGCAGTCGTGGGTTTATTTGATTCGATCCATTTCTTTTTGTCACGTGGTATATGTAGAAACTACTTACTGGAATTTCGCACCAGTGACTATGTTCGCGTTCAAAAGAGACGAATTAAACTGAAGCAATTTTAAACAAGGCTGCAGTGAATTGCGACAAAATTCAACTAATGACAACGCTGCTGTGATACTGATTCCGTTACCAGCGTTGGGGAACACTCTGTCACAAAGCCAAAGAACTAGCAGTTGGATTTGGGAAGTTTTCAGCCTAATCTGAGTAATAGTTATCGACGATAATTGAAACGTTGGTGAATTACATCATCAACCAATAATGTTGTTTTAATAATATCATAAGATGTACAATCGGAATGGATGCTGTTTCAATTTCACACGACTGTGACGATATGGATTTAGAACGTTATCTTCCGGATAGAAAATATTTAACCAGGCGCCGGTGAGATAAACCGAACCATAAGATGAGCTAAACAAAAAATAAATGAAGAACAGTGTTTATTTTTCATATAAAACGGATGACTTTTCAAACTCAACTATTAATGTACCCACGCAATGCAACAACTTCTAAAAGCAATCCCAGAATAACACACTTAAGATACCAATCACAGTTCGGTGGATAACTTTAAACCCTGCGATCAACTGGCGAGTTCTCTTTTTAAACAGTGAGTAAAAATGATGCGGATCAGATAGTAAATAACACATACTCGAAAGGCCCAGCAGTACTAGAGCACCGGCAGCCACGGAACTGAAATTTGGAGTCGCACAGAGTTAAAAAAGGGACCAAAAGATCAGGTGTGCGTGGTAGCGATTTGGGGTTAAGAAAAGACGCACATCGTCGATATAAATGGAGATGATGGACAAAGTAAAGCATTGAACTTCGCTTCCTGCCTTGTGTTGAGATTCACTGGTGACGTTTTCCCCGCTAGTGAAAACGACCAAATATTGAGAACCAAACTTTCCATACTTTCGTTATCTAACTTGGAGAAGTTTATGGTTCTTTGCTAAGTCACCGTTGACTTCGATTCCCTTAAATTTGTGCATGCGATAACCTTCCAAGAATGTTCCGAAATTTTTCAGCAGTAAATTCAGGTCCTAAATAGTCCACCGAGCATTGACGTTGCGACTTGAAATAACATTTTATGGCTTAATGAACCAAATACGTAAATATGCTACTAACCAGTAATATGATTCTTAATTTGTCACAGTGAGTACTCAGGCGAACTACACTGAAGTGTGCCACGCGAACTGAACGGAATGGAAATGTGTGCACTCATCAGCTAAGTAAGTAGTGAGGGATTCGAGGGCACTTTAGGAAGCTCAGACGTGCAAAAGTAAAAAAATGAAAAAGAATCACATCATGCGCTTCGAGGCGGATAGCCAACTGCAGTTTGATCGTGCAGATTGGCCATTCGCCTCAAGGTGCTCATCATAAAGGTAAACGTATGTGCAAGAATATAAAAACAGGCCGCTACATCCAATCTCTGTTAAGCAGACCAGTCTTACGCGTAAAACGCCACTGGATGCGTAATTTATCCGCGCACAAAATTTGAAAATTCACACGTGTTGATTTGAAGGGTTGATTGGGGAATCACTGAGAATACGACGACATCTCACGAGTGCTAGGGCTCGCTTATAACAAATTAAAAGTAGGCTATTATAAGCTTGAAATTAAGCAGGAAGCGCACTGCATACAAACGCATACAAACGCATACAAACAAAAGGGTGCACGTGGAGCCAAATGTAGTATGATCCGCTCTAATCAAGTGATAATAGAAGGAAAAATAGCGATAGTCCCAAAAGGATGCCAGACAGAGGCCGGTTGCCATCAGAATGTGTATCATCTGTCTAACAAACTTTTTAATACGGACGATGAAAATGAAAAGAACAAGTGTTGATTTTTCCAATTTCCAAAGGCTGCAAACAATTGGTCCTGTCTACCTAGAGTATAAGTACATGCAAAGTAAGGCTAACAAGTAAGAAGAAAACCAGTCACTAATCGATCTTAAATGTAGATCACTATTACCAATGCGGGTTCCAAGGGGTCGTAAAAATCAGTTACTTTTATCTATACGGCATCGTGGACGAGCAACTGGCACGCGGACATGGCTGTGCACATTCGAATTTCCGATTTTGATCTCAGTGAAATATGTTACAGATTGTTGTGTTGTGGGGTTAAAAAAAGCGGGAACAACGACCCGAGAAAAAGGGTTAGCATGAGAAAATCAGACAGAACATCAATCACAGTGTACACTGATAACCAATACCTTAGGGTTGCAGACGAACTTTAGATGGGGTATGGCTTAAAGCTTTCCGTTAACAAATTAGTGGTTAAAGGAAATCAGCTTGCGGAAGAAACAATGTGCAAATAAAGAAATAACAGAATTACTTTTACTTTTCTCCTCGTGATGATGATGATGTTGGTGCTGTTGTTGCTGCTGTTGTGATTGTTGTTGCTGTCCACGACGTGTCTGGTTCGGTTGGGCCTGGTGAATCACTCCGGCAGTCGCGCTTTCATTTGTTAACATATTTGAGTTGGTTTGTTGCTGTTGTTGTTGTTGCTCATTTCCATTAAATTTGAGCAAATTCCAATCGAATACACAATCATAGGTATAGCCTTCGCGGTGGAATAGACTTCGGAAAAGATTACGAAGGTACGAATAGTCTGGCCGGTTGTCAAACCGTAATCCACGACAGAAGTTTAGATAAACAGCCATTTCGACTAGGGGAAAAGGGCGATCAGCAAACACGTTTAGAATTTATTCACAATGTCACCGTTTTATTGAATGACAATAGAAAATCACATCAGTTATGCAAACAGGGAGAACACAAGTGGCAAGAAACTGCAGAATAAGAAGTCAGTCATACTTTACTCGGTCATCAACAGTTCTAAGGAGATTATCTGACCTCTGAATAATCGTAATCTATTGACTACGTCGGTTGGGTCAAGCTTCGGCGTATGGGGAACACTCGTCTGCCATACCGCGACCTATTTTGGGTTCTTCTTACGAAGTGGAGGAGGCCATGTGGAGGTCAGCTGATAAAACGGAAACGTGGGATGAGAAAATGTACAGCGAAGATAACGTAGGCGTCTCCCATCTTTGTTGTTAGGATCCGAAAAATCCGTCAGCTTGCCGGTTGACAAGACCGAAGGATATGGCAGTGAACCGTGAATAGCGGGGATCATGTTGTCAATTTCTATCGAATCAGAATGATTGAAAAAGTACGTTTGCACAGTTAGACTGTGTTCCGTGTGTTGGTCGCTACACCATTCTTTTCTCTTCCGGGTTGTGTAGGTCCACTCCCTGTTCGGTTTGCATATTCACCCTTTTGATATAAACATGTGACTTTGGTAAAAAGGCAGCGGTCAGTGAGGCTTGACTTACTGTTTGACGCTGAACAATGATGATGACTGGCACAAAAGAACCGTTTATACAGCATAATAAATGGTCATGGACGGCGGCTTGTTCAAACCCGAACAGTAAAAGACACCGCGTCACATAAATAAATGCTTCAGTTAACAGCTTCCAAAAGAATTTCACGTTTGGTCCATTACTATTATGACTACTTCGTTCTTGACAAGATCGCTGAGAAACAACAGTCAAAAGCGCGGTACTTCAGTGCGAGGTCAATGGATTAAAGAATCTGGCGCAGCCATTCTACTAGGAGGAAAAACAGCCGTGATATCAGAATACTGAAGAACTGCCTGAGTTCCGAATCGGCCAGGTCTCACAACAGCTCCAGCGTCTACGTCTCATTATCAGCTACCAGATGTTGTCTCACGGAAAATCAGAAGGCAGCATCACGCAATGATTCGGGGTTCTTAATCCATTGCTCATCAGAAGTCGGTTTTTTTGTTGCAGCCATTTCTAATCATTGTCGGCTGCATCAGTTCTGCGTAGGCTGAAAAATTCTACTTTTATGTAATTTTTCGTTGTTGTTTCCCGTTATTCCTCATTCGGAGTTACATTCCGCGAATACGCTCGTTTAATTACGAACGGATTTTACTGGTTATATTTCTAAAGTGCTTTGTGTTATTCATAGTGCTTTGCTGTTACCGTGTTTTCTAACCTCTAACAAGCTATTTGACGACCGTTTACGCAAAAAATGTATATGCCTATCTAAAATCGTCGCCTCTGCGGAAATGTAAACAAGAGACCGCGTGGCCAGGAGGCTAACACTTTGCCCTCGCAACAGAGAGCGTCACTGGCTATCTGCTCGGTAGTGTACTTTGACCGTTGCTCCCGCATCTGATCGTTCCCTATGTACCCAGATTGCTATCCGATTACCGTAAACGCATGCACTTCGGTTTTCGAACAAGAGGTCCAAAACTCCGTATCCTGCCGGCTACCGATTGTAAATTCTTTCGGTTCCGTATGTGTCTATTTCTTTAATTATACGACAAATGACTATCTAGACTATCCACTGCTGCCCGCAGAATACTAAGTTATTACGAATGATAGTCTGATCAGACTAAATTGTGCGAATATTTATCCCAAGTACCATTATCATTATTATTATTGTTGATTATCGACCGCCCTACTAATGCCCCGAACGTTACTGTTTTGAAGTCTAGCTGCGGCAGCGTGTATCAGTCGCCACGCGTTTTCACATCATCCAATTAATCTTCAATATAACTGCGGTTGCATACCAGTCACTAGCGTTCATCTATGAGATCCGGATTTTACAATGATCGCTTTGGTGGACAACGAGAACGACTCTAATTAGTTTTTTACTTTCAAAACGCGAGTTCGTCACTTTATTGGCACTACTATTAATATAGTTCACAGTTGTCGGAAATACGGTATAACCAGGAAAAACAGGATATGTGGAATCTGCATCAGAAAAAGAAACAGATAGATGGATCCCTGTGATTTTTGTTATGTGGACGCATTTGTCAATTTGATGGAGTAGTTTAAAAACGAAAACAATCCATGTTTGTTTCGCATTGAGTTCCCTTTATTTGCTTGAGGGCGCCATGCCGCCAGTTTTTACAGATTACAACCAGAATAAGTGGTTACAAAAAAATGAATGTGAGGCGACGTGGAGCTAGCAGTCCATCACAAACGGAAGTCTAACTGTTCAGTTTATACATCATTCAAATTAAGTAAGACATCCAAGGTATCAATACACTTTACTGCCACAGATTGTCAGCGTCTCAGGAAACATTCATAGTCGGTTTGAAGGTAGGATTTAGCAAATGCCTTAGACCGACTACCAACGGTCAGTTGAAACGACGGAAAGCACCGGACATTTGCCTTCGTCAAAATACTTTCGTGGAAATGACTCCGTTATGAGGCAGTGAGCATGACCGACTCAACTAGGGGATAAACAAAGTTCTCGGTTATTTGGAAATCCTTTTATATACGCCTGGGACAACTAGCTACTTTGATTTTTGGAACATCCAGCTGCGAACATACCGAGGCTCCATCTGAATACAGAAACTGAATATTTATTTCATCAAGCACGAATAGCTCTGGATCGTTATGAACAAGATTCAGGATATGCGCTCCCTCACGCACTCGATCTAAACGACTTTCTGCGGAACATTCGACATATATTCGGGCTTCAGCGCACTCAAAACGCATTGTGATTTCTGTCATAATTTACCCGCTTTGGCAGTGACTTGTATACTTTCCTTCTAGTTATTATGATTCACAAAAGCTGAGCAGGGCAAGGGGCAGGAGGTAAGTAGATATATTGTGCGCCCAATGTAAATATTGCGGTGTGAAAATAATGTCGCAACGACACCACCAAGAAACGGGATACACATATGTATGAAATCGAGCAAGTTTAGTTTAAATATTTTCTATGTGAAACAGCAACGGCGGCAACTACAACACAACCAAAACTAGAATGACTGAACGTATCACACATGACAAATACAACGAGAGGGACTACACGAGTAAATGAGCGGCAACCGATTCCAGCGCATTATCGACCGTTTCATGTTTAGCTGAAAACTGATTTGGCCACATGAGTAGATCGAATAGTATCCTTTTTCAATATCCTCACGAATGGAAATAAAGACGTTGCAAAACCTTGTAGGACAATCGTAAGTGAAACTATGACATCGGGATGAGCCCTGATTGCATCCGAAAAGGTCATTGGCTACTCTCGGTAGTAATGAGGAAGACTGGATCACGTGACGAGTACTATTTGCATGTGAGAGTACTGAGACCTTCAAATATTGAGTGCAATCCTCATTTTAGGACAGCCGAGTCCGTTTTCCGAAAGTACCAGGACTGAAGTGGTAACATGACAGCAGCCTAAGATGGATAGAGGATTGATCTTCAAGAGCAAGGCCTATGTCAGTTATCCGATTGCCAACTGAGCTGGACTGATAAGGAAGAAACAAATACACACAAACCAAGTGTTTAATTTCCCATCAAAAGTGCAAAATGTTCGACAATAAGTGGAGTAATTTACAGACCGGCACTTTCGGGTATCAGCTAAAAAATGAGAACTTCGATGCATGCATGTGTGCACATGATGGAACCAGTCAAGTAGGGGAGGCAGTTCATTGGTTATATGCTTATGACAAATACAAGTAGATCGGAATATATAAAACGAATCGGTATTAAAGCCCCGATACTCGGATACAAAAAGTGCAGTAGGCACTGTAGTTCAGCACAATGCTCTGGTGTCTCTAAGGCACACTTTTTAAAGATAGTTAATCTGCGTAAATGAAAAACCAGCTCTTGCCTCGATTCGATTTTAACACGGAATGATTCCTGAAGGAAAAAACTGGTCAGTCCCGGTGACATTCGCTCTTGGGGGAAGCGCTGCATCCGTGGATGTTAGAAATCATTCATCCAACCATCATATGAGCGTGACGGGACAATCAAGTAGAACAATAAGAATACCGGACGCTTGGTGCTAGAAGCAAGACAGCATGGCCAACTAGAACCACATTCATAACTGCAGTCCCGAACTGAAATTACTACCATCATGTTATCACAGTTCGTCAACATAAAAAATGTCACGATTTCGAACTTGCAAGAATACCGATCCGATGATCTGTGAACACCTTATTGTTTGTAAAATGCTTCATACATGAATGTAACGGAAGGGGCATGGCTTACAGCCATTAAGGTCCGCTACACCGGGGGCGGAACAACTCTAAGACTCGGAGTGGCACGGAAAGGCATAAGGTCTCATTAGATCAGGAATGGTATCGAGTCGGGCGACAGTGAGTTGCCTTCTATCATCTGCATTGCAGATTAAGCACTCTGTTCAAAAGTCCTGAGATAATCCCTTACTTTAGTCTGAGCCGTCGAGTAGTATGATGCTTAGAGAGGAGTCATGGATCACGAAATATAATTGATGATGTGGAGCAGTCTGGGGGGGGGGGGCTAACACGTATGGTGAACGTGATACAAAGCAGACTTTTTTAATTTATATATATATATATATATATATATATATATATATATATATATATATAGGATA
>LUCM01002499.1:8203-67236 GCA_008360955.1 Fasciolopsis buskii | reverse complement strand
ACTACCTTGGTAGTTGCGTGTCCAACGATGGTAGCTCGGAAGTGGAGGTAGGCACGCGTATATCGAAGGCTCCAGGGGCTCACGCTGGACTGAAGCACTTGTGGCGTCGGCCTGATATTTCACTGAAGTTGAAAGGTCGTGTGTACTAAGCAACAGTGCGCTCAGTTCTGTTGTACGGTTGCGGGACATGGAGTATGCGTGTGGGCGATGTTCGTCGATTAGAGGTTTCCGGTGATCGATGTCTACGTAGTATCACCAGTAGTGGATGGAGTGACCGGGGGCGTAATGTGAAGGTTAGGGATCTAGTATTGGTTGCAGGTTCTGGGAACACTTTGACACAGCTTATGAAACTTAGTAGATTCCGTTGGTTGGTTCATGTGCTGCATATGGCGAACACTCGTCTACTGTGCCGTGCTCTATTTTGGGTTCCTCCCAAGGAATGGAAAAAACCATATGGAGGCCAACAGATGACATGGCAACGTGGGATGAGAAAATGTACAGCGAAGTTAGGTAAAGTAGGTGTCTCACGTCTTCGTAGTTGGGTCCCGAAAGACGTGTCAGCTGGCTGGCTGGAGATACTGAAGGACATGGCAGTGAACCATGAACAGTGGGGATAGTGTTGTCACTTTCTGTCGGATCAGAATAGTTGAAAAAGTACGTTTGCACACTTGGACTGTGTTCCATGTGTTGGCTACATCAGCATCTTATCTTTTCCACCCTACGCAGGGCAATACCCCGTTCGCTTTGGATATTCACTCTCCTGTAAAAACATGTAACCGTGGCGAAAAGGCGGCGGTCAGTGAGGCTTGACTTGCTGTTTAAGGCTGAACAACGATGATGATGATGACGTTTCCCCTCAGGCGACGCAACCGCTAACCTCGCATGACAGCACTCTGGGTGACACCTATAGCATTGCTCACTGGAGTGAAGTCACAATCAATGAGAACCGGCAATCACAAATAAAAAATTGCAAGCACCACGAAAAACTTCGAAGTACAAAGATGAGTGGGTTTAAATCCCTTAACTATCAAACAAACTGTAGTGGCCATGGTTACCTGTATGCGTAAAGATACATATGCTGGAATGAGTATTCCTTATTTTCATTTTCTGATTTGTATTCGCCCTTCACAGGATCGACCTATTTGACTGGTCTGTACTATCGAACACATTCACTTATCAGTTGGTTTTACCAAAATAACCGTGACCCAAACCCACAGGGTTTATCTGACTTACTACTTTTGATGTGTTTTTAAGTCCCAATGTTTGTTGGACCGTTTTACGGAGTCCGCTATTTTCTAAATTCGCTTTGGTTTGAGCGAGACTAAACTAGCTCGAAACGAAAGTTAAACAAGCAATTAACTGCTTTGGATTTTCCGACCGCTGGAAACAGAGATAAAAGAGCCGTGAAAAAATGAAGAATAGGAATGGGCCAAATTAACAAACAGACTGATTGACCAATAAAGATCCACCACAGTCAAGCAATAAGATTTACCTCTGATTGAAAAAAATTAATTGGTTGTTGCAATGACTTCGAGCGTTCTGGGTACACTTTGAAGGACGGAATTTGATATGCATTCGGACAACCAATTTCTGTTGCCAGAATTAAGGACTCTTGAATTTCACAAAGCAAAAGTTCTCACATTTCTATGCCTGAAGGCTAGTCCATTGGGCTTGTGAGACATCATGTGTGACAAGCAGTCGTGTACATTACTCGTTCACTGTTTAAGTACATTGCATAGATGGCTCGACCTTAGGTGATCTATCAAGATGAAAGTGCTCCAAACAACCGATCAATTCAAATGCGTGGATTTAATCGTGGAATCCAACTTTTTCAAGCCCTACGGATCACCTGATATGAGTTCAATGTAGCAACAAGTAAATCCTGAAAACTTAAGATACATAATGCAGATCCATGGAGAACCATTTGCGATCACTTCACGCACACCTGTGACCATTCTGTTCAGCATAGGTTAGTGAGACGAACATCGAAGTACAGCTTAATGCTCAATTCGTCAAATTAACTAACCGTAACAATTCTTCTATATCTATCTTTTGGATGAAATGTCGTACATTCATTTTCAACCTTAGTCAGTTCAACACAATTTCGACAGAATTGATTCTTGTTGAGAAAATGCTTAGCTTAGTGGCCATTATCGGCTCCGGTACACTACGGGGAATTTACTCAACCGTTTAAGGACAAGTTAACTTTATTTTATTTGAAGTCCAACAGTTTTCGATGAGAGGATACTGGATAGTGACGAAATAATGAACATTTGACAAGAATCGGTCTCCAAAGCAGAAGATTATCTTACGCTTAACGGAAATTGTGGGGCAAAGATGAGAAACTACGTAATAGGAAGAATGTTGAGTAAAGACGAAAAGATCGGTAGTTTACGGTAATCCTACGCCTGACACTGCTAACATGTTTTCCTCACCATTTTCGAGTGACACTTGGCCAGCTGACGGGCTCATCCATGTGATGACTACAGGAATCGGTGTGCTGTGGGCAATATTATATATATATATATATATATATATATATATATATATCGAAATCTGCCCAACAGTTGGCAGACGAACTTTACTGGTATTTCATCGCGATATACAGTCAGGAAGTTACCAAAACCTTTCCGGTAATCTCACGGCTACATTAGAATAATCAACTTTGGAAGGCAAACAAGCTGCCTTCGGCGTTTGCTACTCATGCTCTTGCGGTGCAGAGCACTGAGACGAAAAATGTTCAGTTGATTGGTCGTTGGTTGGATTGAAGATCATTTTACTACTGGTTCAAACACCGATCTTCAGCCCGACCGACGGCCAATCAATTGTTCTGCTTTTCTTAACATTTTTGTATATAGTTGACTGATTGCCTATAACCATGACCTCTCGTTTCAAGCAGTTCCACATGCTTCCTGGATTTTAAATCCGGGATTAACTCCCCTTCGACGGAAGTGCATTGTAATCTAGGAGTAGAACGCTTCGTTTGTCGGTGTAAGTTGTTTCACTTACTAATAACAATTTGATTGGAGATCACAAGATGATCGGCCTGAAGGCCTAAGTGAAATAGTCGATGGATAAAAGCATTGAAGTGCATGATACCAACGGATTTCCCTTGAAGATCGGTAGGCTACGTAAGACTGTTTGGAAATTTGAATTATCATCACAGATATCGCCAGGACGCTTGAGAAAAATGTACCGAAGCATGAGCACCAGCAATGAAGAGAGAACTTCCAAGACTCAAGTCTCATCTGCGAGTTTCAAAAGTTCGGATTTGTGTGAAACAGTAGACTATATCATCTATAAGCAAGGGTGACTATAACCCATCCAAATCTGACGATACGAAGCGCGGATACAGCGCTAGAGCATGTATACCAGGACCTACAGGAATCAAGAGCTTTGATGAAGAGGGTTTGGCACCGTGTACGATGATGATGACTGCTAACATACAGGAACTAGCAGCGTGTTGTTTTTGAGGCCTTTGAAATTGAGTTTAGCCTATAGATCGTATGATGACTCATTTCATGATTATTATGTGCCGCAAGTAAAAAACAAAGATTCATAATGGACCAATGTGAACCTTCCGGTGCAACATGATGAACGTCAAAAAATGGTTCAAACACGGTGTTGTTTGCGAAGGACAGGAAAATAATTAGTGGTAAATTTACACAAGTAACAATAAAGAAGTCTAAAATCGTTCGCATAGTTCTAAAGTTTGAAAAAGGCTAGATATAATTCAGTTAAACACATGAACATCAATTTCACAAAGAATCAGAAACGTCAGAGTATGGTTTGACTGGAATCACATGTAAGATAAATGCATAACGCGATTTGGAAGACAGCTTTCAAAAAGGATCGCTTCGGACGACGCCTACAATCTACTAAAAAGGAAAGTCGCCAAAAGTAAGAATAACATAAACAACCGATGTGATAACACAGTTTAGCCAACTATGGATGAGCAGTGGAGTAGTGACAATGTGAAATCATGGCATGTAGGACCGATGTTGTTTATCATCCGGGTCGCTCAAACTATAACAAGCTTAGATCCCCTGCCAACGAAATAGCTGCTGTACTCACCAGTCTGAAGGCTACAGTGATACGGGTGTACCGAAATAGTCTGAAATTTGAAATAAGAGCATAATGGAATGCCGGGTGGGAGGACTTGAGCATAGCGATTTGATACACTAAAAGAGTAAAATTTCAACACCGAGTCCTAAACCCGAGATGGAAAATCGTGAGACCATCCTGGGAGAACAAACTCGAGTAAGAATCAGGCGAACGGCAAACAGAAATTACAACTAAATTTTACAAAATCTGAATTGTTTATTCCACACGCATAAGGCTCGGAAGAAAAGATGAGACAGAAGGAGTGGATGTAGAAAGACGGTGGCGAAAACGAAATGTGTGTCGGCTTCTGCAGTTAACTGCTTTTTTCTTGCACATACCGCAAAGCATGATTGAAATATTCCAAACTAATTCGATCCCGAAACAATGGATAACACATGTAGCCTAAACAGACCGACTGCAACAAGCTCGCGTGGTTTGCCCGAGCACGAAAAATGTCCGCTGATCGACAAGTCCCGGAGACGAACATAAGGGCCACACAAACGATGTTTTACAGCAGCGACAATGTAAGCCGTATGTTCTCTACATTTGCCGCCCTTATACAATAACCTGAGGGTCGTTATCACCATCAAGGGTGACAGAGCGTGAAAAATTCATTAAAATGACCTGAACAACACCAACCGATCTATCGAAACGAAGGCAAAAGAGGAGCCGTCAGCATCAATATCGTATACAAACCGAGCAGGGAGTGGACCCACACAATCGCGAAGAGAAAAGGATGCTGTAGCAGCCAACAAGCGGAACACAGTCCAAGTGTGCAAACGTACTTTTTCAACTATTCTGATCCGACAGAAAGTGACAACACTATCCCCACTGTTCATGGTTCACTGCCATGTCCTTCAGTATCTCCAGCCAGCCAGCTGACACGTCTTTCGGGACCCAACTACGAAGACGTGAGACACCTACTTTACCTAACTTCGCTGTACATTTTCTCATCCCACGTTGCCATGTCATCTGTTGGCCTCCATATGGTTTTTTCCATCCCTTGGGAGGAACCCAAAATAGAGCACGGCACAGTAGACGAGTGTTCGCCATATGCAGCACATGAACCAACCAACGGAATCTACTAAGTTTCATAAGCTGTGTCAAAGTGTTCCCAGAACCTGCAACCAATACTAGATCCCTAACCTTCACATTACGCCCCCGGTCACTCCATCCACTACTGGTGATACTACGTAGACATCGATCACCGGAAACCTCTAATCGACGAACATCGCCCACACGCATACTCCATGTCCCGCAACCGTACAACAGAACTGAGCGCACTGTTGCTTAGTACACACGACCTTTCAACTTCAGTGAAATATCAGGCCGACGCCACAAGTGCTTCAGTCCAGCGTGAGCCCCTGGAGCCTTCGATATACGCGTGCCTACCTCCACTTCCGAGCTACCATCGTTGGACACGCAACTACCAAGGTAGATGAAACGGTCCACAATCTTTAGTTCCTCTCCATCCAGTATCAAGTTCGACGCTGCTGTCGTCCAGACCTGTAACAGCACTTTACAATTTGAAGGTGCAAAGCACACACCGAACTGAGCAACAGCCCTCGTGGATCAGTTCAATGCACCCTGTATATAGTTCGCAGATTCGTACAGGCCTACAAGACCGTCTAAGTAATCTAAAACACCTAACTACTGCCCATATGCCAGTTCGACTTGCTACATATGGAAGACCTCTTAAAACATCCTTCATTATCTCGTGCATGGCGATGTGGAACAGGAATGGTGAGATGGGACATTCTTGCCCAATGTCGCTAGTCATTTCGAATGAACCCTGTTTTTTTACCCGACAATAGACACCTGAGAGTCTGGGTGGAAGCAAGTTGACGAACGTTTCTGGCATACCCCCCGAGGCAGGGCATTAAATGGTACCATCCGGTAGACTGAATCGAAACCACTTTTCAAGTCGAGAGGTATCACGGTTGCGGTTTGGCAGTGTGCGTATGTGTGCCCTTTTCAACAAGCTGGAGAAGGATGAAAACCTAGTCGACGGAGCCTCAACCTAAGTGAAATCCGAACTGATGTTTGCAAATCGGCGGCAAACGACGATGCATTATCAAAACTAAGAACTTAGTAACTATTGGAATTAAACAAATCCCTCGATTATTCACACAGTCACTTCGTGTGCCCTTCTTGACAATGGGTATAATCAGTGATACCTCAGGATAACCGGATGCGTTCGTCATTCTAAATATCAGGAAGCAAGGACGTGAGTGATTTCATCAGGGCTTCTCCACCCAGTTGGAAATGAACTGGAGAGAGTTCGTCGGGACCGGCTGCTTCTCATCTCTTCATAAATCCAATATTCGACTCTACTCCCATTTCCGTTGGAGAGTCAACAGACACTTCCCAAGAATTCGTAACTGCGGATGTCGGACTAACTACATTAGCCCGCTCAGTCCAACAGTCGACCCTTTAGTGTCTACAACGAATAAGCACTCCACTTCTGTTGCACACGACTTCACTAACCGAAGTTCGCCGCCAACCGCTGATACGTGTAAGATAAAAAAAGTCTGACTGTTACACGAAGCGGCTGCTACTCCCATCTGTTCGGCAAACTTAACCCACCAGCTTTAACGGTTCTCATTTGGCTTTATGGACAATTGACGCCGCAGCTGTCGACGCATCTTATTCACCTCATTGCAGTTAGGGCGCTAGCGTCTTCGATCCATTAGGATCAGCGACCGCTTGAGAGATTCAGTTGCTCTGAAGAAAGACATATATTGGACCACAGGCGAAACCTGCTGACAAATGCATCGCCTGCTTGATTTGATCTCACTGCTCGTTGAAATTATTAGTTCCTCGGATAGTTTCTGTTCATAGCTGATGCGGACAGCTGGGGCCAACGGGGTTTGCAGTTTGCGTCAATGGTCATTGGGCTACAGCGAAAATCGCATTAAAGCTAACGCATGGTCCGATTCGATGTACTTGGACCAGTACGATTTACAGTTCTGGACAGAATTATGCCAACGGTAACTTATCGCGATATAGTCGATCTGACTCAGACCACCTGTCGAGTTAGAGCACCATGTTGCTGTGCGACACGAACTGTGTCGGAAATTCGTGCTATACAAAAACAAACGATTGTATGTACAAAATTGGAGGAACCGATCTCCATTGTCTGTTCGCTGAGCAAGTAAGGCGCAGTGCCCATCTGAACAAGGTTCCGATGCATTAAGGTTTCCAACTTGTGCATTAAAATCATCTGCTACCACTACAATGTCATATCCTTCGCTCTTGCGAACAAGGGTGACGGGTTCGTCATACAACTCATCTTTTTGCATGTCGGTACACCGGAGTCTGCTGGGGCGTATGCCGAGATGACTAATAAACTACACTTAGCACTATTATCTTTCGAATAGCGATTGATACCTGCTGTCGCGCAGCGCAAAATCGACTGTTAACCGGGATCTAGTCTAAAAAGGGCTGTTTCAGTCTTGCCACTCAGAATTAATCCCACACCGTGCTGATCTATGGCTTGAGCTGCTTCCTTGACGGAATATTAAGCGCAGTTGGTTGAATTAGTATATTTGAATCTAGGTTTCGCATTTCACTGACGCAGCGGACATCAATCGAAAGTGAGTCTATTGTCAGAGCTAAACGCGCCCTTTGGCCAGCCTGCATGAGAGTGCGCACAATGAAAGAGCCGAGATTCAGAGACTGACGAAGCTTGAGAAAATGTGAGCCAGTAGGTTGAAAACCCTATTACGACAGTGTTTGACAATGAACCGTTTGGTGGAAGCATTTAAACACATTCAAATTTGCATCTAGGATTCGGAAGGATTGACTCATTCCTCCCTTTCGCAATTATTAAACGTGCATTAGTGCTACGCTTTGGGTTGCCAGCTCACAACACCATGCACCGAAAACAGAAAAAGGGAAGAAATAATGAAGCATCAACTGCAAGATAAAAACTGAGGAACTACGCAGAAAAGGAGAAATTTCCAATACAAGATAGCGAGTGGCTGCAACACTAAGCTGCATAACCAACCACTTCTAACTATCCTTTGGGAGAACTTTATGGACCCCAACACGTGAGACAAATTGCAGCTGCACGGGCCAATCCATTGGTTAACGCCTACATAATTTTTGTCATGCCGTCCACTAACCAACTCGAATCATCCTGTCATCATTTGTGAACATGCGAGAAATCTGTCCCAACCACCTTCATCCATTCACATTCAGTGACTGTTCTTAACATTGAACCAAAGTGTCCAGTACCTTCCGCTTAACCCTTTCCCAGCATACTCTGCTAATAGTACAAACACAACCATGTTCAAATACCGAAAGTATTCACAAATCTCCTCTTAACGGTCATGTTTCTGAGCCGTATAGCTGCATTGACCTCGCTGCTGTTGTGAAAACTTGAGCTTTGATAGTTAACCCGATGTCACGTTGATTCCAACCGAGCGTTCTGTATGTCCAAAGACTTCATCTGATGTATGACTATCAAGTGAGATAGAACTACGCGGCATTCCAGAGTAACATTTTGTTTCCACTGTTCGTACACTACAAAGTGCAGCGAGAAGTTAGGAGCTCAAATGGAAAGCATTTGGTATACAACTACCAGCCTAGGTTTGTCGATCAAAGAGTGCTTATAAACAAACATCCTTAAGTACAACTGAACCAATACCAGTCAAGAGACAATCACAGTAGTAAACTGCAAGGAGAGCGGCAGTGAGATTTCTAGGAGAAATGACGGTAATAACTACGGGAATGAAGCCCAGCCGGTCCTAGACTTTCGTCGTTTCGTTCTTTCTGGAATTTGGCTTGGCACATCGTGGTATGTACTTGATTGATCAGTACAAATGCCATCATGCTGCAAAATACAGAAGCGGAAATCTGCGGAAAAAGAGAGGCTATCTGTAGGTATATCATACATTAAACATGCTATTTGTGCTGGTAGATTTAACAGGTAAATATATGCGTCCGAGGTCGAATCGAACCACTTCATTGGATACTGGATTTCATATAGATGTCAGTGGCATATTTATACTAAACATGGCTTTTGATTGGTCTAATTTGACCCTGTATAAGATTCCGCTTGTTTGCTGACCGTTCTTTTGTTGAATTCACCCTCGAATCGACGTTGATATGGGGAAGCAAGGAGAACTTCAAGTCAATTTGAATTTAACCGTTGTAAGAAATTAGGTGAATTTAGCTAAAAAAACTGTCTGTCTTCCAGAGCAACCTCGGCCGAATTACTTGCATCAATCAGATAATAAAAATGACGTGTAAGCCAATCACAGAAAGTGGCAAAAAAAATGGATTAGGATTACTGTTTCAAAGACAAAATATAAAGAGTCATGCATGTGCACAATACACTAATTCAGTTTTGCGAATGGATTCAGGGGAATGATGAATCACGTTAAGCACCAGATAAAACGTCAACGAACTGCTGTTCATTAATGCAAAAACGACTCAATCAATACCGCAGATGCTTAAAGGGTACGACAAAAGCTGTGCAAATATAAGAAACCGTAAAACGAAAGTTATTTAACAGATCGTTCATACATCACACGAACGCAGTTGGAAAATATTAGGATGACCAAGCTAAGCTACCTCGAACACCTGTTTCTATCTGTACCGCATAACCTTTTGACATGAATACTATCTACTGCTCGCCAAGATTTTACCAATAATAGGCACAATTTTGACGAAGACTGTGTTTCTATTACAGAATATCAATGAAAATCAACTTTGTAATTGTGACCTCAAAAAAGAAAATGATAAAAAAGCACACAAATTGTTATCTCCTCGGCAAAAAGACAATGTGTCTACTGTGTCCTCACCACGACAATAAAAACTGAAAATCAAAGTATGAGAAACAAAACAGAAGAGAAATTAATCCCTCCGGTCGGGAGACGCTTTGAATGGTCTTTCAAACTTAGGCGTTCAAAATGGGAGTATGAAACAGGTAGTCCCGTGAGTATCCATGTCCCAAATAACTTGTCTACTCAAAATATATAATATTTGCCAGAAACAAGGAAAACCAAAAGGAGTAAGATTTTAAGTGCAACGGAGAGAGAGGGCGGGAGGACGTGCACCATGAGCAACAAAACAAACAATGCAATTACACCAGGAAGAGGGATATGACCAGAATATCACAATACCGACACGAATGCTTGTCGATTGAGTTTTGATTTCTTTATTTGAGCTGTAACAAAATTGCGAGAGAACACGCATGTGAGCAAACGCTGACAGTTTGAAACAACTTCAACGAAACTGGAAATTTCTGTACAGACCCATGGAGACCGAGAGAGGAAGAAGTGGAAATGTGGCAGAAACGATCCGTATTTGCAATGGTGTCAGGCGTGCATCGTGCGCGATGAAACGAAGGGAAGCCGCTCGTATAATCACACAAAGAAAAACGAAAGCAACACTGGTTCTGGATTGTGCATAGCTGCGAACAAACTGATTAGGTAAACGCGCAGTATTATAAGCCTATGGAGGAACCCACCACGTATCTGCTACAGTTTGCTGATTCTCTAAGAGGAACTGACACCAATGTTTTTAGGTTCTGAATGAAGAAAGGTGAGCTCGAGTAGGTAAGATGTACTTTCAACCTCGCTTTAGGAAAGAGCTTGCAAGCCAACGAGACACACTAAAGCAAATCGGATCGAGGTGGAAAATTTTCACACAGCAGCGACAGGTTGACAAGCATTCTCATTACAACTGCAAATCGGTATAGTGGACGGGTAAAGACTTGCTGACTGCTTGAGCGGCAGTGGTCGAGTGGACTAAATGTCTACCACCGAAAAGGTCAGAGGCTCAAATCCCAGATTCACAGATTACCTTGATGATAGACACCAAATTAGCTGTCGCCCGGCTGACCTAATGAGACTTTGTGATTCTACGAGTCACGGCTGCCGGTTCCTCTTCCAAGTCACCCATGTGTAGTGAATTCTAGCAGCTACGCGGCGTGATCCTCTCAATAAACTCAATATGAGCGTGTTACGAAAAACATGTTTGAGAACGGTGAACTGTAAAGCACAGAATCCTTTGTTGTAGATAGCAACACATCCTATCAGGTTAACAAGTAGCTACACAAAATGGATTGTTTCCTAACTTTAAAGTCATCAGTGCCGGTGAAATCGAAGTGATTCTTTGGAACAGGAAAGTATATTTGTTCAAACGCAAAAGAATGTACCGAAAAAAATCCACAACATAAAATCCCAATTGCGTGTCGAGTTCAGCACCAAAACGTGGACCACATTTGAATGGTAACATGTTGGACCATATTTCGGGAACCTTCCCCTGAGAAACCACTGGCCATGCTCACAGACCATCTAAATAAAGAGTAGAAGATTGGAAGCAGCGATTTCAATTTCACGACCAAGAGGACGAAACACTATTTTGCACCTCATTATCGAAAGCTCAGACGCCGTAGTGACCAGCTGGAACTTCGGGTAGAAAATTTCGGGGAACTTAGAAGGCCCTAGTTTAAAATCATTCAACAGTGCGTTACCACAAAAACTGGATGGTGACCCATACCGGTTTAACATCTGACGACGGTGCATGGCTGGCGTGGTTCGCTAGTGCGTATTCTAGCAGATCTGAGCTCCAAACGGGACTCTTGACAAAGCTGCATGTTACCTGTCGTGTCCCCGAGTTTCGGATAGCGGAATAGCCATTAGTATTGGCCACCAACCGTGAATGAAGCCAGCCCAGACTCACTGAGTAAGCAAACCTACCTCCCCGAATCATGTGCCGTTAATTCGGCCTGTGAACCGATCAACCGGTTCACTCGCTAGTCTGGAGCAGGACTGCTGCCCTGCAGGTCGCGCGGGGACTAGAGGTGCACTCATGAAAGAACAGGTCTATTCTGGAATGGGGGACCGACTGGTACAGCAGGATATAGAGAAATCACGTACCACAACGGAACACCAATGATATGCTGGAAGAGCCTGGAACAGCTGGCATGTGTGGTGAACTGTGCACAGACGTCTCATCTTCTTTTCGCTTTTACCTAGTTTTCTTTTTGTTGCCATGGCTCCGACATTTCTTCCAAGTACCCGAATCAGGACCCGCTCGATACCGGAAGTTGACACTGGAATCGACAACACAAGCTCGGAACGTATTAAGTCAGTCACGTAGGGTGAACAGAGCACCCGTCAAACGTCTTCGAGATAAAACAGTGGATAGAACAAGGCTAAATTGAGCATTGTGAGACGTGTGGGGACGCCGCCAGAAGGAAGAAAAGAACCTTTCGGGTGGTGAAGAGGAGGCTATGGTTGAGCTGGACACTCCTTTTCTCCGGAAGAGAGCACGCAAACCGTGTGTTAAACAAAGAGGACAAAAGAGCAGTGGGCAGCATTCTGTTGTCCAATGCTCCGGGTATTATAGGAGAAATACGCATAATCATGGGGTTAACGGAGGCGGAGCTTCCAGAGGACGTTCAGGACTCAGAGGTGAACCTACCTAGTTAGTACGGATCCGAAGCTGCCGAGGCGGACGAGGAATGGAGCCGTATGTGCGCATTGGGGTTCCGGCACACCTGGTGGACATGCAATACTGACCAAAGTGGTTTCGACGAGGTATTGTGGGCGAGGGTGAAATCTTCAGCAATGGATATGTCGTGATTGTGATGACTTGCTGCTCATCTAGATCTGCTCAACTCCTTGGTTCTTTCGGCGGTTGATGAACAGTTTGGAAATAAGAGACCTCAACGCTCCATACATTTTTGGGGGATCCGGCTCCTTGACATCAGCTGCCGAAAGGTTGCCCCTCAATCTGTTGAAGGCATAACGGGAGCTCGCACTGCACCAACGCGCACATGAACCCAGACCTATTCTAAATC
Source organism: Fasciolopsis buskii (assembly GCA_008360955.1). Classification (NCBI taxonomy): domain Eukaryota; kingdom Metazoa; phylum Platyhelminthes; class Trematoda; order Plagiorchiida; family Fasciolidae; genus Fasciolopsis; species Fasciolopsis buskii. The sequence continues at coordinate 54,314 of LUCM01002499.1, read as the reverse complement.
TGATATATACACCGACAGCCTCTTACGTGTCCCACACAAACACGATAACACCATTAGGCACTAATGATCACGCCAATCTCTCGGTCGATTGAAATAAGAAACACTAACACTGCCCTCCAACTTACCAAAAAAACCTATGAACAGCGGTTGCGTATGTAGTTCAAATTAGCCCCAGATAGCTTTAGGCGCAATTAAGAGGACCAGTTCGTATCCAGAAATCCCTACGCTGGTAGAAAAAGATCCTATGGTTGACTCAGATTTTGAAAAGCTGCATTTCTGGAAAGACACTGTCTTAGTGCGTGACCCAGAGGTTTTACCTGCACCGCTTCCAACGCTGACTGGCGCAACAACAATGGTTGGACGTCCGTTTGCTGAAGATCAGATTGCGAGTCCATTCTATTTAATTCTGGCGCACAAACCACCCGGCGCGGACGGAATTCACCCAAATGTAGTGAAATAATAAGCCTGCCAAGTCGCACTGGTTTTAAAATGGCTTTTGTGTTCTTAAAGCAGGACCAGTTTCCTGAAAAGTGGAAGAGGAGTACAGTGGCATCCTTGTTTGGGGATGGCTATAATTCGCTGGGATTCAGCTACTGATCCGTGAGCTTCACCTGAGTGGCGAGAGATCATGTAGCACATAGTATGGATTCAGTTATGTGAACAGCTGCGAGACTGTCCACCTCAACAACGTGGTTTCCCGAAAGAGCTCTCTTGCCTATCCAATCTTCTCCTGGGACGTGAACGCCGGTCTCAAATGAAGGCAGAAGATTGCATGATGGATGTTATCTATGCCGACTTAAATAAGACATTCGATGAAGTCCCATACCACCAACTAATGTTGCAGCAATGATGCGTCAGTGGATTGAGGGTTTTGTGCGAGGGAGATCATTCGCTGTGAAGCGTACTTAGCCGAACACGAAGCTGCCAGTGATGTGTCCCAGGGCTCTGTCCAGGGACCACTTGTTCGTGTTCATAAACGACTTACCACAAGTCGTGAAATGTCCGTGTCTGACGCACGCAGATGACCTGAAACCAGGACGGATGATCAGAGAGCCTGAAAACTGAAGGCAGTCGTACGATGACCTGGACGTTCTTGCACATTGGTCGGAAACACGGGGAGATACAACTAGCCCTTCCAGGGTTCTCTGCTGCGAGTACCCGAACGCGATCGTGAGACGGGAGTAACGGTAACTCCTTCGTTTATTCTTTGTCAATTGATCGAAGCCAACTAAAGTACTGAGAGCAGAATGCCGCTAAAATGAATATTGAAAAAACTACCAGCGAATCACAATTGTGATTCTCCTAAGGATTTTTCAAAGAAGACACTCAAAACACATTCCTGAAGCTACAGATTAGATCCTGATGATGTTTAGACAACAGAGTATCAGGTACGCACATCAGACGAGCGCTAATAACCTCGAAACTGATCAAATGTTCACTGGTATAAAAACTGCTCACATATAATATGCAAATATTCTTTCACAGGAGACAGTCGTGTATCAGCGGAAGTGTCTGCATCGGATGAGTTTTGAAGGACGAAACTGCCATAATGTCAATGGGATTCCAGATTTGGATAATTCTTTTTTACTCTCATTCGCAAAACCTCTTTTGCAACAAGCTCACTGACTACCCAGTATGCTGCATTTCCTACTTCTATAATTCTACTGCCCTAGGTGATACTTCTTTATACCAGTATGGTAAATTGACCTCAGTATAACTGAACGCATCGAGAAGAGAGTAAAGGAAACAAGACTGGGTAGCAATAGCAAATCAGAGAAATTAACAACGACACAAAGCGGCTGGCAGAATTGAGCGAGCCGCTGATGTACAAATACAAACATGATGATACACATTATCGATCGTGAACTCTAGTTTATATGGAAAAAAACGAGCAAAACAACCCCGAGGTGGTGGTTAGAGAAACACGCTACACTTACCAATACCCAAATGTGTGTTGATACTCGCGTAGCGAGCAGTTCCGGTTAGATTTTTATTCTCCCTATAGGGAATGTGCTGATGTGATCGGCTGTCTCGATATTTCTTGGCCAGACCGAAGTCGATTATGTAGACCAGATTACCGCGTTTGCCCAATCCCATGAGAAAGTTATCCGGTTTTATGTCCCTGTTTAAAATGAACAAAAACAAACAGTCAACTAACAACACGATAATGTCTCAATGGAGATCGATAACAAACAGATGCGGAGAAGGTTCGCGTAACTAAACTTTGCTAGCGATCATTTCCCGGGCACAAAGCAAGTAGTGTCAAAAGAGGAGTGTTTGTGACATTGGAAACAAAATTTCCACTAGATCCTGTGAATGTATTGCTCAGAACAACAAACAGCATTCACAGTAGAGTTTTGGATTTAGAACTTAGCGTAATATTCCCGCCAGTGGCAGTCAAAACTATATCGGCTTTTCGTGGAATGCTGCCTTGTTTGGTAGATGGATGCCACTGCTATACCACCTAACGCCCTTGCCAAAACATTTTAAACTCTTAAGATATGAAAGTATACATTTTCAAGTTGGTTGACCTTCAGTGGCCTAGGAGACTATGAAATACAGTTAACGGTTCTGTAACGATTATTGATCTATGGGACATGCGCTATCGAGTTGCAGGCTTGTACATGTTACTTTTGACAATGAATCAACCCTTTCTCCCGGTACTTTTCCTTTTTCATTTACGATTCGGATAAGAGTATCTGTTGTGATTGCACTACTGAATTCAGCTTCTCAGGCTCCTTTCATCAGCTATCAGTATTCTGGCAATAGAGTGCGTCAATAGTCCTATTCCCCACGTTGCATTAACATAACAGACGTTATTTTCCCTGAACGGCAACAGTGTTATTATTATCACGGCTGGATCGTCCATCAAACGGAAATATACAGAAAAACGTCAAAAACTGATCCCCGGCGATTTCACCTAAGGAACACAGATTGTGTGAGAGCCAATGCGAAATTCTGGATGGTACCAACTATCCGACAATTAGGAAAAATTAACTTGATCAAGTTACCTGACTTTACTCTACAATATACCTGAACAGGGTCGCTCAAGCTCCGAGTCGGCTACTCGCACTGAACGAATCTCGGGATGCTCTTAAATGGTCTGCGTTTCAAACAACATGCTGAGGAAGTCCGACACACCGCCTTCTCGTGGCAGAAGCGTTCCAACCAAAGTGCGAGGAAGAAAGCGAATGCCCGACGCCTTCCGCCAGGCAGAACGGTTTTGGCAGTCAGCCTATGGGAGATGGCAAATCTTGATTCTAAACCGATCACGAGGCGGGGTACGAAGCATACAGCTGTATGCTCATCGGCATCTGGGACAACTGGGCGTACTGGACACCCAGAATGTTTGATTCGATATGAGTGGTATATAAACTGAGCAATCACTCACCGGTTTCCAGTGGGTTATGTGAACCGCAGACCATCCCCTACTGACTTTGATGTTAAACCATTTGGTCGAAGGCTCGGGACGGGGTCCCCTAAGTCCAACCCTACATCGGTTTGGGCAACCGGATAGTATCAAGCCCACAGATGAATAATGGGTTCCGACAGATCACCGATGAATTGGAGTCGAAGAATGAACAAACTAGCAGGTGCGGAAAATTTAACAAATTGTTTCTCTTTATCTCCGTTTTTTCGTTCTCTATGATTCCGTTGGCATACGATCTGCATGCATTTTTGCTATATATATATATATATATATATATATATATATATATATAATGTATAACGGAGCATGTTTGTGCAGCTATCGTATGCACACTGACAATTTAGGTCACATGTTCACTTGAAGATATACCATGATTTTACAGACGCGAACAGTGCCAGATTATGCAGTGTTGCATTTCACATTTATCTTATGAAACCGCATAAAAATAAGGGAAAAACCCACATAAAAAACATTTTGACAATGAATGCGTAGTGGTGTACAAATACGTTGGGCGGAAACATGAAGAAATGTGAAGACAATCCGAGGGAAAATTTGGATAAACAAAGGATGAAAGATTAGCGCACACCATGCACGTGACGATAATTAGGAGGTCTGAAGTCAGATTCGGTTAGTTATTGAGAAATCAGTAGAGTACTGTGAAAATCAGAGGACCACAAGCATGTCACGATCAATAAACCCACGATATCGACTTTGGATGTGAAAAAAGGGAGGAATTTTCCAACAGGTAATACAAAACTATTTTTCAAAATAACGAGGAACAATAACTTAAAGCCATTTTTCGTCTCAGCAGAATATGTAGATGGATAGATAGATAGATAGATAGATAGATAGATAGATAGATAGATAGATAGATAGATAGATAGATAGATAGATAGATAGATAGATAGATGGAGAAGGAGAGGGAGCAAACACGGAATACCAACTTCAGCCAATGGATTCTCGGGAACATACATTTTCCCGATGGGTAATACTATTGCAACCAGAAGCAAGCATCGTTTCTGAGTAACAGTAAGAAAACAGTGTGCAACACCGACCACCTAAAGAATTAGCTGGATCTCTTCGACGCGCAGGGTAAAGAATACAAGTCACAAATGGGCGGGAATGAAATTCAATAGGTGATGTCAACATTAATCACTAATTCGGTACGACGACATACCTATCTCAGAGTTTACCGAAAGCGGATGATTGATGGAACGTGCCTGTAAACATCATAACTGATTAACACTTTAAAAAAGCACGAACCGAGAAAATAAATTAATTCGATAAACGTGCATGCTGTTGCACGTTCAACCAACAAACTTAGGACTGGTCATATGCACTGTTACAGTTCCGTTCACCCTTGCAAATGCTCACCAGTCACGAGAATTGCCGATATAATCCGTGATAGCAGAAACGTCAAAATCACAGAAAATTAAAGAAAAAGCTTTCCATTATAGGCCGAAGTAAAGGGAAGATAGGTCAAAAATGGTTCGCAACAGACACAGTCCAAAGTGTTCGACTGTTCCTACTGGTTAAACAGACCTGAACTGAGAACGAGAACGTTCACAGATTTCCTGGAAATGTGATTACTGTTGACTGGGTCGGAAGTGACCCGAAGGTCGTCGATCGAGATGGAACAAAGCTCTCAATAAAGAATTTCTCATTTGTCATTCAAAGTTAGCCATCGACCGCCTTCACAGCTCCAGGGATTGCACCGAGCCATTCCAGGTCAAAAAACTCACTTAAACATATCGCGATGATTGAATGTATAGAAATGGATAAACAAAGAGTGGTGGATTTTAACTGACCATGTGAGAATCGTACTGGCCCCCGTGGATACCACATTGATCTTCGATATAATGCAATTTTTCAAATTGTGCAGGCCCTACCCCTTTTTATCTTTTGCTTCCTTGATTAATGAAATAAAAATGTACATCATTTGTCAGGAAGGGGGCCGCGGCCAACAGAGGTGTGCCAAGTGGGGAAGTTGGCCGGCGGTGGGAGGATTCGAACCCGCGGCCTTCACGTTCAAACGCCACGACTTTATCCGTCTGGCCACCGCCAGCCTCGTATTATATGTTCAAGATACGCTGAAACGTTTCAAGATAGTTCGTATACATTAATGATCACCGTTTCATCAGTTGGATGCATTTGGGAAAACAGACCTTTTAGATTAAGGGCACTGAGGCCAAGCGCAAGAGGGATTCTAGGAAATTTTGGCGAAGTTATATTCGGAAGGTTTGAGATATTAGTCAGTAGTATGCACATTTCCAATAAGACATTTCTTGGTTAGACGAAACGAGACTTTCCGTTTGTTCACCCGAAAATTTTAGTTAGCTATTCATATAATTACAAGTGCAATTGTAAAAAAAACCTGGCTACAGATGAGGGCCGACGGAACCATTGCAAAAGAGATGTTGCGAAGGTACAACAAAGAGGCCGAAAGACGTCTGCCTTAGGTGAATACTAGAAAAAATCAAGTTATCCACTACGACGGCAAACGGTATACAAGTCGTTGTTGCCTAGACAATCGGTAAGAAAATTTACAACTGGTGGCTGGGAACCTCAGAAAGACCGACTGAGTGGAGCACCGTAGCCATAAAGTTATCATCCAAGCTGTAGACCAAGGGTTTGTTGAAACTCAACACCACATGAAATGGCACTCATATATCATCAGTTCCGCATGACCACTAGGTGCTGTTTATAATAACCGACTCCCAGAAGAATGAGTTCTTTGTAAGCCTTGCAAACGATCTACAGAAACTAACGTCGTTTTAAAACTTCGTCTGCCTATACCGTTCATGACCCCAGTGTCTTAGAAAGCCAGTGATGAAAATTTTAGCATATTAAGTTTAACCATATAAAAGGTGCTTGTGTGTGCATATTATAGCATACAGCGGTCAAGTTTGAACGTACTGACTATTTGGATGGTGAACTATCCGAATAATCTGTTATTTCTCAAAGTATTCCAGAGCCATTTCGAAACCAGTCCGAAGTGCCATCCGATTAGCTAATTTTGACGTCTCGTTCACATAAATCCGAAAAGTAATCTACTTTATATGGGTACACTGGCACATGGGTACTGAGAGGTGCGCTGATTATCCGTTCAATGATCTACAATCTGCTGGCATGGGCACGCTTGTCAAGTCTTGTGAAAGCAATATTTTGAGCATTTTGACATGAAAGCGAGGTTTGATATAATTCCAAGATGCAGGAAGTAGTACAACATCAAAGTTGCAAGAACTGAACCAAGCCGAACTCCTCTGATAGAACATACACTAGGTATAAAATTTGCGTTCAATATTTACCCAGGTATCTACTAGGCTGAATGGAATAAATCAAGCGGTCGCAAAATGTGAATCCAATAACTTGGAAAAATAGGGAAATATGATAATAGGAGATTCAGAGTGAACGAACTGCGGAAATTCTGATGTGGTATTAAGTAAAGGAACGGCAGGACTAGAAAAAGCTAAAACTGATCACAGGTAAAGGTACAAAAAACAGTTAGCTACGCCCTTAATCCTGAGTCAGTAATGCACTTCTGTCTACCAAATTGGATTCACTAGTTGCAACGAAAATTACTTTCTTCATGTCCGGAAAGCGAAAAAGCAATGATGAATCACTGTATGAATGCCCTCATCTAGAATGAATCCGGAGCTCCAAGAATACCAGCACGCAAAAACGTGTATTACGAAGTTAACAGCTAAAAGATGAGTAGAATATAGCGATGGAATCGATCGCTATGGTCGCACATTTTGGTCAAGCCACAGAAGCTCCAACCGTTTTTCCAACGGCAACGTGTTGGGTTTGTTTCGTTAGTAACAAACCGACCAAACGGAACGCTGACTTGGGATGATCAAACAACGATCGTACAGTTTGATCCGTGTTTCAGGACTCTTTCGCCTGTCCGTCTGTTTTCACTTGTCTGTCCGTTTAACCTACCCAACATATCACCACGAATCGATGGATCATGTGGTATGTCAGCGCGCATCATCGAAATATTGTGTGGCTTGGAGTGCATCGCACAGATCATTTATCGCACATAAATCTTTTTGTCTCTTTCGCTAAAGGTGTCGGGGTCAAGAAGATCGAACTGCATCACTATGGATGGACAAGGATAAGGAAACCATGAGTGTAAATCTGATCACGTGCGCTGATGTGTGTAACGGAGAATCAACAGCTTATAGGCACAAAGCTACACTTGAAGGAAGTAAAATTAATCGAAAACTTGCCCAATTACTTCATGCGCATGATCTGCTGCCAACTGATGCAAAATTATAACTGTAATTCTTATAACGTACTGTAGCTATTCGGTTGCCAAGCCCTGATGGCAATCTTGCCTGCAGCTGCAACTCTGCATGGCTGCGATCTTTGGAATAAGACCTAGGTGATGCTCAGAGAATGGAAAAAACGGAACCTGCTTCATCTAGGGACGGTAAGCATACGAAAAGGCATTCATGACTTTGGCCAAGTCAGAAGTATGAATGCAGTGGAATGGGAATGCCCCATATCCGCTATGCTCCACTACACGGGGAGACGGAACCGCAAACCATGACCCCAAAAGCAGCGGCGTAGATCCAGGTAAGGTCTAAATAGGTCAGATGTGATGACGAGCCGGTGGACAGCCAGTTCCCATCTGCCGCCAGAGTGACCGGCGGATTTGGGATCCAGACCTCTGACCTTTTTGATGAAAGACGCTTTATCCATTCGATCGCCACCGTGAAACAGCCTAACAACAATGTGATGATATTTACCATACTTCATTCGTTTCTTTTTTCAAATCGAATGTGGTGAGATGGAACATAAATGATGGGAAAACAAGTGTAGGGCAAACATGTATCTATTGCGACAATATTTCCACGAGAACAACCTTAATCGGAAAAATATTGGAGGGAGTTAGAAGTAACTTAATCATTCAGTGATTAGTTATTTGGGGGAATTTAGTCAAGTAATGCCCAGAAAAGTGATTGGATTGTGGAACAAGAAATGTTGTTTGGGACAACGCTGAAATTTTTCGATATTTGCATCGACGCGGAATCCAACTGAAAAGATGGAAGTGTGTACTGGTCTCTATCATTCATCTGATCAGCATTCTATACAGTATCATGTTCCTAGCTACCTCCCAATACAACAATGGTGGTTGTTTGTCAAGACCTTCAGCACAAATTGCTTAAGTTTAAACGTAAATAAAAAACAAAATGAGTGGTGCAATTAGCTCCCAGTCGGCAAAGTTGTTTTGCTCGAACTTGAATAGACAATTCATAGTATTCGCAGTTCAACCGTTTCCAAAATGTGTTGTGGGACCCAGCTAGTTATCATTTACGAGTGATGCGTAATGACCTCAGAGTAAAATCATCTGGCCGCAACAATGATTATTATTTAGCAACCCAACATGTCAGAATCGGATATATCGACTGAGCCCTATAAAGAATTAACAGAAATGGTCCTCTCCTTAAGGAAAGTATATGGTGTAAAGAGGTAAATAATATTGTCCAGAAAAACCGCCATCAGACTGAACAATCATGCCCACAAGTGAAATCTCACTTTACGAACGCAGTAAAACCATGATCGCTATTATCGATTCACCGCATCGTATAGAAATGCACGCAGATTTGGTGCACAATGAAATTATAAAACTTGGAGATGCGTGAAAAACTTGCAGGAATTAAGAAACCACGGAAATCCTCATTTGTGTAATGTAGGTGGCCAGTTCATCACTTACAGTCTCCAAGATCACAATTCTTCCTTTCAATACCATAATCTTGCACAATTTTCGTAGATGACATTTTGCCCTAGATCAGGCCACTATGGGGCCTAGGAAATCGGTGTCCTTCGGTTTCCTTCGTGCCCACAAATGTGGTTAGTTCCAGTGGGTCGGTGACCGAAACCGTATCACTACTGGCACTTAAGTATGAAATGTAGTATGATAATCTCTGCGCTGTGACCTTTTTGAACCGCCGTGAACTTCGAACTGAGGATCAAGTTGGATAAAACGAAAAACATGTGAGGGGATAGATGGGACGAACGACCAACTCCAAAGAAAATCAATGGATTTCCATAGATTTCCTCCGCACCGCACCTCCCTTCTGAAACGAGTCTATGGACATTATTGCTCACAAAACCAGTCTCCACCAGTCTGAGCTAGGCAGACAATGTCGAGGGTCTAAGCTATCGGGAATGGTGAGCAAAGGCCTTGTGAAATATTTTGAAGATCAGCAATACCAACGGCCAATAGCATGGGCTGATTTGCCCACTACTTATAACGGAAATGAGCACACACCTGGTTACGTTGAGCAGAAGAAATGGCTAATTAACACCAAAGACAGAACCGAAATTAAAATACGACCCAAACATCATTGACAAAGCTGAAATCACTGGTGAATATCGCCATCCAGCTTGTCAGTAAAACGGCCATCAGACTTCGTGGTAATTCACCACCTGGCTTCACACGAAACAAAAACACAGACTTATGTTGCTCATCATTTAAAAGAGATGTTACTCGACAATGACCTAGAAGGCTATAAAACGTACCTAGTCAAAGAATCGACTACTACTAGAGTACACTTGTAAACATTTTGTCAAAGTAATACAGCGGAGAGAGGTCGGAGGGGGAGATCAACAGGGAATTATCACAACAACCCCAGGAATTACCTTATTAAGAGCATATAAACGGAATGCAGAAACGTTTATAAGCTCAGCCATTTACCAGGTTATTTGTGCATAAACGAGAAAACCATAGAGGGTTTGGAGATATTAACATTTCCACTTGATTAGCGGTCAGAGTTTGCAACTCTTTCCATTCTCCTGCTCATAAAAGTGCAGAAAACGAGACGTTCAAAAGATAGCAGGCTTGGGGGTACATCTAACGGGGATTTGAGAAAACCGCTACAAGCAGGTGTTTGTCCACTACTGGGGAAACGCCCAATTATTCGTATCCCAGAGCTATTCAGAATAAGTAACTATTGCAGTTTAGTCAGTTAGACTTAGAACATACAGATGAGTCAGCATGGAAGGTGAGTACTTTGAGCCCCCTTCGACTGCATATGCAACGAATAGCCAATTTGAAAAGATTTCGTCCTCCACTTCACTGGAAATAACTGCAATGTAACTCCGGGATATTCACTAAAAGTCGTAACGGATAAGACAAAGGAATGATGGATCAGCTGCGAGAGTAAAGCTTTTGTTCCAAAAAGTGGAAATGCAGAAAGCACTCGAATGACAATTTGATACCTATTTTCACTGTTCTTTTTCACGTTTATACTTCACTCTCATGACCGTTTCCAGACACTGTTTATTTGACTGTGCTATTCTAGACTTTTTACTTACAAGTGTAATTTACCGTGAATTCAAAATAAAGCAGTGGAGCGGAATCGGCATAAGCCATATGAAAAGAAATTGTGTGCATTATCCCCGAGAATCGGCAACCACTCCCCAAGTCAAAGTCACACTCAGAACCACAAAGTCCCTGAGTCACGTGGTAACCAACCTAACATCAAGTTGACTGGTGATGAACGCCTCTAACCACCTGATTTTCGAGATGATAAATGCGTGATCTCCTTAACCAGACAAATATCAGTGGTTTTTACAAGGGATATTTTCACTTCGCTTGTAAATTTATGAGACCGCAGACGAGTCTTTGGAGTCTGATGACCCCTACCAAGAGTATTATTAACATTAATACCAAAACTTCAACTGTATTCTTGAAAAGAGATGAACATAATACACCAAATGCAGAAAGAAACTCAACCGGTAATTGTCCAAAGCTAATGGCCGCTTTGTTTCCCATTTCAGCTGAATCAGTTGTAATTTCGACTGAAGTTTCCGCAAGTCCTTTGGGCCAACTGCAAATACAAATGAGACTAAGTGTTGAGAAAAATTAAACAAAAATGCGTGGCCAACCAACCGAGGATTTGAGTATAGTCTCTGTCGATATTAGTGGCCTTACTTGAGTTAACATTTGGACCAAAGGAATTACGAAAACCTCACTTGAATTAACAACTGTTCTGCTAAATAGTTAAAAGGCATCATTACGGAGGGTAAACACAGATAATCGTTGAAGAAAGTCAAGTGGGTCTGCTCATGTTTTGGCGCCGAAATTAGCGAGTTCCAAGGATAGCCTACTGTCAGAACACGGATGAATGAAATGGTCGTTAATGCCAGTTCTAATAGTTGAAGTTGTTGGCCGTCCTCTTATAAGCATCTCTAAATCCCACCAACACCATGCTCAAACTTCGGCGACGAGGTGAACTGAACGCCTAGGTCAGCATGAAAGCTAGTTATCGAACTACCCGGCGCGTGAACGACAAGGTCGAATACTGAATTAGTATCTGAGACAAATCTGATCATAGAAGTGGGGCGAAGGACACGTTTAGGAGAAGCAAATCACAGGAACATCTAACGCAACCAGAGCCCAATATGCCTCCCGAACTGAAACTAACCGTTGACTTGGCATCAGAGAACAAGTAAAGATAACTTTACATTAAACGTAATGGAGTTACGTGAGCGACTGTATATAAAGTCGTGAGCTGCCTACCTTAAGCAGAATACAGTTGCTCAATGAAGCACGACAAATTTCCTTGCCGTCCAAAAGCTCCAGTTTCCTAATTTACAGATACATCTGAAGGGGAAATTCAGGAAGTTTTATTCTTAGCGAGTTCATCTGGCATCTTTGCTTCCCCTGCACCCGGTGGCCATGTACGCCTGACTGAGAGGAGGGGAGGTGGTTCTGATGTGGGTCACCCTTAGCAAATGACTTGCAATAAAGACCAAAGTGAGAAAATTAAAAGTGCAGGTGTGGAAATGCTGTATGGCTGTTTAGGTATTTACGATGAGGGGAATACCGTCTGTCCCTTTTCATCACAAATCAGCACTGAGAGACTGTTCTTGGTAGTAGAAGACCAATCAACAGTCTTGGAGTATCGCTTCATATCTTCGTCATGAACGGTGTGAACCTGAATGTGCGCGGTGCACAGCCCAACAACAGGCAATAGGTGAGAACCAAAATAACGGGGGCGGTGACAAAGACGATAACATTTCGCACTTCATTAGTACCTAATTAGCACAAACAAATGACCTTGATAACACCGCGGACGGCAATATGTAAAAGACATTGCAAAGAAAGAAGGGTAATATACGGCCGTGGTTCACTACAGTAATGCGTCCGGAGGTGGCTGCGTAAGCGCGCATCCGGGTTAGATTGTCAGCGTCAGCCAGTACTTATAAAGAATGATGTAACGAAGGAGGAGCTTATTCAGAAAATAACTCATAACAAACAATGGTGAGGGCGAAAAAAGTAACAGCACCGCATCCGAAAACAATGAAATACATATTTTCCCAATTGGTATCTCTTTTAGAGATACACGGGAAAACAACACCGGAAATATGTCGGAACCTAGCCGCATCTACAGCCGGGAACTTGAGAAGATGAGGAATAAAGTCAACGAAGTACCCATGAAGCCCTGATTCATACAGTTAGGAAATTCAATTTGTGTAAACAGAAAATTTTTGTGCAGGTGAGGTTTCGACCACATTTCGAACAATACCCTTTCAACAATGTGTATGAAAAGACAGAACTAGTGATCGGCATCGAAAAATCCGACTGCTTTGCGCGAACTTATTCTGTCTAACTGTAGATTGACAATCGCAGGCACGTATCGGCTTTGAAGTCGCGAAAGAAAACACGTAGGTCACTAAGGAGCAAACAGGTAAGGCCCTATGACACAGATGTAAGGGAGAAAACACAGTGACCAAGATGTAGACATCTTCAAATGTCTCGCGTTATCCCCTGCGAATGCCTTAGCTACATTCCTACATGAACGAAATTAGGTCAATCTGAAAACTCTTCAGAAATTAAATGGCAGCGTCATCAAGTAGATAAAAAGGAGACAACCGATATCTCCATTGATTTATTGTTTTGGCATGAGCGTAAAATCGCACAGACATAGTTCCACCCAGAGACCAGGCGCGTCCATTGCCACCTCGCAGAAGTGAATAACTGTGGTAGAAAAAATCGAAAGATTATAGATAACATGGGCATCAGACAACGATTTGAATGCAAGTATGCCATTGATTAAAGCATTTTCCCGCATCGCCTAATGCCTCCAAACACTGCATAGGATAACCTTAGGAACGCCGATCCGGTAAACAGCTGAAGATTCTCGAGAGTCCACTGGATATCTTGTTTTATGCATTTTTTCACGTGATTAATTGAACAGCTACTCAACTTCGAAACAATACCCGTCGCGAAGTACAGCGTACGTCGAAAGGGCCAATCTGCGACCATGTTTGACAAATGTCCCAAACGCCTAAATATATTAGCATTCAGTGTCTGGTCAACCGATAAACCCTGGGACCCAAGACCTAAGAGGTTATTTATCATCTGACGGAAAAATATTCTCTTACCATTCTACCATTCTAGCAACGATGGGAAAACAACATGTTCAAATACGGAAAAACTTCCCATCTGCAACAATCATGCCTCTAAGAAGCATATAAGATCGACTTTACAGCTCTTGTGTGAACCGAACCTTCGGCCAATGAGCGGAAGTCACGAGTCATCACATTTCCACAAACTGTTGCAGGAAGCGGTACACATCCGGTCAAATGAATTATAGAAGGAGGATATATGACCAGTCGTTTTCATAACTTAAATTGTCTTAAATGCAGTCATTTTCCGACGCCACTACTAAGCCCGACTGGCTAAATATCTATACTGACCAGCCGGAAATGATCAAATGGATTACCCACCAGTCACCGAAACGTTCGAATCCCAAATGCGCCGGTCACTTTGATAGACCGCAAACTAGCAGTAGCGGGGCTCGTTACCATAACTGACCTAATGAGACCTTATGTAATTCCGTGCCACTCCATGTTTCAGGGTCAAGGTTGACGGTTCTTCTCTCCCCCCCCCCTTGTGTAGTGGGCCTTAGTGTCTATGGGACATGTCCCTTAAACGGAATTTCATAAAAAAGTAACCGCGAAGTCCGTTGTATGTTTTGGGTATATATATATATATCTGTGCTTATACAAGCCTTGTCGAAACTCACCCAACATACGTCATATCAGCAATTTCCTCTCCGGTACGCAGCGACTTACAAAAGCAAATACTTTATTTTGTATTCCCAGTATTTGACAATACAGCGTACGTTTAGAAGCTATCTAATAAGCAAATATGCTAGGAATTGCACAAACGTCCCGTTTCAGCCAGCATATGCATATCGTAACCATGACACGTCACGGGCTCCCTAGGCAGAACAAAGTCAGATTAACTCACAACAACCTGAAGCCCATTGTTCCATGAATCTAGCCTCGATAAACAGTGATAATCGGTGGGGCCACCATTATCCTTCAGTAATGTTTTGGTCTTTTTGACGTGGCATTCAGCACCTCCAAAGTGAGATCGCTTTAACGCCATACTTCAAGAAGGTTTAGAATTTCTAATTCAATATCCACAGGTTAGGACAACTCCTTTAATTATTACTCCAAGACACGAAACATAATTTGGAAAGAATCAAGATTCAGGCAGGGGTATAATTTTATATGAAGCATATCCTCCACCCAAATATGCTTTTACCTGATTTACGTCAGAATGAACGAAAACCACTTTGCTTCGGATAACTTGTTTAATACATGTCGATAGAGTGAAACAATGGACTTCTTTTGAAGACATTGCCGTCTTTTTGTTGCATAATTTGTTAGAATGAAAGGAATACCTGTCACCAGAACGACGAGATTCCTCTTACCCCGGGGATTTACTTTTTTCGTGTGAGAGTGAACAATTCGGGCAGAAATAAGAAAACGAAACAATTTCGCCCGAGAATTTCCTTCCAGAAGTGCCCATCTTTAAAGTGTATTTCAGACCATCATATGCCACGCAACCAACAACAACATTAACGGGTCCTTAGATTGACGCTATCCAAATTGTCTAATATTGCACAGGATAAGTATATTCCTTGTTTTGTTATACTATTATTTCACACCACATATCTGGCGAAACTCAGGGCATTCAAATACCAATGAAGTCTACCTGGACGACGCTGAATGAAATATCGATAACAATCTGTGACAGGATAACAGAAAGGAACCTCTATCGTGAAACACCATCATGAATATAAGTAAATTAGTGATCACCCTCGGATATGATTGATTTCTTCCCAGAAAATTATGCTCTTGGAATAGTTCATCTGTTTATTAAAAATTGTTGGCCTCATTTAGTTTAAAATCCTGGAGAAGTTTATTAGAAAATTTTAAATCGATCAAAGCTTTGAAATTAGTCCCTTATTCGCTACATAGTAACACCAAGAGATTTTAGTTTCGCACTTACTGCCTCACTGTAACGGTAAAGCTGTAAGCGATTAACGCAGCGCGCCTAGATGACCTTGACGTAAGGTCAACTTTGATGTAGACCCAGATCTGTCCTAAACGAAAATGTTTTTGTTTTTGATCACCTATGATTACTAGATCCCAGTTAGTGCAAAATACCCCAGTTAACAAATAATTACCCCCAGATCATAAGTGCATGTGCAACCGTCAGTAAAATGCTCGATAAATTATGTGTTTATTCTAAAGAGGCAAGTTTGCTATCACCTATGATTTTAGACTAGAATAAATTTTAAGACCCTTACGAAAACGTTCATAAAATCTTCATGCTTCAGTACAGTTTCACTCTTCACGTTCAGACGCGTTTTCATAGACATCCAGGGCCACATGTTTGACTGGCTTCATAACAGTTTACAAATAGATTTAATAAAGGAAACCTGTAAATAAATTCATGGTATTAGCTTCTTCAAACCTAGCAAGCACTTGGGCCTTAGGGACGATAACATTGAAATTGTTTGAATAAATCACAATTGGAAGCACCTACACATAAAATAAAAAACAAAAAATTTCACTTTGGAGGTGCTGGATGCCACATTAGGGTTCCAATCAGGACTGTATAGGAGAAACCGGTGGTGTAACGGAGAGCAGCCAACCATTTCAAATCTAATATGCAAAGCCTATATAGAAATAAACAAATAAGTGACAAGTTTGCCGTATACTGATAATATCCCTATCGCGCTAAGACGGGCTTAAATAATCGTTTCGTATCAGCCGCTTGGATTGAAAGGAGCATGTAAATCAGTTCAATTTTACAATCAATAACATAGCACCAACGCCTTCTGATTTTGGTAGTTACCTTACAATAGGATAGAAAACAGCCCCAGCACAGGTAGTCTGTTTTGCTGGTAGACGGCAGTTCTCTGTCGTCCGGCTCGTTACTACACCTGATCTGATGAGACTTTATATGCCACTTCAAGTACCACGGTCATCGTTTTCAGCACCCCCCTCCCTTACACGTTGTATTCGGTCTATGGGCTATGGGACATGCTGCTTGCACTGCAATCATAACTAGATCGCATTTAATAACCTTGCGAAAGCGTTTGAACTGAGTCTTATGTTTTCACATAAATGCTCCAAAACGATCGACATAAGAAAAAAAATGAGGCAGAAAATTCACCGGAAAGAATTTATACTGATCAACAGGAGCGAAATGCGATGAGCGATTTTTACGAGCCTACCGAATGGAAGAGTCAGCAAAGAACCCTATATAAGGGTCGAGCGAGGTAACGAACCGAGCCACATCAAATAGTCGTTTCCTAATCTGTTCGAAAATCTGACCTTTCTGGACGCCAAATTACTTATCCGCTAGCAATAGCCGTAGCCATTCAAGCACTATTGTTTTTGATCTCTGTATAACGTTGTAAACCGATTGAAAATCTCATCTGAAGCGAAAGTGAATTGATGTCGCGGATGTTCGAGGAAAAAGATATTGAGCAGATTTATCCGAGGTTATTTACTAAATATTGCTCAAACAGCTGAGGTTACAGCGGTTATTTTTCTGGTACCGAAGAATGAATCTAAAACCAAATAACTGAGCCTCTGGTGAAGCAAGTACACTCCCTAAGACATTTCTTATTGTATATCCTTCTGAATTTATATGGTTAAGCATATGGATGAAAGAACAAAACAGGTTAGTCATCGAACAAACAAAAATCTTTTGGCACGGTCATACGAGACAGATGCAGAATCCAATTCAACGGTATACTCAAGGGAATGAGAATACTTCATGTTGTTGGTCAGTCAGTGCAGCTCAGTTTTTACAAGCGTTGACGTTGTTCGAAAGTGTTCTTATTTTTCGTTTCTGCCTCAGCATTATCATCTCAAACAGAAAAAGTAGCATCAGGAACTATACAAGAGAAGGAAAGTTACGAATAAAAGAACCTCACTTACGGCGCCAATAAATCATATCACGTTTTATCTCCTACAATCATTTTCTATCTGGGGGGAGGGGATCACATGGACTAAAAGCTCGCAGTCTAACTGCCCACTGGTTAAAGGTTTCATACTTTCTCCGTTCCACAGACTGACCACCTCGAACCATCTTCCAACCATTACCTGCCTCGGACAACAGTACACAACGAGGTATTCTTCCTATGAACATGAGCAAAACATGCCCCAACCATCTTAATCCATTCAAATTCAGTACCTTTTCTAAACATTGAGCCCCAACGGACAGTACCTGACGCCTAACGTCTAAATTGCTCAAGAAATTTCCCCATCGTGTTCTACCTATCTTGCAAAGACAAAGATGTTCAAACACCAAAAGTCTTCGAATATATTCTGCTCTGAACAGTCGTATTTCGGAGCCATATAGCAGAATGGAACTCACTGCTGTCGTGTATACTCGACCTTCGGTCGGTAACCGTATATCACGCCGAGCCACAGAACCCTCAAGTTGGTGAATGCCAACCGAGCGTTTCTTATACGCGAAGATACTTGATCCAATAGGACCACCAGATTAACTGTAACAACCCAATTAATCTAACTTATTTAGCTTATCACGTTGTTCTCCTGCTTGGACCAAATTCGGCTTCGAAGCAACCGAGCCCAACAACAGGGTTTAACGCTTGGAAGCCGTAAAATGTATTCCATACACACCTGGACTATCATTCAATGAGCCAAAAAACAGCAATCTACCTGAGTCTTCGCTCGGAAGCGCAACATAGTTGGCCTATGTTAATTCAGAGTTTATTGTCTGAACAGAGGCGAACGACAATAGTTTCGAATGAGGATGGAGTTACCTCAGTATACACAGGATCAACGTGAAGTGGAATAATGGAACCTGATTAGTACTGTCAACTATAACGTAGTGCTCCTCGTGCAGATCCTAACACACCATCACTCATTCTTGAAAAATCAGATGAATTTGACGATTCGCAGATTTCAACATAACTTTTCCCGTTACGTTTCAAGCATGAGTGTTATGAAAGAGATATTCCCAATGCCACTGGGATCCACTGCACGGGAGGAGGGGGAACGCCAATCATAACCACGAAACTAGGAGCGACCTGGAACCACAGTCTTGTTGGCCCTTTCCATTATTACTTTCGCTTCTCATGGTTTGTGTTAAAGCATTACCAGCACCATGGAATTAAGGGAGCAACGTGTAGAAGGACAATGAGCAAACCAATGGGAAAGGAAGGATCTGATAGTAGATAAAATTCCTAATGCATCGAAGTTAACAGCCTCGTTAAGGTAACTAATATATCTTACCTGAGGCGCCTGACCACAAATGCCTGGTCTAAAAGGTTCATCACTTCACAAAATCATTTGCACATCGTGCGAGGGAACAAAACACTATGTAGGCAAGTGCCTCAGGATGGTCGGGAGTAGATGTCTTAGGCTCTGAGTTGGCCATTCGCTCCGTTCTCAAGTGACCGGCGTTTTAAAATGTCTTTGCCGAGGAAGTCTTATGCACTGTCTTTTCGTGTCAGTATGCCTACTGGGGTGCGAGGATGAGGGTGAGCGGCCGGCGTCCTCCATTGATAGTCAGTCTAGGGGAGTTGGCTAAACCTTGATTCCAAACCAAACACGGGCGGCTTACGATGCATACGACTGTGGGCTCACCGGCGTCCGTGGTGAAGGGGTGTGCTTGGCACCCAGGATGTCTAGTCTCATCCGAAGGGCGCATGGACTGCACAATCAGTCACCGCCCCCCCAGTGGGTTACGCGACCCTCAGATCGTCCTATTGCCTTGTGGGTCAGACCATTTGGGCAAAGGTTCGGAGGGGGGGGTCCCTAAGTCAACCTTTTACTTCGATTTAGGCAGCCGGGTAGCATCAAGCCCGCAGAGAAGTCGTTGATATCGATGGTATTGAGATGGGGAATAGAACTGGCGTGTGTTGCCAACTTTACAAATTTTCTTTTTCTTTTCACTTTTGTTTTCAACCTTCGCCATGATTCCGAGGTACAAAAACTGTATTCAGATCTGCGCAAAACAAATGAGCGAAAAAAGCGATTCCAAACGACCAAAATCAGACGTAATAGCTCGGCCCAACAGTATGATCTCGTGGCAACTTTGGCTTAACAACAAAGCCACATTGAAGGATTAAAAGATCACCTAAACAGTTCAAACGGCCCCGAAATCCATACGCTTAGTCAAAACGTTGAATCAGATTGTACCCTGGCGGCTGGACACCCCGCTGTCAAAAAAGTACAGATTTCATGCCAATGTGGAAGCATCAATCGGCCTCAGAGAGATGTGCCAGTTTATCTCGTGCATCAATCTAATCATGGGTGCACGTGTGTGTACAACCTAAGGCAATGTCTCCAGTTTACGCCCAGCCGCATAACTCCGGGAGACAAAAAATCTGAGAGAGACAAGTACAAACATCCGCGAATAGTTCGTCCGCCTGAACAGAATAAGTTTCTGTCAACCACCTGAAAGTCCGTATTTCGGTCCGTCGCTAGAACCAGTTTGGCGTGAGTTGAAGAGCGAGGTCCCAACAACGTGTGGGCATCGGTAAGCGCTCCGTGGGATTCCGTTGTTTTTTGTGCACGTCGCGTAATAGACGACGACGATGCGAACATGACCACCAGAAGACAACTCGGAGGTTGTGAGAAAAGGGAACGAAGATATCGCACTAATTTAATGACTCATCGTACTCCATAAAATGGGTTGGAAACACTTGCTTTTGGGTAAGTGCAAATCAACCACAATGCAGGGAGAATTAATTAGGAAAACAAATTCACCGGGAAGGGATTACCGGAACGATTAAACCTGCAAAACTAGACCGAAATGAAAGTTCGACGGGAAAGCACGCCTATGAAGCTGATAATGCGCACCATATACGTCTAGACTTGGCTTAGCATTCATAACACGGAAAGTTGTAGTAGATTTGTGTTGCTGGTTTAAAACTGGTGAAAAAAGGAAATAAATCAGAGGAAATGTTGGTACGAAGTGAGTGTATTACATCACTAATTCGAAAAGCAGATAAAGCGAATTCGCGAGAAGGAGGAAGGCAAGTTTCTCTTTTGACAGCCTGCGATACACGATTTTTTATCAATGGATGAGTGCAAGATGAAATAAGAAGTTAAGAATTTTGTACGGTACGGAAAAAGATCCCAGAAGTGGAAAAAACTGAGCCTAGATGGACAAACTAAATCAAAAAGGCCATACTCTAATGCTCAACAGGCTACAATGGCTTATAAATGTGTGTATATCAACAGACAGACTTTTATAGTGCACTGTAACTGAGGGGCGCAACGATTAGCAAAGGTGACCAGCTTTTGACAGGCAAAATAGTTGAAAAACGAACGTGGAGTCGGGGAAATCAGATTTCACAAAAGTATAACGCAAGATGCCAGTCCATAGAGCTAAAACCAATGTCACCAATGTTCTTGAACTTACTTTAAATGCATCTGATACTTCCATAACCATCTTCTCACTTACGTTTCCAAATGGTTTTTTATTTACTTTTATGCAAACAGCAATAAAAACGGTCGCATTGCAATTATTTATTTTTTATTATATACTGGAAGTATCGGTACTGTAATAATAGAACAAATCCATAACCACTGTCATAGTGAATGTAAACCAGAAGACGCGAGATTTTTAGTGCTTTAGAAATCCGAACGGTCCAAATGGTTCAGGCGTGATAAATACCAACGGGGGCGAGCAGGAAAAATTGAATTTCCTGTCACTACACTAATATAAGGTACCTCTACTGGTGAGGACTATTCAAGCTCAAACTATGCACTATTGGTAACTCCTAAACACTTTGCCCCGATAATCAGCTTACAGTAAGCACAGGAACACGTACACACAGTCGAGATGACCTGATATATAAGATGAGCTCAGGTCAGTCAACAGCACCGGTGATCATTCCGCCATTGTTTGATCTGATTAGTTTCATCAGACTAGTGGGGAGAAGTCGAAACGTTTGCACGATAACAAAGACAGACAGTGGTATACATTCTCACAATAAACATTGAGTATTCAGATTATTGAAATGTCTGTAACAAGATGCACAGCTGCCCCAATCTCTCGGAAGAGCAAGCACGGGAACTGTGCTACACGCAGGACAATAAGTGTAATCCCGATAAGGTCAATGCACCTTGCGTCCATCATTCATCGCAAGCTGTATAACAGGCATGAAGAGCAAATTCTCAATGAACAGTCTGGGTTTCGCACAAACAATGAAAGCGTCAATCAAATCATCCCCTATGACAGCTGCTAAAGCGATATTTTACTTTTCAAAGATTATCGACCCCTGTGTTCTCAGACGTTCCCGCAGTCGATGAATCTGTTGATAGATCTCAATTATGGCACTTCTGGTTGGGAAATTGAGTGCTTGAGTAGTACGTGTCCCCAAAACGTTATACCATCATATTCATCGGTTTGGAGCTTGTGGCCGAATTTCGCCACCCTTCGGCGTTTCGAATGGAGTATGGCAGCAACGCCGTGTATCCTTATTTCTTTTCAACTTTGCCATAGTGGATACGCTTCAGAACGCCTTAGCTGGTCTTTTAGACGGTGAAGTTGAACTCCTTCCTGGGAAGAGAGATTTTGACTTAGAGTATACCGATGATATCGCCTGACTGAGTGACAATGAACAGATAATTCAACGCGCGTTAGACCGATTGGTGATTGAGGTGTCCAGGCAAGGTGTGTACTTTGTATCTCCACTTTACGTTCAGGTGCGACCTTTGACTGGCTGCGCTATAATTCTGTGTCATGCTATTTCGTTACTATCGTCAGATATTTGTTTCCATTATGTTCTCCGTTCGACGCAACTGTTTTTCAAAAACCGTATCGTTTCTCAACTTGCTTCTGTTAAGGTAAACAAATCAAATCCAAGTTCGCCTCCGTAACCTTTCACGCAACAACCTTATTCTTCTTCAGAAATCCCTTTCGATCGCATCTACCTGCTTCTCTTTTGAACCCCTGCTCAATGGCAATATCAAAATTTTCACAGAGATGACCAACGCAATCTTTGATATTTGCTGCCCCTCGGAAACACTATTTGTCTCAAATGGCCGTATCTCCACCCAAAAACCGAAATCTCTAAGAAGATGCAAGAAACACTTCTACAAATCTCGTAATAACTCAAGCGTGCGGTACATGTCCAACCCATTGAAAGCTGAAATCCGACGCATCGACATGAAGTTTGCCAGCTAACTCTTAAGTGATAACAACAATCGACTCCTATGGCAAGGCATTCGACTGTTGTGTGGGAAGAAGGAGAAGCATACGAAAACTCCTGCTGATGTCGACAGTATCAGTTGTGCTTTCATTCATCCTTCCACTTGTACCCCGATCAGATTTGGTCAGGGTGATGATATGACAGTTCTAGAGAAGAGGTGCTCGACCTTTTGCGCACCACTAAAATTGCCACAGTGATTGGTTCTGATAGTCTGTCCTCAGCTCCATTAAGGCATAGTGCTGTGACACTGACCAATGCATTTACTTCTCTAATTAACTCGTCATTAATCTCCTCTTCCATCCCTGACTGTTGGAGACCCGTCACTATTATTCCCATCCCTAAATCTAACAATTCTACTGCTTTAGCAAAACCTTTTCGCTCCATCGCCTTAACGTCTTCTGGTCTTAAACTGACGAAGCGCGCTATACTTAAGCGCCTGCGTTCTTCTATGTACCCTGCTGACGACCCTTTTCAGTTTGCCTATAAACCTAAGAGGTCCACTTTGGACGCTGTCGCCTCCCTTATTCACCACATTTGTAAGTCCTTAAACGCACCAGCAAAATCTATGCGTTGCGACTTCCTGGACAATTCGTTAGCATTTGACTCAGTCCCACGGTCTCTTCTACTCCACAAACTGCAAACATTTGGTTGTCCCAGTTCTTTATTAGCATGGCTGTCTGACTACTTTACTAACCGAACCCAGTGCACATGAATGGACGGTAAAGTTTCGAGACCGTTGATCAACAACTCAGGAGTGCTACAGGGTGCTGTTCTCTCACCGGTTCTTTTCTCTACTTCCATCAGCGACTTATCTACTGGCTCCCCTTAGCATCTGTTCAAGTATGCTGATGATGTCGCTATCTCATGATTCTCAAAGTTTTTTCAACAACCTATCTTCTGTTTACGATTTCTCTGCACGAGCTGGTTTACATCTCAGCACATCTAAATGTTCCGAATGTCTGTTCTCTCTCCCTCGGTCGGCCTGCCCATCCGAAACGTTTTCCATCAACTCAAAAACTCTTACCAGGGTTGATTCTGTGAAATATCTAGGAGTTACTATTGATAAAAATCTGAAGTGGATCAATCACATTTCCATTTGTGTAAAGTCTCTGATAGTTGTCAAGGTGAAACGAAGCACCATCTCTCGATTTGCATACAAATGTTTTTTTTAATCCTTCTTTACTGTTCACCCATCATTTTTCCAGGTTTATTTAAAAGAAACTTTGAAATGCGTTGCCGCAGTCTATCAATTATTAGCCATGTGTCCTTCGCACCACTAACTGAATCGCCCCTAAATCTATGTGACCAACACTTATTAGCATGTGAGAAATTTGCTCACAAAATTCTTTCTGGTCCCACACATCTGCACAACGATCTTTCGAAGTGTCGCTCTCGTATTTCCCGTTTTTCGTTCCATATCATCTAGAATCAATATTTATAGAAACTCAACGGTCCCTTATTTAGCTCAGATTTCGACAAATCGTGACCGGGTTTCAGCCGAATTTTTGAGCAAACTATCACAATGTGCTAGTGATTATCCCTCGATGATTTTTTGTATTTTTGACGAGGTGACGAGCGCATTTTTATTTTATTTATGTATTATTTTTTTTCCTATTTTATTTTACCCTCATTTTTTGACTGAAATGCGACATTACTTATTGTACGCAAGTCTACACAATACAGTACAATACTTCAAAATGCAAGGTGCTCCTTTAAAATCGGCAAGAGCTTGTACCTACATTCATCCTCTGTAGCGAACAGTTCTAAGTACATCCGGAATCTGATTACAGCGGACGGAGGTGTTGGACAGGCAATCACATCACGGATCACTAAAGCCAGAGCGGCCTTCGCAAGCCCGCGACACTTGTGGCGCGGGCATGACATCCGGCTTCCCCTCAAGGAGTGTACAATCCCATAATTCCTAGTTCTTTAGGACTGAGAGGTCCGACCCCTTGCTGTGAGCATTCCCGTATTTGACTACCAATGTCCCCGAAGGATTACTTGAGTCTAGTGAGAACATGGAATGAGCAATGAAGAGATGTGTCATCGTGTGTTGAGTGGAGACAGTTATAATCTGACTGAGATAATCACTACATCGTTTTCGATGGCTTGAGCGTTTTGCATGTCTGCGAATCACTTACCTTTTCGTACTCTGTTTACTCGTGCGGGTTAAAACTGAGAGAAGAGATGCGAGGGTCACATTATGACTTGGCGTAGAGATATGACGGAGTTAGATTCGGTTTCGGGCGCTGCTTTCTTGACTGCTACTCAAAAGATGATTATTGTCATAGTTCCGAGACGCTCAGAGACATGGTTCAAAATAGATAGTTTGTCTGAACAACTCGTATCCCGTTTAAAAAACACACCGAAAACAAAAAGCCATTATACTGTGTACGATGAAAATGCGGGAACAAAAGTTTATGCCATTTATTGTTTTTACCTCTCGCACCCGTTCTCTGTATAGTGGTCTAGCGAACGAAACCGATGCAATTTCCCAAATGACAAAATACCATAGACCAGAGTGCATCATGACTGAATAAATAGATTACACCAGAAAAATCTGACTGCAGGTGGTTTAGTCCTGAGGTGTGCTGAAATTCACGACCTGAAAGCACAAGCCGCAAAGCCCGGGTAACCGACCCCAGATAACGAAAAACGAAAACACGATAATGGCATGACAGCATATAGAATTTTGTTCTTTGACAAGATCCAAGTAACCGAGTTATTGTGAACTCGTCTAGCATAACAAGGACTTCAGTCTATCCTATCACAGATTGGATGAATAATAACATTTCCCTTTCACTACTGTTCCGCATTTCTCGAGGACATTTTGTACCACATGCGCACTCATACGATCGACCCATATCATGAACACTAATTGACAGCCCCATTGATCCGGCGGTACGAACTGCAAGCGATTCCGGGAGTGATAAGATGTGTCGAACTTTAATCTGCGACGTGGTTGACATCAAGAACCACATTAAAAACAGCCGGGAGCCCTATTTTTTCTTCCATTGTGTTAAGTTAAATGTTCGTTACTGCGGATATTTTGTTTACACCGTTGTAATGAATGGATATTGAAAAATCAGGTAAAAACTAGACGCGTACCACACCAGTGAAACTGAACTGATCTGCCACATAGCAACTGAGACAGGTGAACGCAAGTGGGCTTTGGGAAGACCTAAATACAATCAAACAACACAACATAAATCACCTGTCTCTTAAAAACATTCGAGAAGTCACACTAGACAGGATTAACCGAAATTCAAATGATAGTTGACTCAAAGCAAAGTGTGTCATTTTGACTGTGGGACAATGATGCTTTAAAACGGAAGCCAGCTATGAAGTTAGGATGAGATGCTTTAAATGCACGGCTTGTCAATATCGATGATGACAAGTCCAACGTATTCTCCAATATAGTGGATAAAGAGAATCAACAACAAAACCAGTGGAAAAAGAGCCCTTAGACGGTTTTGCGTACGGATCAGGTATTAAGTATCCTTTCCAGTAAATATTATAAATTAAAAAGAGAAGCCAATACAACACTGGTTTGTATGATATCTGGGATCTACTCCAATCATGTTTCTATCTAACTGGACGATACCATGTTTTTTCCAATTAAACAATGTGATTTCCTGAGCACGAATCGTTGAAAAAACGAGTTTATTCGCCAAGTACTGTTTCTCAGTGTGTCTAGGAACGTTTTCCTGTGTCATCACAAACTTTTTCTTAGAGACAGAAAACCCTTCGATGTGACCTCCTAACTGAGTTGGCACAGCAAACACAATACTAGAACGTGGATCGCTTCCATGCGTGAGTACCAGTTCGGCCGAAGTGAATGACTATTCACATTTTGTGCTCGCAACATTTGTGAAACCTACCAAGCCGTACGGAAAACTGTTTACACAATAAAGCCAAATCTCAACTGGTATAGCTTCGAACATTTTTCACCAGTGGGTGACATCTTATGAAAGTTCGTTACAATGGCAGCGATAAAGGAGATAAACAATTCACGTGACCTACAACAAAATCTATCGCATCTATTAATGCGTCCACTGACTGCAGCTTTTCTGAGGCCAAGGAGAAGTTCTATCGGGATTTGTCCAAAGTGTGCGTTCAACGGACGCTGTGGTTCCTGTTGGTGATTTTGGTTCCCAACTTGGTTACTTAGCGGAGACGGAACGGCACATAGAAAGTCTGTTTTCTGTTGCAGCCGATCGGACCACCCGTGGCGACCGATTCATCTAAGTTTACAGCAAACAAAAACCTTCGTCTTAAAAAGCAGCGTCAGTCCACCTGGAGCCCCTTTTCGCCTTCACGGCGTTGGACTCAGATTGATCACAATGTCATTAGTCACTGATGGCACGAATCAAACGAGGATTCTCGACTACTCTAGTCCACTCTCGTTAACTCAGATCATGTTCGCTTTGGGCCTAGTCAGTAGTCGCATCAACACGAAAACCACCCGCACAGCACATCTAAGTACTGACGACAGTCGCCCACTTTAGATCCAGTCGAAGCTTTCGGCGCAGTTGTGATAACGAAGAAATATCCATAATCCGAGCGAGTATAAGGAGATCAAAGAAAACTTGCAACTGCATACAAGAGGCCATGAAATGTAAGCCTCAGGAATGAAAAATTCCCTCGACTTCAGCTGCTCTGTTGGATTTTCACAGATCACCCCTCCGGGATACCCCAGTTAACAAGATGCGTGAACCCCTGAAGTCGACTGACCAACAGGGCGAGAAATGATCGCGAGGAATAAGGAATAGAAAAACGTAAGAAAATGAAAAGGATGCGACTATCAAATATGGTCGCAACCCTTAACGACTAGTTAGAAGTGCTGATCAACGACAATCAAGTTTAAACAAAGTGATCATATAATCTGACGGTACACCGATTCACTCGCAAGAGCGTTGGAAAGGGCAATGTATCCAACAGCTTAGTTGGCTCGCTGCTACAGTGGACCTCCGACTAATGCCTGCAAGCGAAAGAGAAGTCATCGGAAGATAGCTTTTCTTAAAAATCAAAGGACTGCTGGATCAGATGAGCCTTATTTGGCCTAAATCAAGGACGGTGACGAAAGGTTAACACCAGAGTTAACGAAACTCCTGAGGTCAATCTAGGCAATGAAACAGGTTCTTAAATACCGATGTGGAGCGGTGATTGTCTCGATTTACAACAAAGACTTTAGGTTCTCGTGTGAAGATCAACGAGGAATTCGTTTGGTAAACATCGCACCTAAACTGCTCGTAGGCATTATGCCGCTAGGGCAATAATGAACAGGAAGATACGGACAGTCCACCGCATGCTACTGCCAACGTCGGGCCCAGCAGTTGATACAAAAAGAGGTTTCATCGTCATCAACAAGGTTTATGCTCGTGACTGTCGGCCGGGCAAACCAAACTGGTGTCACGTCGTTGTAACGCGCAGAATGGGAAACGTTATCTATGAAGCAGCGGCCGAAGACGAGAAGTGGCTTCGTAACAACAACCGACTGAGGAATTGGTGCACATCACAGGACAGAAATCACACGAAATTCCAGATCCCGCTAGGCATCTTTTACTTGCCGGCAATAACAAGCGCCAACGGTGAACCATCCATCTAGCCAAGATGGATAGGCACAGCTATTCCAAATGAACGAACAAGCGAAGAATTATAGTTTGACCATTTCGAAGGGAGATATTGGGGGAAAATTTCCAAAAAATCAATGCCGCAGTTCTCGAATCCGTTATTTTTGTTCAGAATCATTCCGTATTGGAGATATCGAAAATCTGCATTTAATTCTCAATATGCGCCAGTCCACTTTTGACGCAGAGGTATAGCGAGCATGCACCTCACCGCAATTTGCTGTTCGAATGAATAAGGACACTTAAAATTCCATATAAGCAGCGGATCACAACGTACAATCGCTTTGGTTCAGCACCAAATATGCCGCTGACCAAGATGTCTTGTCTTCTGCCGTCTTCCTGTTGTGTTGGGTTCTCCGGACTGTTACCAGACGGGGTGCGAAAATGGAAATCGTCATGTAGACCGACAGTTGAGCAATTCAATACTTAAGAGGAGCCGAATCTAGTCCATAGAGCATAATAATGGGATGAACTAAATAAGTTTGATTAATTGGGTTGTTACAGTTAATCTGGTGGTCCTATTGGATCAAGTATCTTCGCGTATAAGAAACGCTCGGTTGGCATTCACCAACTTGAGGGTTCTGTGGCTCGGCGTGATATACGGTTACCGACCGAAGGTCGAGTATACACGACAGCAGTGAGTTCCATTCTGCTATATGGCTCCGAAATACGACTGTTCAGAGCAGAATATATTCGAAGACTTTTGGTGTTTGAACATCTTTGTCTTTGCAAGATAGGTAGAACACGATGGGGAAATTTCTTGAGCAATTTAGACGTTAGGCGTCAGGTACTGTCCGTTGGGGCTCAATGTTTAGAAAAGGTACTGAATTTGAATGGATTAAGATGGTTGGGGCATGTTTTGCTCATGTTCATAGGAAGAATACCTCGTTGTGTACTGTTGTCCGAGGCAGGTAATGGTTGGAAGATGGTTCGAGGTGGTCAGTCTGTGGAACGGAGAAAGTATGAAACCTTTAACCAGTGGGCAGTTAGACTGCGAGCTTTTAGTCCATGTGATCCCCTCCCCCCAGATAGAAAATGATTGTAGGAGATAAAACGTGATATGATTTATTGGCGCCGTAAGTGAGGTTCTTTTATTCGTAACTTTCCTTCTCTTGTATAGTTCCTGATGCTACTTTTTCTGTTTGAGATGATAATGCTGAGGCAGAAACGAAAAATAAGAACACTTTCGAACAACGTCAACGCTTGTAAAAACTGAGCTGCACTGACTGACCAACAACATGAAGTATTCTCATTCCCTTGAGTATACCGTTGAATTGGATTCTGCATCTGTCTCGTATGACCGTGCCAAAAGATTTTTGTTTGTTCGATGACTAACCTGTTTTGTTCTTTCATCCATATGCTTAACCATATAAATTCAGAAGGATATACAATAAGAAATGTCTTAGGGAGTGTACTTGCTTCACCAGAGGCTCAGTTATTTGGTTTTAGATTCATTCTTCGGTACCAGAAAAATAACCGCTGTAACCTCAGCTGTTTGAGCAATATTTAGTAAATAACCTCGGATAAATCTGCTCAATATCTTTTTCCTCGAACATCCGCGACATCAATTCACTTTCGCTTCAGATGAGATTTTCAATCGGTTTACAACGTTATACAGAGATCAAAAACAATAGTGCTTGAATGGCTACGGCTATTGCTAGCGGATAAGTAATTTGGCGTCCAGAAAGGTCAGATTTTCGAACAGATTAGGAAACGACTATTTGATGTGGCTCGGTTCGTTACCACGCTTGACCTCTTGAGACCTATTTCTGGCAGCTTAGAGACAACAGTATAAGGGACTGAAACTATGGATCCAGTGATAAGTTTAAATAGTAATCACTGAAATAATCACAAAAAGTAAAGCATCCAGGATTTGTTCACATCGCAGCAAACCCGAACTTCAAAAGACTTAAAACTACAGCCTCACGATTTCCCGGCGGAACGGTTAAGCCAGAAATTTCATAAGAGGAACCTTGTATGGAAGGTACAAGAAGACGAACCAAAGATAATCAAAAAGGATAGCTCAACCATGTAAAAACGCATCTAGGACAACTGCAAGATTGCTTTGATCCCAAGGAAGCATTGCTGCACAGAGGCCGTCCAAAACTATGAGAAGAATCATACGTAACCATAAAAATTAAACGACGACAGAAAAAAGTCACATACGAGCATATATCAAAGAAAACAATACGGATTATCGCTGCGGAACGCAGACGTTCACTCTCAGCAGATTGAAACTTAATGCAAGTTCGAATCTTGAAATTTTGTACACGTTTGTACAGTGATTAAGAGAAAAGATTACCATAAGCCTCTAAATATAAAATACCTTCCTACAAGGGAGAACCAAAATGATAAAATACACTGAGATAATTAAAATGCCTACTTTGGTTGCGATATTAGTTATAGTGGTCATCCCAGCACTATGCGCATTGTTTTGGACAAACACCGCTAAGTCAATATCGCAATGACTGAGAGCAATATGTAAGTCGAATTACTTCAATTAGGTGACAGATACACATGAAGTAAGTGATCCGTTTAGAGTCAGTTTAGCTTAGTTTGGTTTCTACAACTACTAACTTTGCATCAATGTGCTATGGTTTTGATTACTACTCGACACCATCACCACCCGAAAAAACAGGAAGAAAGAACCAGGAATGATGAAACGTCTAATGCAAAATAGTAAGTTGAGGACCTATGCAGAAGAGGAAAGATTTCGAATGTAGAAATGTCGATGACTGCATCAATGAACGATGTCACTTATCATCTCTAGCCATTGTTTCGGCGGATCTCGCAGACCCCAACCCGATAATCTAACTGCACTTGGACAAGCCGGTCCACTGCTCGAACTTATACATTTTTCTCATATTATTGGTTGACCACCTCGTATCAGCCTCCAATCATTATCTGTTTGCGGATGTACACAATATATTGGATCGACCGTGATTTCAATAAAATATCTAATTCTTCATTAGCAAAGGTCATTGGAATGGTGCCAACTGGAAAACAACCAAAAGAGGTTCAGACACGTTCGATTTTACATTGCGCCATTTTTTTAACGTAATAAAAAGAGGACCACAACTCTGTAGAAATTGTGCCAGCAATTAGAAATTCCCGTTTATCACACAGAATAGCGACCGGTAACCGAACGTACGCACCCAGATGGGAAGAGGGAGAGTATGAGAATGGGCGCGAATAAAAGGCAGACTCACCGATGAATAAAATTTTTGCCGTGAATATATTCAACACGCGTGATGATCTGATCTGCCAGGAGAAGCACCGTTTTTAGTTTGAATCGTCGACCGCAAAAGTTGTACAGATCTTCCAGACTTGGGCCAAGCAACTGAAGCACGAGGACGTTGTAGTCACCTTCGGTACCAGACCACTTTAGGTAAGGGATGCCGACTTTGGTGGACAATTGCATGGGATCAGATTGGATTGATGAGACGAGTAGACGAAGGAAAGATGTGTTAGTTAGTCAACAGCGAGGGAAGGGGGCAATTACAACGTGATTATTAAAAAACCAAGTGAATCAACGTGAAGAGAGGTTAGTGTGCAAAAAGGAAGAATTCAAGAGTTTGGACAGGAAGACATGAAATAAGACGTGTGTAGAACGATAAAATGTAGAGTGAAGATATTTTTGCCTGAATGTTGTGTTTTCAGTGGATGCTAACCCAGTGCAGTTAAACCCAGCTAAATTCACCAAAGGGATTGTACCGTTTAGTTGCCATGCGCACAGACAGCAACAAGATTTGAGGAAACAGAGGTCTGAGATGTAAACTTATGCGATTGAGTGTTACAAGAAGTGAATGGAAACGACAAAAAAGAAACGAATTTTAGTGACAAGCTGTTGACAGCAGCTAAGGAACAATCGACCCACAAAACGCAAAAGATAAGCCCTAAGGCAAACCGATCACGATCAACTTTGGCAATCATAACCGATTCGCGTAGATTCCGAGAACAAGGAAGACGATGCATCTCATTCGTGAATATCTAGATCACTAGACGAAATGGTCTTCCAACGCACGAATGTGAAAAATATGAAGGGAGAAGAAAAGCGGACATCAGTGATCATTTTCGTCATGTGCGAATATTCACAGCAGGATAAATCAGATAGATCCAGCGTAGCGCAACTGCAAGCACAATCAGATATGAAACTTATGAGAAAGAATGATAAGTAAGACAAAGGCCGACACAACTTCTCGCTCTAATCTAACAAAGAGATCGTCCGGATTTCACTTAGTAATTATACACGCCTTGTTTATACTGACGAGAAGACAGTGATTATGAACCAATTCTTTTGATGCCGTGGAGAAACGAAGAGACCGCGAAAGATAGTCAAATCACCTTTGATGTAAACCCATGAAGCCCAACTTGAGAATTGGAATTCAAGAACAAAATAAGGTCTGATCATGTAACCGAATGTGTAGAGAAGAGGCGGTCACGCTAATGTAGTTCGGGATGAGCCAGTCACGTGAAAACTTTACTCATACGTAGATCATCACAGTTTGGTGTGGGTGTTCCATGACGGGCTACCTGAAGCAGGGAAATCTTGAAAAGTTTTAAGGCAAACAGTATGATTCTATCTCATCTTTTCCCCGAAGACTTTTGATTGAGCTAAATCAACTAGACCAAAGCGACACACAATGATGAAGTCTAACGAAACATGGGTAAGGATTACAACAACTCGTGAGGCTACAGCATGAGGTCGAAAAAGACCGCAAATATATAGAAGAGTTGTTACGTTTATTATCGGAAAAGTGATAACAAGGTCCCGAAAAAATATGATTTGTCAAGGGTTATTGTGAAGACATATTGATCTACACTCGAGTATCTGAACCGATAATCGGACACCCGATAACAGTTAGGAAACAAAAATTGCCTATTCCACCCTTATCGCTTCGTCAGAGCCGGTAACGTTGAGATTGGGGTCCGATTAAGATAAAATATTTCGAAAAAGGCAAACGTTCATGCACCAAGAAGGAAAAAAACAGTACTATCTGTTGATAAAACCATGTGGGATGGACGCTGAGTTGGAACGATTTAGACAATACTTTCACTGCACCTGCAGCAGCAGCAGCAGCAGCTTATTTCCCGTGGGCCTCGAAAAAGTTAGCGATATCGCTATTCAGCTAAGTAATAGGACTGGTAACCACAGATAAGCGGATAGAAAAGCATGAAAAACTCCAGGCTATATTTGTCGATGACAGACACACGCTAAGGTTAGGGAAATAGGGTAAACAAATTACAGTACAATTGACGAAAATGTTATTGATATAAAAAATATAGCGTTTAATTCATTGCATTTTGATAGGAACTGAGTTTTGGTCAACAGAAACAGGAATTTGTCGTTCATCGCCTATATTTAGACAAGGAAACATCATTCGCTGACTAATACCGGTAAACAACTAGAAAGATGCAGAGAGTAGGACGCAGCTCGGTGGTAATCCGATGGTTGAACACAGAACTATCTTCCTAATCCGATTCTGATGGGAATGATGTCATAAAGAGAGTAATGAATTATGAGATCACGGTCACCAAGAAGATAGTACTGGGTAGTACTGAAGATTTTTAAGGCTAAATTTTTGCTTCCATTGTTTTGATAATAAGAGCACGTCGGCAAACAAGTTCCAAGACGATCAGAAAATACTGCATAGCGTGACCGAGATGGGGCGCAGCTGAAATGAACCATAAAGTCAACCGAACTAACTCATCCATCGAAGTCCATTGCGCGGAAGTGGGCCAAAATCTCGGGTCTTACAAAGGCAGTATCAAGGACAATGTTTAACCCAATTAGGAACTAACATCACACAGGCGGATTTTTTTTAGCTAAATGCCTTTCTGGTTCGGGCTTCACAATTTCGAGCTTTCCTCGTCGTACCTATACAGCCTTTTTTCGGCCATTCAGTCAGTGGACAAATATTTTTATTCGAGCTTCAGACATACAGTATTCTTTCCACTGCCCGGAGGGATTAATTCGGCTATGGTGCCTGGCATAAAATGTATTGCATTGCCACAACATAATTAAGACGTCTCATCATAAGATATGCAACGGGGAATATACGATGAGACGAGAGGTCTAGTAATGGAGAATCCTCTTGCACTTTCAGCATCCAGTCGTCGGTGTCCCGCTCGCTGGGGTACGTCGACTCCTACACGTATTTCAGTCCCTGATTTCGTTTCACTTGACGTAAATCTTGCCGTATTCTGATGACTCGAATGCACAAATCATCTACTCAGGTAGAAGATCAGTTTGGTCCAGACAGACGGAGTTGCCGACGGAGCACAAAAATGAAGGTTGATCATCCACTCATTTGAACATATTAACCGTGGCAACTAATTTGAAAGCTTTATTTGCTTACTTCGTGAATGCGCACGACGGCAGCAGAAGAAATATCAGGGATGATGATTTGCAGAAAGGAGACAGTTTTCGCTTTGCACTCCCGGTCGGCTGCCCCTGATAACCACGGAAAAACTCTCTTCGTCTTACTGGAAATCACTAAAGCCCCCAATTAAGACTGGAATGAATATCTGCTGTCGGAATGGTCTTCGGATTCTATCTGGTTCTCGTATAATGGACCTCACGGCTCCCCAGCAAAGGGACCATCTCCGTCCGAGTTGTTGGAGTTCCGTCTCGAAAGATCACCATGAATGATGGTGTTTTTTAAGGTTCCATACCTGCGCCCATCCTTTTTCTCCGACTTATCAATGATCTCCTTACATCAGCTCCCAACCGCCTTTACCGTTTTACCGATAATACCACTCCATTGCTTTCTTACTCAATTGCTCGTCAAGCCACTACCAACATCATCATCGTTCAGCGTTAAACACCAAGGCAAGCCTCACTGACCACTGCCTTTCCCCAGAGTTACACGTTTATATAAAAACAGTGAATATCCAACGGGAACAAAGAGTGGACCTACACAGGCGAGAAAAGATAAGATGCTGCTGCAGCCAACACACGGAACACAGCCTAACTGTACAAACGCACGTGTTTTCAATCATTCTGATTCGATAGAAAATGACAGCACGATCGCCACTGTTCACGGTTCACTGCCATATCCTTCAGCATCTCCGGACAGCAAGTCGACGAGTCTTTCGGACCCCAATCACGAAGGCGTGAGACACCTACTTTACCTAACTTCGCTGTACATTTTCTCATCCCACGTTGCCGCGTCATCTGTTGGCCTCCACATGGCTTCTTCCATTCCTTAGGAGGAACACAAAATAGGGCTTGATATGGTAGACGAGTGTTCGTCATACGCAACACGTAACCTAACCAGCGTAGTCTACTAAGTTTCATACGCTGAAACAAGCTATTCTCAGAAGTGGCACCCAATAACAGATTCCTAACCTCAATATTACTCACCCGGTCACTCCATCCAATCCTAGCCAACATCGATCATGATGATACTGTAGTTACTGTATCACTTGCTTCCGATTTCAGACGAATCTCTGTCTGGGGCTGAACCATCTAATTCTCCTTCTCCCCTTATCTCACTTAAGTATCTGCCTTATTCTCTCTAGTAATATTTTGGTTCGAATTCTCTTCGTTCCATTAAATCACTTTCATTAGTGGAGTTTCCCACAATTTTTTCCTCTGGTTTTCGGCTCTTTCGTGCTGCGCACAAAGTTATTTTCCCATTCAGTGCCACAGGCTTTTCACCCCGGCTCACCCCTTTCATACAAAGCTCAAATCCACCAGACACTTGAATACTACAGTCCTGTAGAGCGGAGCCTTGTCTACCGCTTTTTCTCTTTTTGAACGGTCCAACGAAAAGCCGGCAGACTGACCTCAAATCTGCGGTCACTTGCTCGTGGCCGAGCAGTTGCTTGTCTCTTTTCTGTCACTATTATTTTGGTTTCTGTCCCTATGAACTCGCTTCGGGATTTTGCCTTTACCTGAGTTACGTTCTCATATTCAGGCGGCCAGTCATCCTCACCAAATTTCCATCCCTAGATGTTGAACTCTTTTATTTCAGTCGTCCTTCATTCCCCGGCCCCATTTTCCAAACAACCTACAATCTTCGCTTTTGAAACCGCAGTCAATAAGCTAAATCTTAATTGAGTGTTCCTCGCTTTTTTGCATTTCACATCAGAGCCTTCAACCACAAGTTCGGGATAGGACTCCTAGGGCAACTGTTCAATTCGATCTCAGCAGCATGGGTATCAAAACACCCACAGAGAAACCATGGGCTAGGACGGTCAATCCATGACGAGAAATTTGGCAAAAATCGTTTCATCTTACTTTCTAATTGTTTTCAATATTCGCCGTGACTCCCACGGCAATAGATATCGATCCAGATTTGTAAAATATCTACACATGCAGGTATATAATGAACATATATATACATATATGCACAACTAGTGATAGGTTCGACGGAAACGTTACAATAAACTTTATAACTCAGTGTACGCTAAATAACAACTAATACCTATATATATATATAAATAGTACCATAATATCATGCACAACACGTGGCATCCATAAAACAATGTACAATAATATCTCCCAAATTTCATAACAATCAGTACTCAACGTCACAAATGCAACTGATTTTCCAGTTTGTTTTTATCATCTCAAACAAAGTAACCATAAAATGAACTGAATTCAGGCCCATTTGGTAGTCTCCCGATCGCTGGCTGCATACATAATTTCCCTATCCCGTACATCAGCATCATCATTATTTATTCAGCACTTTTCCGTCCAGTCCCAGATTAGCCTTATTTTAATTTGTATCAAAAAGATAAAATAGGAAGGGAATGAGACGGACGTAATTCTCGTTTTTCCTGAGAGATTCGGAAAGACATGTGCCCAAAAGCAAACCTGAGTCCGTATAAGTGATTCATTTCGCACACTAGGTCATGGTAACAGTCGCGTTTCATGCCGATATTCGGTGAGTGAATAACCATTCAGTGATAGGTCACAAGATAAGCTACGACAACGTGAATGGTAATATTTTACGGATAACCAGATTGTTGTTTATGATGTGTTGGTAAATCCACTCAGCTATCGGTTGCATTGGACACACACAACTGTCATCTCACATACCACATTAAGCAAGCCCACTAATCGACCGACAGTACAAGTGCATTGCTCGCCTCAGGTTGTACCATGAAGTAGAGCTATCCAGATAGGATTATGTTTTAAATTTATGGTTGCCGTGGTAGATACACGTCGAACAGAACTTATTCACACATATACACATTTTTATTTGGAGCCCGGTGCTTGTTTTCAAACCGGCATAAAATACGAAGAAAATCAAAATCTGTATTCAGAGTTACCACTATCCCTGTAATGATAAGATCCCTAGGTCCAAGAAATAAATAATGGGATGGGGTGCACAAGTCAGCTGAACTAAACAGCATTTGAAATTACTTAACTCGTGCTGACTTGCTCCAGTTTCCGTTGTTACGTCACATCACCACATACTCACAACGGAAACGAAAGAATAAAAATGAGAGGAAAACCATCCCATATTGAACAGAAGGAACTACAAAGATGAGGAGAGATTTCGAATACAAAAATGACATTGGCTGTGGCATTTAGCCGTATCGCCTACTGTCCTAACAATCATGTAGCGGAAATCTCATGGACTCCAACTCCACAATCCGACTCCACTCACATGACCCAGTCCACTGGTTAAGGTATTAAAACCTTTTTGCTATGTCATGAACAGACCATCTCAACTGGTCTTCCCAACCACCTACATACCTAGAGGAACAGCGCACACCGAAGCAGCCGATCTGCAGACATGCCAAACACATTAACCTATTTTGATCCAGTGCATCACGTAAAGATCAGACATTTAGGGTTGCGGAAATCCTCCCCCCCCATCATGCTCAATCAATAGGATGAAACAACTAGCAATCAAATACCGACAGTCTTTGCATGCCTTTCGTTCGTAGCGGTTCTCTTTCGAAGATGAATGCCTGGACTCATCTCTGCAACACACATTCACCGGGACGCCATAGTCAGCCGACAAGCGGATACCACAGATGCCTCCAAACTGGCACACACATTAACACTTCATTCAAAATAAGACCACCTGCTAGTCGAGTGTGACAGTCAACGCTATACGACGAACATTTTCGACCCCAATTGCTTTGTCGGACTCTCGCAGACCCACCCTCCAGGAGTCACACACAATAAGTTGGACAATCTCATGAGACGTGAATTGATCGGTAGCCTGGGAAGTGACTACAAGCGGTTTTAGACAGGGAAACGCAGAGGTCCACGATCGTCCACAACAGTAGCAACTTTATCCGACGGATTAAAAGTACTGGCCCGTGAAATGTAACTGATGTGCCTGAGGGGGCCAACGGCCCACTCATTAATAAACAAATGAAAAAATGGATGTAAATATCAGTCATCCGTCAGAAATGGAGATTATCTGATAGATACGTTTGCATACATGGCATTGCGCTGCTGGATGGTTCTTCGAAGACCGTCACAGTGCTAAAATCGGAGGTAACAAAACTTCTGGGACCACTCTGAGAAAGGGAACAGATGCTAAAGGACTGACGTGAATCGGTGATTGCATAAATATACAAGAAAGTTTACAGATCTTGCTGCGAAAACCACGGACTCAATGGTTTGGCAAGAATCACATCCAAACTACTCTCGGGCATCATTCACCAACAATTATTCAGTGACTTTGAAAGATGTACGTGTCGGAGTTAGACTTGCCACAACTTTGTTGTGCGGCAAATTCAAGAACACAGGAACAATCTCAACAGGTCTAGATCTCTGACCTTCCTCGTTTGAAATCCTTATCCGAGTTAGTCAATGCATCGGGGCATTTAATTTCCTTTCCCCAAACAGCCGAACTGGAATCAGGATTTAGGATTCCCCATCACCCGAGTTCATTGCAAGCAGTGGTGTTGTTATACCTGAATTTTTCTCTACAATTTTATAATCAAAATGATTATACAGGTTCCAAATACTCACGTGAAAGTACTGACATTGACAGTTGCTTAGATAGGAACTTGTGTGATTCAATATATGGATGATTTGCATCCGACCGAAGATTCAAGTATTCTTGGGCCGTCTGAACGATAGTGTCATTATTTCCGAGAATTTCGCACCCTCAAAATGTGGAAGCAACTATCGCTGTCTGGATTCGGCTCAGGCGAAACGTTGTTCTTACAAAAGGATACTCAATTATATGGCTAGTTCCACCTCCGCAGAAGGTCTCAAATTGGATGAAATGTCATCGCGTGTATAGAAGGTTCGATTTTCATCCAAAAACTTGCGACGTTCGTGGAGTCGGCATGACATCCGCTAATCGATCAAAGGTCAAGCCATCACTGCAACGATAAGGCCGTTCCTGCTATGCGGCTCAGAAATATAGCCGCTGATGACAGACGATTTGCGAAGACTTTCGCAATTTGGACACAATTCTCTTCTTACTAGTAGTGGAACACGGCGGTAGAATTTTATCCGTCTCTCAGAGGTTAACCATAGGATAATGAGCTCCAAAGTTTAATCAAAAAAGTACCGGATCTAAGTGCATTAATGCGGTTGTTCTCGGATGCAGGCATAGGTATAGGTTGTAAGATGGGCCGAGGTGGTCAGAGGGTGAAGACGAAAATCTCAACCAGTGGACCGGCTCGCGTAAGTCCAATTAAACTACCGTGTTGGGTCTAGGATGTTTGTGAGTGGAGACAACTGGTGAGTATGTACAGATCTCGCAATACAAGAAACAAGAAAACTTACCACCACCTTGCATCAACTTGTAGATCTTCGCCTCGATTTGGAGTTGCGGATGTTTTGCCTTCACGCATTCTAGCTTGATGGCAACCTCCTCACCCTTTGCTATATCAGTACCTATGATTAGATACAATTGAGAAATTTAAGTAAGGAAGGTGCGGTCAGTCGAATTTAACAGAATATAAAATATTGTGGAACGTGAGAGGGAATGAATGCACGGAAAAACTAAATTTGTTACCAATGTGCGTTCTTACTTAGAAGGATGATGGGGAAGTTTGCGCTTTTCAAAGGCTAATTTCAAAGCCATCCCTGCTGTATAAGACTCCTCCACCAGATGATTAAAGCATTTAAGTAACGTCATTGGAGAAGGTGGTTTCAAATACCTTAATCGTGTGTATAACATCACACTGAATTTTCATTTTGCGTTTTATTGGCACACCAGTCTGGATCTTAGGTGGTGTTGTAGGGCAGTATCCAGTAGAAGCTAACTCAAAAGAAAAAAGGTACGCACCCCAGGTCTCCCGGGTTCTTTAGTGGTAAACTACGATTAGCTGTATCACGTCTCTCCCACCGAGACCTAATGCGGTTCGATTCCACTCAAAGTTTCGATACCATGGATCCAAGTCGTTTCGCCCCACTACATCAAGGGACCAAATAAGTCACTGTAAATACATCAAACGCAAAAGACAAACAACGTTTGCCGGCAGCCTGGCGCATTCTACATGCCTGTGCGATTACGACGTAGGTGACCCTGAATTACTTAAAGATTCGCACATCACCTTTCACTATGACCGATATATATTTCAGCCTCACCTTGTACAAACATGTAACCCGTACTGACTTGCTCCCGTTTCCGTTGTTACGTCACATCACCACATACTCACAACGGAAACGAAAGAATAAAAATGAGAGGAAAACCATCCCATATTGAACAGAAGGAACTACAAAGATGAGGAGAGATTTCGAATACAAAAATGACATTGGCTGTGGCATTTAGCCGTATCGCCTACTGTCCTAACAATCATGTAGCGGAAATCTCATGGACTCCAACTCCACAATCCGACTCCACTCACATGACCCAGTCCACTGGTTAAGGTATTAAAACCTTTTTGCTATGTCATGAACAGACTATCTCAACCGGTCCTCTCAATCACCACCTGCATCAACGAACAGCGGGTGCGACACGTGACACAAACACCTTGACCTATTCTGACTCAGTGCATCATGTAAAGATCGGATGCCAGGGATATCTTATGCCTATATTCTGAATAATTATGAAACGTTACTTATGGTCCCGATAGAATAGAGTGGAAAGCTCGTAGAGTGAAGTAGGGCAGGGGAGAGCTACATGCTACTGAGCGCGTCCCTGGGTTGCGGATAAGGAAACGGCCGCCATTCAGGTAGTTAACCGTGAGTAGGGTAGACTTAAGCCCATGGAATAAGCGATATCCCTAAAAAAATACCACGAGACCTCGCTGATGATACTGCAACGTGGCGAGTGTGGCCTACCAATCACCGTAGAAAATTCCTCTTCTTATATTTCTGCTTAATTGAATAATTTTGTTCAATTTTAGTCGGAAAATGAATTCTAGAAACAAATTTCCTCCTTGGAGAGCCTATTTATCTTGACTTCCGGATGTCATAGTTACGCGCACATTCATCTTCAAACAAAAACTGTCACTAAATCGGCGCCCATCACAATTTCGATTCCCGGACAGCATACGTACTTGCCCTGTCTGTCGAGTCTTAAGCCACAGCCGCTGACATCGATGATATCCTAAGTTTTTTCGTTCTGCTCTGGAGAGGAATGCATAGAATATTTCTTACATCATTTCACTGGACTAAGGAGAATGAGCACTAACACTGATTCCGACTGTATTGTTGATAATATTATCCACCGGGTCGATTTGATGAATTTGTTGTTTCTACAAAAGCAATTCTCAAAT
Organism: Fasciolopsis buskii; assembly: GCA_008360955.1. Lineage (NCBI taxonomy): Eukaryota > Metazoa > Platyhelminthes > Trematoda > Plagiorchiida > Fasciolidae > Fasciolopsis > Fasciolopsis buskii. The sequence goes on along the minus strand of LUCM01002499.1, from coordinate 12,075 downwards.
CTCCGTGAGAACTGTCGCATTGATAGTTTCTCTTGTTACTTTAAAATGATGCAAAAGATTCAGGCCGGAATATCCAGGTTGATGCTCCAAGAAACTGGCCATCAAAGGCAACGTAGAGCGATTACTTTGGTCAGGGGACGACCGTCTGTACCGAACATGCTAGGACACACCTAAACATTCCTCAGTCCATGTTCCCACCAAATATGAGCAATGATTCGGAGACATCGGCGACCGAAAGCAGAAAGTCGCCGGGCATCCTCAACGAGGATGGTCCAGTTCCCGCAACCGTAAAGAGGAACACTATAAACTGTGGTACTGTACAACCTTCTCTTGCGGGAAACCCGGATGTTATGGCGGCGCCACAAGTACCGTAGGTCCGAGAAAGTTGCTTTGGTTTTTGCAACTCGTGATGAGACCTTCTCCTCAGCACTTCTACCACGAGTGATCAGAGTCCTGAGGTACATGAAGCCATTGACTCCTTCTAACCAACCACCACGAAGGGTAAGTGCAGGCGCAGGCTCCCAACAGTCTTGCAGAAGTAGCTTGCATTTTGAAGGTGCAAAGTACATACCTTGCCTGGACACCTCAATCACCAATCGGTCTAACGCGCGTTGAATTATCTGTGCATTATCACTCAATAAGGCGATATCATCGGTATACTCTAAGTCAAAATCTCTCTTCTCAGGAAGGAGTTCAACTTCACCGTCTAAAAGACCAGCTAAGGCGTTCTGAAGCGTATCCACCATGACAAAGTTGAAAAGAAATGAGGATATAGGGCAGCCCTGCCGTATTGCATTTTAGACGACGAAGGGTAGCGAAATCTGGCCATAAGCCCTAACCCGACGTGAGGTATGACGTTACAACACATTCATATGACACACCTCTCAGTTGCTACATTTCTCAAGGAAAAGTGGGTACCGGAAAGCATACCATATGGCATGCAAAGTGTGAAGCAAGAGACCGAGATTGTATCTGGATTACAAATGGTAATTGCAAACGTGCCGTCATGTACGTGCCTTTTGGAGGCCCAACACAGATCTGCTTTTAAAGTTTTGAGAGTTTTACCTAGGGCCGCTTTTTGTTCCATCTGGAGTAATATGCGAAAGTTGAAAGCTGCCAAGTGCGATGATAATCTGGACTTTAGTAGTGCGCTCGATTTGTGTCTTGCAACTCAACTAATAGTGTTACCACATAAATCCACCGAGCCGCAACCATTTATGGGATCTTGCCTGATCCCTTTGTGAAAAGCAAGGTAATGAGTTTGATAGGAAGAATTCTATGGCAGAGTCGGCGAGCAACACATCACAGCTGCTCACATCACAAAATGGTTCACAGGCTGCGAACTTTAGGTTCTTTCTAACACACTCCGTAAGTGTGAAAGTGAAAAAAAGTCCATTCAAAGCAGTGAAATCATGAGTCAAGAAGTGTAGTAAAAGGAATCAGATTCTGGATTAAAGAAAACCACCAAGACGAAGGCAGTATTATGATAACGTATATAAAATAAACACAGGGATTGTTCGTGGAAGATGAATCAAATCAAGAAACAGCTGGCGACATTAATCTTCATTATCCACCGCTGATTTAGGAAATATAATATTAAGTCATTTGGTACTTGTTCATCTATCAGAATTCAAAAATGTTTTTGTTATGACCCATGCATAAGGGTTCACCAAAGTGATAATCCCATAGGACAGTTCCAAGAAGTAGTATAACAAACAGTCTATAGTAGATGAACTATAGGCAGCAGTGGGACCACTACTAGATTTGTTATACCTTCGATTATGACATGCGAAAGTTGGATTTTCTTAACAGTGGACAGATAGTCTGAGAAACGAGGATCACATGATCAAACAGAACAAATATCACGTGAATACTGGATGAAAATCAAAAGTACGCCAGGAAACAAGTGCTTTAGTGCTTACCGAGATAGATTTCACCGAAAGAGCCGCTTCCGATCTTACGACCAAGCCGATATTTGTTGCCGACACGCAACTCCATGAACTATTACGAGAGAGATCTGAAAGATAGGTTCGAAACAATATATATATATATATATATATATATTTTCATAAACATCATCGTTCAGCGTTAAACACCAAGGCAAGCCTCACTGACCACTGCCTTTCCCCAGAGTTACACGTTTATATAAAAACAGTGAATATCCAACGGGAACAAAGAGTGGACCTACACAGGCGAGAAAAGATAAGATGCTGCTGCAGCCAACACACGGAACACAGCCTAACTGTACAAACGCACGTGTTTTCAATCATTCTGATTCGATAGAAAATGACAGCACGATCGCCACTGTTCACGGTTCACTGCCATATCCTTCAGCATCTCCGGACAGCAAGTCGACGAGTCTTTCGGACCCCAATCACGAAGGCGTGAGACGCCTACTTTACCTAACTTCGCTGTACATTTTCTCATCCCACGTTGCCACGTCATCTGTTGGCCTCCACATGGCTTCTTCCATTCCTTAGGAGGAACACACAATAGGGCTTGATATGGTAGACGAGTGTTCGTCATACGCAACACGTAACCTAACCAGCGTAGTCTACTAAGTTTCATACGCTGAAACAAGCTATTCTCAGAAGTGGCACCCAATAACAGATTCCTAACCTCAATATTACTCACCCGGTCACTCCATCCAATCCTAGCCATACTATGTAAACATCGGTTGTCGAAAACCTTCAACCGACGAATGGTCCAGCACGATCTACAGTTTTGGACTGAACCGCGCCAACAGTAGCTAACTGCAATATGGTCAATCTGACTCAGTGTACCTGTCGAGTTAGAACGTCACATCGCTGTGCGACACGAACTGTGTCGGAAATTCGTACTAGATAAGAATAAATGATTATCTGCACAGAATTAGAGAAATCTTTCCCCGTTGTCTGTTCGCTGTGCAGGCAAGGCGCATCGCCCGCCTAAACAGGACTCCGATGCACTCAGTTCTCCAACTTGTGCATCAAAGTCACCTGCTACCACTACAATGTCAGAGCGTTTGCTCTTCCGAACAAGAGTGACCAGATTATCGTAAAACTCGTCTTTCTCCATGTCAGTGCTGCAGTCTGTTGGAGCGTATGCCGAGATAACAAATAAACTACGCTTAACACTACCATCCTTTCGGACACCGACTGATCCCTGCAGTCTCATGGCACACAAGCGACTGTTGACTGGGATCCAATCTAAAAGGGCTGCTTCAGCCTTCTCACTCAAGACTATTCCTACACCACGTTAAACCACAGCTTGAGCTGCTTCGTCTCCTGAAGTGCGAAGAAAATATCTTGACGAGACGTTTGGCGCAGTTAGTTGAATTACTCTACTCGAATCTTGAATTTGTGTTTCACTCACACAGCAGACATCAATCGAAAGTGAGTCAGTCCAGTGTCAGAACCAAATACGCCTGTTGGCCAGCCTGAATTAATGTGCGCACATTGAAGGAACCCAGATGCAGAGGCTGACGAGGCTTGAGAAAATGTGAGCTAACAGACTGAAAACCTCTTACTACACTACTTGACAATAAACCGTTGCGAGTATCGGGCGTGTTATCAATGGAGATACTATGGGTAGGCAGAAGGGGCAAACAGATTGGGTTGGAGACAGAAGAGACAGGTTGAATAAAAGAGAGGGAACTCTGAGCAGTAGCATACTTATCACTACCCACCCCATTTGCGCTCGATGCAATGGGCAGCGCGGTCCTGATTATTCTGCAGGACGACCGATGCAGTATGGAATTATTTGTAGGCGTGTAACTCATGGGGAATAATGGATGGGTATTGCTAGGGAGTCCAGCCGCTAAGCAGAAGAATGATTAGGGTTCTCAACCAAAGCCTTTGATTCTCACAAGAACCTGACCGCAAGGCAGCAGG